>JAIGNY010000711.1:240000-407500 GCA_020152595.1 Chiridota heheva
AACAAGAAAGAGCGTGTGCAACGAGAGCGACGTGACTTCTATCTGATTCTTTTCTTTCTTAAATATTTTGCTCCGTTTTTTCACTTTACTTTGCACAAATTTTGTTTTATATCAACATTTTCGGATTTTTTCTCTGTGGATGGGCTTTTGTTTTCGGTGAGATCATTTCCTTTTATATTTTCCCTTTCGTTCCTTTTCATTCTGACCAGACTTTTCGCGCCTTCGGTACAAGTATAGCAGTCCTAATATAGTACTTCCGCGACTTTTTTTTAGCTGCCTTGGGTCTTGGCCCTTGGTTTTTTTTTTAACGATGACAAAACGCTTTTGCCTTGACTTTGATCTTGACCCTCCCTGTGACCCACCTACTACCACTGTTAACCATTACTCAGCCCCAATCCCTAAAATCCTTATAATACAGGCCACAAATAAAGAAGATAGTTTCAAGAAAGTTTCCCCATTCCTAATCCACAAGGCACTCCAGGCCTTGTCGGTACCCTCCCTAAAGTCTCCACCCTCAGATCCGGCGATCTCCTGGTGCACTGCACCAGAGATACGCAAGCTACCACCCTCCTCAAGATTAAAACCCTAGCTAATACAGGTATTGACGTTACTGTCACCCCCCACCGTTCCCTAAACTACAGTAAAGGTGTGGTCAGATCCAGGGATCTGGCCTACCTAACTGATGAAGACCTCGTAAACAAACTAACCAACCAAAATGTCACAGAAGCCCGTTGTCTCGTCCTCAAGAGAGACGGTGCCAAAACCCCCACTAACACCATTTTCCTAACTTTTTCCACACCAACTCTCCCCTTCCACATAACAGCAGGCTACTTAAGGATCCCAGTCACCCCTTACATCCCAAACCCCCTCTATTGACATAAGTGCCAGAGGTATGGCCATGGGAAAAACTCCTGCCGCAGCCAAGCGCGCTGTGGCAACTGTGGAGCCCTAGACCATGACAGCACCTTCTGCACCAGCGCCCCATACTGCACGAATTGCAGTGGTACCCATCCAGCAAACCATCCCTCCTGCTGTAAAGACTGCCCCACCTGGCTCCAAGAAAAACAAATAACCAAACTAAAATCTCTTAACCCCAACATCACATACCCAGAGGCCAGGAAGCAATTTCTCGCTTCACTGCACACTAAACCATCCTACTCAAGCGTAGTCTCCTCCAACACCAATAATGCCCCCCTAACACAAAAAAACTGACTTGCATACCCAAACAGACCTCACCTGGCTCTTCTTACCAAGTCCTAAGCCCATCACCATTGACAACAAACAAACCACACCTACTATCCAAACGACCTCCACCTCCACCACCACCACTTCTCCCCCTAACCTTCCTTCCTCCTCAAAGACTTCCGCCATCCCCTACGTCAACACATCTAATGCCAACAAACAACAAACTCAAGCCAACGTGGCTAACAGTAACAGTCACCCAATCAACAAGCAACAAACCAAGAAACAACCAATAAACAAACAGTCCACCACCCAAACCCACACCCACACTAATGACACGGAAGAGAACATGGATTGTTCGGTTACCGAACATACTTCTCGTCCAACTTTTTAAAATAACGGCTCTTAAAGAAATAGGGACAAATCCAAAGAGAAAATTTACCAACTCAGACCGAACAGATCCTCCTCAAGATAACCCTCCTTATGGCATGCAACATAAACGATAGAAATAACATTCTCAACATCATACAATGGAACATAGGGAGCCTTAAGGCCAATTCTGAAGAAATTGACCTTTTGGTCACCACCTTCAACCCGGTCGTCTTCTGCCTACAAGAAACTTTCTTGAAAACCACTGACCATCACTCCCTCAACAACTTCGCTTGCTATCACAAACATCAAGTGGACGCCAACAGGGCCTGTGGGGGTGTCTCCATTCTCGTAAGACACGATATCCCACACAGCCCTGTTCAAGTGCATACCGACCCTCAGGCCATCTGTATATCTATCTCCCTCCACAAAACTTTCACTCTTTGCAATATCTATCCCCCCACAACACCAACATTCAGCCAACCAGCCTTAACAACCTCATCTCTCAGCTCCCCTCCCCCTTCATCCTTCTTGGTGACTTCAATGCTCACAACCCTCTGTGGGGCTCTGTTACCACCACCCCCAGAGGCAAGCTCATCGAGAACACTTTTCGTCAGCACAGCCTCTCCTTGCTCAACACTAACTCCCCGACCTACCTTCACCCTGCCACAGGTTCCCTTACCTGTATTGACCTGTCTATCTGTTCCCCCAACCTCCTCCCTGATTTTAGCTGGAAAGTCACTGCTGACCTCTGTGGTAGTGATCATTATCCTCTTCTTATACACTCCAACCTTCAAACCCCCACTGACCACCCCACCCCAAATTGGAACCTCGAGAAGGCTGACTGGCCCCTTTTCGAAACCCTCTGTGACTCACACCTCTCCCCCATCTCCTTGAGGATGAGGAACCCATGTCAAACTTCAGTAATATCCTTATCAACATAGCCACCTGCTCAATTGCCAAAACCTCCAAACCCCCAAATCATCCCCCCAACCCCTGGTTCTCTGATGACTGCAAAACCGCCATCAAGAACAGAAAAAGAGCCCTCAGGAACTTCAAAACTAACCCGATCACCCATAACCTCAACCTCTTTCGCGTCAGCAGTGTCAAGGCCAGACGCACTATCAAGGACAGTAAAACTAACACTTGGAACAACTTCATCTCTTTTCTCACCACCAACACCCCCACAAAGAAGATTTGGAGAATGGTTAACAGTTTCCAGGGCAGAGTGGGCAAATCCTTCATCTCCCATCTCTCTCAGAATGGTGACCTTCTCACCGCAAAAAAGGACACCGTTAACCACCTCGCCGCCACTCTCAGCAACATCTCATCCTCGACCAACTACTCCAATGCCTTCAAAACCCAAAAAGCTTTCTGATGAAGCTCGGAAAATCACTTTTCCTTCCGACAACTCCAAAAGCTACAACGCCCCTCTCACCCTCTCTGAATTAAAACTAGCCATCCACGATACTGGCTGTACCTCCAAGGGCCCAGATAACATCCCCTACCACTTCCTGAAACACCTCCCCATCAAGGCCACCACTACCCTACTCACAATCTTCAACAACATTTGGACCTCACACTCCTTTCCCCCTATATGGAGGACAGCTATTGTCATCCCCGTCCTTAAACTGGGGAAAGACGGTACGGACCCCTCTAGCTACCGCCCCATTACCCTAACTTGCTGTCTCTGTAAAATTATGGAAAGGATCATTAATCAGAGACTAAACTGGTCTCTTGAGACCAACAGAATCCTCTCCCCTGGCCAAAGCGGCTTCCGAAAACGTCGCAATACCCTAAACTAGTTAATTACGCCTGACACCGCTATCCGGGAACACCTCATTGCCATATTTTTTGACCTTGAGAAAGCTTTTGACACTACTTGGAAATACGGCATTACCCGCAAACATCACACCATCGGCCTGAGAGGCCATCTCCCCATCTTTATTCAAAACTTCCTCTCATCCAGGCGATTCCAAGTTTGTATTGGCCACACCCTCTCCAACCTGTACCCCCAAGAGGAGGGCGTCCCCCAAGGCAGCATCCTCTCTCCCACTCTCTTCAACCTGAGCATCAATGACATCGCGGATAACCTTGGCCCCAACATCAAACGTACCTTATATGTGGATGACTTCACCATCTTCTACTCCCTTCTAGCTTTCCTATTAATAAAAGTAGGCTCCAAACCAGCCTCGACCTGCTGCAAGACTGGAGCTACAAAAACGGTTTTAAATTCTCCAAAGACAAGACAGTCTGCATGCACTTTTGTCATTTCAACAACCTCCACCCCAACCAGAACTTTGTGCTCAATGGTAATCGCATCCCAAAAGTTGAACACACAAAGTTCCTGGGTCTAACTCTAGACCCTAAGCTTACCTACAAGCAACACATCACCAATCTGAAGCTGAAATACAACAGCGTCCTCAACATCCTCAAACTCCTCTCCAACACCACTTGGGGAGCGAACCGCTATGCTCTCCTCAAAATTTTCAGGCTCACCATTCGTGCCAAGCTTGACTACGGCAATATTGTCTACTGTGTCTCTCACAACTCATACCTCAACCACATCAACACCATCCAAAATGAAGCCCTCAGGCTTTGTCTAGGTACTTACAGGACCTCCCCAATCACCAGCCTTTATGTTGAAGCCAACGAACCCCCCTTTCTACTTAGTTGTAGAAAGCTTAGCCTATCCTATGCTGTTAGGGTCCTCACCAACAACCAGAACCCTGTTTATGAACTCATTAGGTACCCCAATTTCTCCACCCTCTTTAATAGGACTAAAACCCTATCCCCTTCCTTCAGCTTACGCATTAAATCAGACCTCTTCCATCTCGGCATCAACCCCACCACTCTCGACACCTTCTCCTGGCCCACTTTTCCTCCTTGGGCCACCCCTCTCTCGTCTGTCCACCTGGGCCTCTCCACTCATCACAAAGCTCAAACCCATCCTAACCTCTTCATCAATCTCCACAACCAAGTCAAAGACCAACTCTCAAATTACACCTCCATCTATACTGATGGGTCCAAGGAGGGCAACAAGATAGCTGCTGCTGTGGTCATCCAAGACATCACCCTCAGTAGCAGACTTCCCGACTACTCATCCATCTTTACAGCCGAGGCTAAGGCCATTCTCCTTGCCCTCAACTTTATTGAGTACTCCTTGCTCAGCCACTTTGTTATTTTCTCCGACTCAAAGACTGTTCTTACTTCTTTACTCAACCTTAAATGGGATAACCTCACATGCCACCTCCTCCTCCGCAAACTCCTTTCTCCCACCCTCTGCAGGAAAAGTATTCTTTTCTTCTGGATACCCAGCCATGTTGGCATCCCGGGTAATGACAGAACTGATGCAGCCGCTAAGCTTGCCCTCACCCTCCTCCCTGCCCCTTTTCCCCAAACCCTCTCTGACATCAAACCACTTATCGCTTCCCTTGTTCAGGACCGCTGGCAAACTTCATGGAAGTCCCAAATTGATAACAAACTCCATGTCATCCAGCCCACGATTTCCATCAAAGCCACCATCAACAACCTCTCTCGTATTGACAACGTTCATATTACCCGTCTTAAAATTGGTCACACTATTCTCACCCACTCCCACCTCCTTATTAACTCCCCCCAACCCCTCTGCAACAATTGCCATTGCATCGTCACAGTCCATCACGTTCTCTTTGCTTGCCCCCTGTACAAACTTCCCTCATTCCCCACAACTCAATTGCCGAGTTCTTCCAGAAAAACCCTTTGGATAAAATTATCTCCCCTCTTTATCTTGCTACCCTCTACAACCATATTTAGTTCACCCCCACCCTCTCTCTACTTTTTTTCTTTTCCACCCATGCACCTCCCTTCTCCATTCCAGCTTTCTGTCTTTTAGTTCTTGTATTTCTCTCATTTTCCCTTTGTTTTCTTTCCTTCCTACCTCTAGAATGATCTAACCTCTAAGGCACAATTTGACCCTCGTTGTCATGGTGCCGTGAAGCCCTCATCAAAAAACAAACAATCAAATAACTTCTTTGAATTCTGCATCAAACCTCATGCACAATAGAACAAAAGTTAGTCAGAACTTATTTGCCCCCCCTCCTCCCCACCCCTCCCTCCCCCTCCCTTACTGCCGTTAATTCCTGGATCTGCGCCTGTATATGGAAAACAGATGTAAATTCAACTTTGCTTTATAAATGTGCCCCCAAATGACTAGTTCTGGCTAAATGCATGCATGGAGATGTTGAGAATTAAAAGTAAAGTAGAACACTTTCATATCAAACTTGACATTGTGATCACTTTTTATTGTTCTGCAGTTTTGTTGTCCTTTTAAGTCTCGTCTCCTCTTAACCAACAGGTAGGAAAAAACAACTTCAAACCTCCGCCAAAAGTAGAGTCGAGTGTTGTGAGGATAGAGCCAATCAATCCGCCGCCACCAATCAACTTCCAGGTAAGAGGCATGTGCGCCGAACGTGACATGTTGAGTGACTTCTGTTGAACAAGTGCATACAACACATACAAACAATTGTTATAGATATAAGAACATTACAAAAAAGTGTAGAGAATGTACATCGATATCATCAACATAATGTGTAAGCGATCAAGCAATCACTGATCAAGGAATAGTATAGAACTCCGAAGCATAAGACTAAAGGATGTGCTACAACATTACAGCCTGTGGAAGATGTTTTTAAAAATGGTTTCTCAATGAAAACTAGTGCAAAATTTCACCAAAAGAACACAGAAATAAACAATGTATACTATTAGAGAAATATTGCTATCGCCTTTTACACAACAATTCACTGTTTGAAACCCAAAACTTGACAGAAAAAACCCACCGAATTGCACAAGTGATACATAATACGCATATATGGGCCATTCTCTGTTACGTTACATGTGTGACCAGCCAAAGAATGGCTCTAGTAGATCCCTGGGAGACCCCAAAGGTCCACTGGGGCCATTCTATGTTAAGTTAAGTGTGTGACCAGCCAGAGAATGGCCCCAGTAGATCCCTGGGAGACCCCAGAGGTCCACTGGGGCCATTCTCTGTTATATTACGTGTGTGACCAGCCAGAGAAAATTGCCCATATGCAAATTATTAGCTTTTCACTGGCAAGAATGAAGCAGAGTCAAGTTTCGGGGTTAAGACGATTGATTTCTGTGTTCTTTTGATGGAATTTTGCAATAATTTTTAATAAGGAACCATTTTGGACAAGATTCTTAATAGGCCATATTAAATGTTGTAGCACACCCTTTAGGCTTATGCTTTGGAGGTTTATACAAACAAGGACGGCACTGCAATATACTGTTGAGGTTTGCCTCCACACTTTGGTATATTTCATATCAAGAGTGAACTTTCTTTGTGAATTTGTTCGCGTTTAGAAAGAAAAAAAAATTGTTGCCTTTGCTATTTGGTTATAGATTACCGAAAGTTTCTTGCTACTTTCCACAAGCCTAGTTTGTGCTCAGTAGGCATTAAGTGAAAACTTACATCTTGATCCACCTCTTATTTTGTGATCTTTGTTTATACTACTTATCAAGCTAATATAGGAATACTGGATTCGGTGTATTAGGCGCTCCTGTTCTAATAAGCGCCCACTCAACAAAGTGCCCACCCAACATTTGTTGACTGATAACAATTTATTTGATTAATCTGAGAACTTAAGATAAGTTTTGATACATTATTTGCTTATTTTGCATCTAATCCTCACAATGTGTTTGTGATGCTTATTGTGGGGCTATTATTAAACCACACAATGCAGTTTAAAATGCACACTGTATGTGTCTCTGGGGCATGGGCACTTATAAGGAAAAAACTTTGGGCTTAAAAAGTTGTGAAATTCTATTTTCGTAAGCACCCCATGCGCTTAATATGTCAAATACGGTAAGTTAATTTCAATATCAAAAAATTACAAAATGAATATTTGAAACCTTTCATATTTTTTTCTTTTTTCTTTTTAGGAATGGGATGGACTTGTTAGGATAGCATTTGTCAGGAAAAACAAAACTCTGAATGCTGCATTTAAGTAAGTATACAGATTAGATAAACAGCTTGTAAGCAGTACAAGCTGTTATCAAATCACTTCACATTGCATTGCCTTCTTGGTCTAGCGGTCATTGCATCAGTTTGGCAAGTTCAGCATGCTGGGTTTAATTCCCAGTAGGTCTTCATTCATTTGTGCTTCACAAGTAAAACGACCATGGACATCTCTATATAACATTAGCTGTTAAGAATGGGATGTAAAAAACCTTATCTGCCTACCAGAAAAACCCTCCGGATGAAATGATCTCCTTCCTTCATCTTGCTTCCCTCTACAACCATATTCAGTCCTCCTCTCCCATCCCCCTCTCTGTACTTTTTTTTTACCCATGCACTTCCTCTCTCAATCCCAGCTTTCTGGCTTTTAGTTCCCTTATTTCTCTTAATCTCCCCCTGTTTTCTTTTCTTCCTACCTCTGGAATGATCTAACCTCTCAGGCACAGCTCTGGGGTTTTAGCTATAGTCATACCTCAGAATAATATTTATATATATATATATATATGTATGTATGTATGTATGTATGTATGTATGTGTGTGTGTATGTATGTATGTATGTATGTATGTATATATATATATATATATATATATGTGTATATATATATATATATATATATATATATATATATATATATATATATATATATATACACATATATATATATATATTTATATACATATATATATATATATATATATATATGTGTATATATATATATATATATATATATATATATATATATATATATATATATATATATATATATATATATATATATATATATATATATATATATATATATATTACATGTTTTTCTCATGGGGGCAGGGTGAACCCCAGGGGGACAGGGCAGGCCCATGGAGGAGCAGGTGGGCCACCCCTGTGAAACATCAATGCTAGTTATTCAAAGTTTGGACAATTTTGAAGGTATACAAAAATAGACATATCAACATTTATATGACTTACTTGATTGGTCAAGTAAGTCCCATGTTATTTGAAAGAGGAAAGAAGCAAAATGGCAAAAGCATTCAAAAATCTGAGTACATTAAGATCTGTCTGTGTAGAAGTGACTAAAATCAGACTGTGATGTCACATCGTCAGATTCCTCAAAGTGTCTCTTATGTATTCTATTATATTTTCCCTGCACTTGTGTGGCTTAAATACCATTGGTATGAGAATGTAGTAAGGAATTAATTTAAAGTTAAAACTAAAAACTGTTTGACTTAAACAATGTGTGAACTGTTAAATAGATTACTGTTTCCATTTTTGTAAGAAAACACTAAATGTTACAAAGAATGTTAAGCTTTTCTGTCCTGCATTATTTATGATAATTTAATAAGAACATGCCTTTAATTTGATCTATTAAGAGTTGCTTTGTTTAATAAATAAATAATGTTGTTTTGGATTTTTTCTATTAACTGTTGTAAATCACAATAACTTTACTAGACTATGTTTGAAAACTATCCTGGCATATCCAGGGGTTGTAAGTCACAAAATCTCAGAAAATTTGTGATGTTGCTGCTAGTGTGATTCCAATCATTTCCCATACATCTGATAGAATGTTTTACGGCCCGTTATCATGTTAAAGTAGAAGTGAATTATACAATACAATTCATTATTTCTGATTGGTCTAAATCTTTATCCAAATACTGAGAAGCCAAGCAATAACCACCACAGAAGTGATGTCACAAGTATGTATCAGTTTTGCTGGTGACATGTCAAGCAATTTTCTTGGGAGTAGATTTCCTCTTTATCCTAAAGTGCTCCTTAATGGAAAAAGATTGTTTCTTTTGTTCTTATATAAGACATATATGCTTGACCAATAAATATCTCCTTTTAAGTTCTATTATATTTCTAAATAGTAAAGTGTAGGAAATACTTCTAACTTTTTTTTTCTTTTTATTTCAGAACAAGATCTGTTGCAGAGATGCTTGAGAAGAATTACAGAATACATTGTTCACTTAAAAACATTGTAAGTCATGGTATTGTTCAATCTTCAATAAAACTAGGACAAAATGGGTCTTTTCAAAGATAAAATTATTGTTGGGGCATATTCAATACACATGTTGCTGTGTTTGATAAACTTTTTATTTTAGGCTTGATAAGTTCATGTTGATGAAGTTTGTCTATCCCAGGTCTTGATGACCAAGGCTACACATGAAGAATGTGTGGTTAGGTGTGGTGTGTACATAGATGACTGAAGAGGTTGATTTGAGAACAGAAGTCTTTTCCATAGGTAGGGAAAATATGTATGGGTCTATTAAATGATGTACCGGCAGTAAGTGCATTGCAAACACCATGCTTCCTTTAACCCTCAAGTAATATGTGTTGCCGGCTGTATTGGCTTTACTATTCATGTTACTGCACCATGGTAGTACAAGTTGGTACCATAATAGAAAGGCTTTTCATTTTCATAGCTCATTCTTAAAAGTGATTTTTCTTGCCCCCCACTGAAAGAGTTACCCTCACAGAGCTTATCATTGACTAGTTGATTATGGGATGTGACCAGCACCACATGTACTGTCCATCAAACATTTGAATACAAATAGGCTGACCGTCTTTTCTGAATAATTGCTAATCAATTATTCCCTCTGTAAAGCAACCAATGCTTATGAAGCTTTACTCCTGAAATATTGAATGATATTTGACAAGAGCTGAAATTATGGTTGGTGCTCACAGCTTCTGCCCACAAAAAATTATAATGGTGGTGATTTTTTTTTCTTTCATTGGTTAGACTCTTTCACCAGACTTTGATATTAAAGAGAAAGTCCGTTTAATTCTTGAGGAGAATGATTTTAACACAAAGAGAGCAAGAACGATGGACATTGATGATTTCTTGAGGTGAGTCTTTTTTATTAACCAGTTCGGTGGGGGATATTCTTGCTAAAAAAATTCCACCCACGCAGGATATTCTAAAAAAATTCTCCAAAAAGTAAAATAATACTTTTACTGTTTTTGATATTATTTATAAAAAAAAATGTAGAATGAATAATTCTAATAACATTAAGAAATTTCTTACCTTTTTTTAGATTTCTTTCTCTTTACTGTATTTAAATGTCAAGGTTATCCAAGATTAAAAACTATGCAAACCTCCATCACCAGAACTGCTATTATTTGGTCTAACATTAGGCCTAGTAATGTTAGTAGCATTGTTAGTGTTATTGCAATTAATGTTTGGCCTATTTCTATCAAGATTGTGATCTGATTCCTGCCACTAGAAGAATCCACAATCTCATCTCTATTCATCTCTGAGTCCAATGAGCTTGTATTTGATGAGCCAGACTCTACTAATAAGCCAATTACCTCATCAGCTGTGTAACTTCACTTTCTCATGGGAGCTGCCATCTTTGTTGTTTTGATTCGTATTTAGAGCCTACATGCGATGTATGTACTGACTGTTTTCACTGTGAGCATACTCTAACTGGGTATAATTTAGCCTCTTATATTTTTTTTCTAGAACTAGACATGTTCTACAATGTACATATCATAGTTTACACTAAGTATTGTACAATAGAGGCAGATGATAGGTCATAGTAATCAATATTCATGTTTTGTGAGTTAATTGTCATCTGCATAATGGCAGTACATGTGTATTACGAGATATCTCATCATCCACACCGAACTGTTTAAAGGATTAGTTCAGTGGTTAAACAAGTTTATCTTATATTAAAGACGACTTTAAAAGAAACAAAATGGTGAAGAAAGCATTCAAAAATCTTATTCGGCTAAGGAGATATTCAAGTTTAAAGCTCTGCCTTATCTGTGTAGAAATGACTGATATATTAAGTCTACTATGGAAGGTTGGCACTCATCCTGACATTTTTAACAATTTGTTGTATATTTTTTTTTTTTAACCTTTTTAGTGTTTAAAATATTTTCCTCAAACTGTGTCTTCTAGTGGTAATTTATGATTACCCTTCAGTCAGTTCCCAGCCTCGCGAAAAGTCTCTTATTCTCTTCTGTGCGTATTTTGCCCACTCTTATTTATGAATATACAATAAGCTGAAACATGCTGTTTTTTAAAGATGATTACAGCTTCGTTACGGTAGAAAACGGTATCAATACATGAAATTTAGGCAGATAAAGGGTTGAAAATACTGTACATTAACATTTTAAGAAATAATTTGAGCAAAACATAATGAACATCAGAGAAATTTATAATATTGAAAATTCAGAAAAATGAGTGTCAAAAAATGTGGTCACAAAACACATTTCCAGTCTTGGGCCCACAAGATCTTTCCATATTTGATAGAAAAAATCCTTTTCTATCTCAATCTATGAAAATAAGTATAAAAATCAGAAGAAACCAGTCAGGAGCTCGTAAGTTTTGATCCTATTTCCAGAGGAACCATGTTGATTTCCCTAATATCGTACGATCCATATCATGATTGGACAATGTACAGTTATGTGGCGTTATTTACATTGGTATCGTAATCTGGCATGTACTCATGCTGTCACGAAATAGCATTCGCACAAAATAGTTAGCCACAAAGTTACCCTTCATATTAATCCTCCGATAACTTTAAAGTTTCTTTGAAAAAACAAACAATATATATTTCAGATTACATGGGGAATCTTAATTGTATATCAAAATTAGAAAAAATGAATGAGATTTAGTGACGACAGCTTCTTGAGGCAACTGTATCTACACTTACTCAGTGTATGCAAGGTTTTGATAATTAGAACCCAGTTTTATGTAATGTGGTGTTAATACTGATTTTTTAACATTCAGCCTGTGCAGTAGTATTTTCACTATTCTTTTGCTATAATTCATAGGGGTAAATACATTTATATTTGCATACCATTTCACCAGGGATTTGTTATCCCAAATAATAAATCCCTGATTTTATGTTAATCCCTGATTTCATGTAGGCCTACTTCCAACTTTTTTTAAACACATTGTTGCTTTGTGGGCCTTGTGTGAATTTTCATGAGTGAACTTTGGATTGGACTCTTGCCTCCTTTGACAAAATTTTAATTCAAGTTGAGATTATTTATACTATAAATTTGTAACATACTAGCGATTTGATAGATAATGTATTTCAAGACAATTATAAAAATATGGCACACCAACACAACAATACACGAGGTTGACATTGAAAATAACCTGATTATTATTTTTTTCCTTTAAATATAGAACCTAGATCCATGGTTGATTTGTAACTATGGACACACTATTCTCATTTTCACAACAGATCTTGCTCACATTTCAACCTAAACAATGATAAAAAATCACTGGTCATTCACTATTACAACACATTTCAAATATGCTTATATTTAACTATCATTTGGATTCAATGCTGCACAGATTAAAGAAAATCAAATGACACATTGACAGCTAGGCCCTAGGTTAGACTCTGACCTAGGTCATTGCTAGGTCAGAGTAATAAATGAGATGGATGTAAAATAAACCTTCAATCTTATCCTATAGCAACCACACTAACTTACTCTTGATCGCGATAAAAAATCCATGTAAAATCTTTTGCTAATCTCTGTAATGGTGGCCATTTTCAACTTCAAAATACTATCACTAATTGCCATCGGGCCCATACAAATTTAATTGATCAATTTTGCCTTAATTTGAAGGAAGCCGGTCAGGAGCTCAGCATGATTTTGGCCCAAACATTAAGCCAATATTTAAGTACACAATTTTAAACGACAATTACTCAAAATTGGAAGTCCGAAAATATGGAAAATTTGGTGTTATTCGAAAGAAAAATCAATGACTCCCATCTAGTTTAGAAACTTTACTGCTACAACATTGTCAGGTGACACCCCACGTAATAGAAAACTGAAATTCTGAAAGTGGGCGGAGTCCTGTGCAAAGAGGATGACGTCAAACCACCTAATTAATGTAAAGCTGGGAACTGACTGCCATACTAGATTCTATTTTACTACTTTGCGGACAAATCCAGTGGTATTAAGCTACAAAATCACAGGATAAAATATGATAGAATACATAAAGACTTTGAGGAATCTGAGGCTGTGACTGCACAACTAGTCTGATTTCACTCTTTTCTGTACAAATTATACCAAATGTTAAACTAAAATATCTTCTTAACGATATAATATTTTTGAATGCTTTCTTCACCATTTTGTTTCTTTTGGAGTCCTCTTTCATATGAGACCCCTTCTCCTTTAGACCCCTGAACTAACCCTTTAACAGTATATCAGGGCCTAGTACATACAGTGATTTGGTGGTAGCGAGTCAAACTGGTATTGAAAAGGTACCAGGTTTGACTCCCACCACTTGGCAAAGTACTTTATTCCACTTGCTTCGGGCTGCTTTGTTATTTCGTACAAGATGAAGCCTGGTAGCTCGGTGGTAGAGGGTCCGATTCTTACTCCAAAGGTTGCCGAGTTTGATTCCCATTTAAGTCAAACACTTTATTCCGAATGATCCAGTCCATTCAACTGTGAAGTGAATACCAATGTTGCTTAGGAGTCAACCTTAGATTACTTGGTGTCCCTTCCAGAGAGTCACTTATACTCAAACCACTTGCACCACAGGAATCATCACTGATCTTGTGGGATTTTACGCTCAGGAAAGGATATTTTAGGGCCTACTTCACTTTCAGTAAGAGATAAGCAGAGCAGTAATAAATGCAAATTTGGATTAATTCATTTTCTACCAAAATATACTTATACAAACAATCATGTAGCTTTTAAATTACACACAAAATTAGATGTTTTTTAGAAACAACCCACTGAATTCCGTCTCAACTTGAATTCTGTAGAGTGCATACCTCCTCCACCATGCCAAATATATTTTTTAGTGTTCATTCCCCATCTCCAATACAATCTAGCTCAGAAATCCTAGGCCTTTTATGCTTTTTCACAAAAGAATCTCTTTGTCACTGTTGATCTGTATTGTCCATTTGCATTATGAAAACTTCAGGGTTATAGTATCGACCTTGTGACTAATTTCTTCCAAGGTCATATCATTGTTTTCAGTTTTATTCAGGCTAAGCATTCATTGTGCGAGCTCCTTTCAGACAAGATTCACATTCCATTATTTTCCTTTCATGCCAGAAACCAATTGTTTTTATTTTTTTTGATATCATCAACCACTTGATTTGATTTCTTTTGAGTCCAGTAAATTGATTGTTTTGATTTTCTTTCAGGGCATGAATTCATTGGTCAGCACGTTCCATTGGAAAGTTTCAACTAAGTCCTGACAGATGTCAACCTAATACTTCCCCACCCCATCATTTCTACCCTTTTTTGTTTCAATTTGTCTAAAATTAAGAAAACCACTCACCAAATTAATCAAAATTCAATTATCTGTTCCTGAGATATGTTTTGTTTTTTCTCCAATTTTATGTTAATATTTTCCACATTTTACCGCACAAGAAGACAGAAAGCATGCCTCTGTATGTATAGCCTTGGGTAAGATTAGTTGAAGAAAAGAGTGTTTGGTGTAATGATTTAAAAAAGATTGCAAAATCTTAAGCTCAGCAAGCTTGATCAGTTACAATTACTGCACAACACAACCATAGACTTTAAATAGTTGTTAACTTAAACCTTAAAAGCCGTCTATCATGAATAAAATGTGGCAGCGTACATTTTATTCCAAAATGATACTGATTGGCCTATCAATGTACATGCACACTGTACCATTGTGTTTTGACTAATCAAAACACAGGATTTGATTTTCATTTACCTCTTTCGTTAAAGACGACAACTGGCCTTTAAACAACTGTGATTATATTGTAAAGTTCCTCTCTCATAGATTACTGAGATGCGAGTTTACAATTCGTGTTCATAAAAAGTATATCAGTTTGTGATGCAGATGTAAAAAGACTTACTGCTGTGATCAAACTAGTTTATTTTCTATTGTTTCTTTGTAATTTTGTCACAGTGATATTGGCCAAATTCCTTTGAAGTGGAATGTTCTTGTTTAGGAATCCTTTATTGTCCTTCCTTCCTAATCTCTTGTTGACCTTGTCTGCCTTTGTGTACAAATCCCTAATATTGCCCTTGCTTATGAGTCCCTACTGCCCTTGCTTATGAGTCCCCTACTGCCCTTGCTTATGAGTCCCCTACTGCCCTTCCTCATGAGTCCCCCACTGCCCTTCCTTATAAATCCCCTACTGCCCTTGGGAGTTTCCTACTGCCTTTGCTTAGGAGTCCCCTACTGCCCTTGCTTACGAGTCCCCTACTGCCTTGCTTATGAGTCCCCTACTGCCCTTGCTTATGAGTCCCCTACTGCCCTTGCTTATGAGTCTTCTACTGCCCTTGCTTATGAGTCCCCTACTGCCCTTGCTTATGAGTCTTCTACTGCCCTTGCTTATGAGTCCCTACTGCCCTTGCTTATGAGTCCCCTACTGCCCTTGCTTATGAGTCCCCTACTGCCCTTGCTTACGAGTCACCTACTGCCCTTCCTCATGAGTCCCCCACTGCCCTTCCTTATAAATCCCCTACTGCCCTTCCTTATAAATCCCCTACTGCTCTTGGGAGTTTCCTACTGCCTTTGCTTAGGAGTCCCCTACTACCCTTGCTTACGAGTCCCCTACTGCCTTGCTTATGAGTCCCTACTGCCTTGCTTATGAGTCCCTACTGCCCTTGCTTATGAGTCCCCTACTGCCCTTGCTTATGAGTTCCCTACTGCCCTTGCTTACGAGTCCCCTATTGCCTTGCTTATGAGTCCCCTACTGCCCTTCCTTATGAGTTCCCCACTGCCCTTCCTTATGTATCCCCTACTGCCCTTAGGAGTTTCCTACTGCCTTTGCTTAGGAGTCCCCTACCGCCCTTGCTTACGAGTCCCCTACTGCCTTTGCTTATGAGCCCCCTACTGCCCTTGCTTACGAGTTCCCTACTGCTCTTGCTTACGAGTCCCCTACTGCCTTTGCTTAGGAGTCCCCTACTGCCCTTGCTTAGGAGTTCCCTACTGCCCTTGCTTAAGAGTCCCCTATTGCCTTGCTTATGAGTCCCCTACTGCCTTGCTTATGAGTCCCCTACTGCCCTTGCTTATGAGTTCCTGAGATGTGCTGGTGAGGAACAAACAGACTTACCCAATAGCGCACGCAAAAACATAACCTACGTCCAACTTTTTTGGCAGAGGTATTCTGATCTATCTGTCCTGCAATTGCATTATTTTGTTGATGAGGGGAGTGGCCCTGTTAAGAATCCTATCATAGCTGTTTACCTCTGTATCTGTGAAATAGTGTATTTTTTTTTTTTTGACAAAAAACTCCCCAACCAAATTTATTCAAACCAGTTTTGTTTTCTTCCCCAGACTTCTGACTTGTTTCAATGCTGAGGGTATCCACTTTTCATGAAGAGGCGATGTAGGTCCTTCATGTATGTCAGGGTACAAGAATATCATGTATACATGGAAAAGGATAGACACCTCAGGAAAATGGCCCATGGGAAAGTATGGACAACCCAGGGGAAAGGATGCATGACTCACTAAACTTGAGATTACCAAACATCACCAACATCAGCAAAACCTTCTCACCTTGTATCTCATTGATGGATTAGACTTTCCTTATATATCCCGACATTGATTGCGGATCGAGATAATTACAAAAACTGCATATGATAAGTATTAAGAAATATACTAATGCCATAGTGTACCTACAGTTGCCGTTGAGCACCCAACTTTGCTGTTGCCCTCTTGATAATGTTGGCTCTGGTATAATTGTAGTCTCTGATCAGGCATCTGATGAGCTGTGGTGGAGCTGGGGATGCCCCCCCCCCCCTCCCTTAGTAATTTGAGGTAAAAGTTTATTGAAAATGAATACCGACATGTTTCTTTTCTTATAGAATTATCACATGTTACTTTCCTCTTTAGCCTCCCCATCCCCGCCCCCATCAACATTTTGAACACTCTGGCGCCCTGAATGGGGTAATGTCTTGGATGACTTATATTTTCTAGAAAGCGCAAGTGGACTTCCATGCATGAACTTTCTTGAAAATGAAAGGACTGCCGAACTACACTTTGAAGTGATTGTTGCCATTTAATAGTTTCTAAAGTTTATATGGGCAGATCTATTTTTGGTTCCGATGCTAATAGCATAGGGAACCTATGCAGTCATGTGTGTCTGTATGTATGTGTATGTATGTGTGTCTGTATGTGTGTCTGTGACAGCAAGTTTTCATATTTAATAAATTATGTGTGTATGTGTTTATTGTATAAAAATTGTTGAATTTCATTAATATGCATAGTAGGCCGGGCTTAATATGGTTTTGCTAAACAGAGCTTGTAAACACGATTACTCAAGAACGATTCTTGTCATGTCAAATTTTTCATGATATGCAATGACAACAGTACAAAATCAATCAGCATGAAAAACAAAGCATCAGAACCGAAAAACGTTTTGGGTCTGGTTGCTGGAAGGGGACCGACGGTAGGATTGTGTGCATACATTGGTTTGGGAGTGTTGGTATTTTGTAAGACAAAGGAATAAGATAAATAGGGTCGGAGCTGTTTCATTTCTTTCAGAAGGGTAAAGGAGCCAAATTATCATGTCTGGAACTTAAATAATATTTTTTATTTTCCATGTAACAACATTCATAACCAGTAACTGAAATTCTTAGCAATGATAAAGAAAGAAGAATCAAGTTATGCATTTTTCATTTTTGTTTATTTAGCATGTTCATATGAAAATGTAATTAATAGTTCCTGTTCTAAAGCTCCTTAGTGTCGTGTTTATATTCATCAAAACCTTTGAGCCATTAATGGTTTAGCAAACGTTTATCATAGCAAACATAACTAATAAGTAGTTAGAAAAGAAACTATAACTATTTACATATAAAACAGACATTGCTTTTAGTAAAGACAGTAACATAGGGATATACAATATCTTAAATGCAAAAATTAAGTAAAGAAAATGTTTTTAAAGTAATTTCTTTGGCTACTATAAAGCTACATTCAAAATTATTTACAATTTAAAAAAAAGATTTTGTGACTTACACAGTTAAATGACTTTTTTAGAGAGTTGGTATTTGAATTAAAATTAAAATTAGGAAACCTGCCAAAACTTACATTTAAATCCAATTTTTCAGTAAAAAAAGTCTGATATGAAAAAAATCTCCAACATGGCAGTGCAGTAAAACTTTGGCTTCCCAATATAGCGTGGTTGGTTTGATCCCCATTGGATCTCTTATTTAAAAGATTAGTTTAGTGGTCTAGGACTTAAAAAGAAACAAAATGGTGAAGAAAACGTTCAAAACTCTAATTCCGTTAAGGAGATATGCAGGTTTAAAGCTCTGTCTTATCTGTGTAGAAATGACTGGTGTCGTAAGTCTACTATGGGAAAGTTGATGTCTTGCATCTTAACATTCTTAACAATTGTTAATGTATTTTAAAGAAAGTTTATTCAATATTTTTACTATTTAAATTATTTTTGCTCGAACTTCCTTCAGGTGGTATATTATAAATACCCTTCCTATATACAGTTTTACTACTTTTCTGACATATCCCATGGTTTTTAAGCCACAAAATATGATAGAATACATAAAGGAATCTGAGGCTATGACATCACAGCTAGTCTGATTTCAGTTATTTCTGTAAAAATGATACCAAAGTTTAAACCTTAGTAGGCTTAACAAATAATATTTATGAATGATTCTTCATTTTGTTTCTTTTGAATCCTCTTTCATATAAGACAAACTTGCTTGACCCCTAAACAATTTTTTTAATATAATGACTGTGGGCATCTTAATGTAAATATTCCAATGGATTTCTTTTGGGACATATATAAAACCTTGGTCAACAATTGAAGCTAAAGGACTAGGACTATAGAAAAGTACAACATGATCCAAAATGGATGATTCATTAATAGTCATTCAACTTAAAAAGTTGAACTGTATGTAAAAGCTTAACAAATTCTTCTGAATCAAGTAGATTCTTTTAAAGGAGCTGGTCGCCGAAAAGTGAGGACGTATTTAAAATGAGTCTCACACTAAATCAGATACCTTTGTGGTTTAAATTATCATAAATATTACTAGATCCCGACCCGAGGACTCAAATTTGTACGTGTTTTCCCATTGACTTTTTTAATTTATTGCTTTCGTGCGATGGGTGAAAGTTTCTGTAAATAGCAGACCGTGTGATGCGACTTCTATTAGTTTAAATCTACATAAATCAACCACAGATAAAAAATATATCTATAAAATAACCACAGATATAAAATATATACATGAAATTATAAAAAAAATTACACCCACTGTTCAGCCACCAGCTGCTTTACATTAGTTGTCGTGCTACCTAAAGTTTTAAACAATCAGACTCGACCTGATATACAAGCAGATCAGTCAGACTTTTCGCTTTATTCTGAAAGCCATAGGCAATTAGGATCAAATTTCCCTTATTAATGGCTCTATTGTACTAATTCTCCATTTGGTCCTGGGTTGTTGTGGAAGTTGGTGTTGAGTATCAAATTAGCAATGGATGAAGTCCTCACTGTGTGGTTGAGTAATTATTTTAATTAGAATAAGTTGTCTCATTATTTGCTACATTAAGTTTGTGGCTATGATTTACTGGAACAAATTTTTAAGGAGAAGGACGAGTCATGAAGTGACAATAAGACATCCAAATATTTCTGATAATCATCTTAGCTTTAAAAGAGTTAAGATATTTAAATAATATCTTCAAAATTTTCTTCCAAAACGAAAATATTTAAAGGATTTTTATTTCTGACTAACTTTTAGTGATAGAAGGATTTTGATGTAGGGGTGGGGGAAGTGGGGTAACTTTGTCTCATGGGGGAAAATTTGCATTTATCTATTCAATATGTCACCTGTACAAATTTAAAGCATTTTTTGAGGAAAAGTGGGGGAGGGGAAAAAAAACCCTCCCCAGCCAGCAGTCCTGCCACTCCTAATATACATTCATGATGAATGAATGGGCAGAATCTCTTTTTCTATCATTTAGTAAAATTGTAACCTTGTTATTTAACTCTATTGTTAAGTCACTTTTCTTTTATGGTTGTGAGAGGTGGAAGACCAATGAGACTGACAATAAGAAATTGGATACCTTTATGTTCAAATGCATAAGAATAATTTTGAAGATCAGATGGCCATATGTTGTTTCAAATGATGAATTATTGAAATTTACTCAGCAAAGGAGAATTAGCAACGAAGTCAAAATGAGAAGATGGAGGTGGATTAAGCATGTATTAAAAATAAAAGAGGACAGCCACTGCATGACAGCATTGACATGGAAGCCAGAAGGGAGAAGGAAAGTAGGGCGCCCCAGGGGGAGCTAGGGTGGAATTCTTGGAATGAAACTTAAACACGTTGCCAGTGACAGGATACCTTGGAGAGAGTACACCACATCCTTATGGGACACATGGATACCTTGGAGAGAGTACACTGCATCCTTATGGGACACATAGATACCTTGGAGAGAGTACACTGCATCCTTATGGGACACATGGATACCTTGGAGAGAGTACACCGCATACTTATGGGACACATGGACACCTTGGAGAGAGTACACCGCATCCTTATGGGACACATGGATACCTTGGAGAGAGTACACCACATCCTTATGGAACACATGGATACCTTGGAGAGAGTACACTGCATTCTTATGAGACACATGGATACCTTGGAGAGAGTACACTGCAACCTTATGAAACACATGGACACCTTGGAGAGAGTACACAGTATCCTTATGGGACACATGGAGACCTTGGAGAGAGTAGTACACCGCATCCTTATGAAACACATGGACACCCTGGAGAGAGTACACTGCATCCTTATGGGACACATGGATACCTGGGAGAGAGTACACCGCATCCTTATGTGACACATGGATACCTTGGAGAGAGTACACTGTATCCTTATGGGACACATGGATACCTTGAAGAGAGTACACTGCATCCTTATGAGACACATGGATACCTTGGAGAGAGTACACCGTATCCTTATGGGACACATGGATACCTTGAAGAGAGTACACTGCATCCTTATGAGACACATGGATACCTTGGAGAGAGAGTACACCGTATCCTTATGGGACACATGGATACCTTGGAGAGAGTACACCACATCCTTATTGAACACATGGACACTTTGGAGAGAGTACACCGCATCCTTATGGGACACATGGACACCTTGGAGAGAGTACACTGCATCCTTATGGGACACATGTGGACGTTAGAGAGAGTACACCGCATCCTTATGGGACACATGGATACCTTGGAGAGAGTACACCACATCCTTATGGGACACATGGATACCTTGGATAGAGTACACCGCATCCTTATGGGACACATGGATACCTTGGAGAGAGTACACCGCATCCTTATGGGACACATGGATACCTTGGAGAAAGTACACCGCATTCTTATGGGACACATGGCCCGAAGAGGACAGTGAGTATCCTTGATCAATATATGAGAAAAAGTTCATTTAGATAAACATTAGTTTTTATTTGAAAAATTTAAAGGTTAGTACTTAAACTAAATATTTATACTTTTATTAAAAGTTGGTTAGACAGGAAGCGTCCATAGAACTTAAAGGATTAGTTTGGTGGTCAAGCAAGTATATCTTACCTATAAGATATTCAATTAACAGTGATTTTTATGCCACAAAATCGCAGCACAAAATAAGATAGAATACATAAAGACTTAAGGAATCTAAGGGTGTTGCATTACAACTAGTCTGATTTCAGTCGTTTTTACACAAATGATATAGAACTTTACAATTAAATATTTCCATAACGGAATAAGATTTTTGAGTGCTCTCTCCACCATTCTGTTTCTTTTCAAATCTATCTTTCATATAGGTTCAACTTGTTTGACCACTGAACTAATCCTTTAAATATTATTAATGCCTTTCAAAGCGTAACCAGCTCATTTGTTCACTGAAGGGCTTCATTACCGCTGCAATACTGGTTGAGTGCTTATACCTGTTAAAGAAAAGAAAATTTGAAATTATTATGGATTGTCGAATTAATAGACGAACCAAATTATTCATCATCCATTGCAAAAATATAATTAAAATCTCTGAGTTACGAAATAAGCCACACCCATCATAGCAACGCAGTAACTAGGTGAGGGCAAACACACCTCAGATCTGCAATTGTGCATTACCAATGCACTGACATTTAGATGTTCACGAGGCTTGCTGCAAGCTTTGATCCATTTATGGCACTTCTGGATCTTTAAGAGTTTTTAGCAAATGGGATAAACAACATTCAGTTTGCTAAGTGTTCTGGGTAACAGCAATCAGATTTACAAAACCCGCAGTGGTCCTGTAAGCGTAATTTTTGTTCACTAATTTGCCGTCACGGAGTCTGTGTGCAGAAATGTGTTTGTGCAGTAAATTGCATGGACAACATGTGCGCACGCCGCTAGCTAGTTTTACTGTACCAGTACCGCGTAGGATGTTTGCCCCACTTACACAGATTTTGTTGCTAGGCAAATTCATGCGGTGATTGGTTGAAAAAGCTGTCAATCATCTGACTCGGACAGGTTTAAATGTCACCGATTGTAAAAGCAGCAGCAAAAACATGTTTAGAAGTAGTAAGGTTATCTAATCATTTGTGTTGTTATTTTGCTGAGAAGTGAATTGGGTTTGCCTGATAACATGGGGGAACCAAAAGTGAGGGGCCATACCACCTTTGTGTCTATTGCCTCTGAAAAAGAAGTTTAAAGGTATACATTGAATGGACTGAGCTGAATTCCAGGATGATTAATTGGGGAGTTGTTATTCTAAGAATAATAACTCATTGGAAAGATCCCTACAGGCTTGGCAAGGGGACAAGGCCAGACATTTTCTCCCAACTTTATGTGGGCGATAAAAAAATAAACTAACAAATTTTCCTAATATTAATGTTACCTTCAAATGTTTGGTTTCAGGATCTGCATCTTGGTTAATACATCAACTTTTACAGGTTGAGTGTACCATCAACCCTCCAGCCCAGGCAACCCCCCCCCCCCCCTACCCCGCCCTCAGGTTACACCACTGTGTAATATACAAGCTTTTAAATGTATAAGTTTAACACACTTACATCAGTGCCCTGTGTTGCCATTAATTCATCATCGACATCGTCTGGACTACATGTGCATGTATCGGAGCCTACGTAAGTGTTCAAAATAGCGTTCCTGACGTTCGAGTACCCCAAGAAGGAACCAGGCATCCTAATGTGATAGGTCAGCTGACCACACCTAAACATAATAGTACACAAAGTTGCAATTATTTGAACATTCAAAGAAAATTTTGTTTCAAACTGATAGCTTATTCAGTATAATGGCTAAGAAAAAAAAACATACATACATCCATATACACACACACACCCATACTTACATAAAATGTTTACATCAGAAAGGATAATTTTCAAAGGAGAAAGTTAATCATATGGCTTTAAAAAGAGAGCGACTGAATTTTGACTCTGGGTCGGATGGTTGCAGAAAGACGCCGCGTGTTAGGACTGGACACGGCATAAAATGTAATATAAAATGTTATCAATTAGGAATTATTTTTAGGCCTATGCTCAACGTTTTACTGTTACAAACTGTTTTGGAGAGGGGCACCAAAATGCCCTTGGCAAACAGTGAAGTATGGCCCACATGCCACTGGCAAAACTTTCCAGAAAATTGGCAAAAATTTCCCTAAAACTGGCAAAACGTTCCCGGAAACTGGCCAAAATTTCTGAAAAGTGGCTGAAATTGAACAAAATTACCAAAATGAAGGATGTTTTCCGAAAATAAGAGAAATTTCCCACCAATTGAAAAAAAAAAAAAACATGAATATTGAAGGGGATTTCCCGATCAGCAGCAACTCAATTTTTTAATGCAATTTGTCACTGGGAATTTTTGCCCCTCCCTCCCCTTGAAAGGTGACTCTTCCAAAGCACATGCTTAAGAGTTATAATTTTGATTCCTTACCTGTCATAAATAAGGAAATCATCCTTTACGCCATTTAGAACCTCCCAAATATGAAGCTCGTCAGTGTCTTGGTACATTGGGACATCTAGTCTGCTTTCCAGCTCTGATATTTCGCTCATTGCAAGTGCATCATTTAAATTGACTACCATAAACGCAATGCCATTTATTCCCGCACGCTTCAGTTGCAGGCGGATTAATTCTAATCTGTCGTAAAAGTAAACACAAGATAAAAAGGTAAAACAATACTTTATCAGTACACTAAAAACTTATTTACTACAATGGAGGGGTCAGGTAGTTACTCGCACTTTTCTAAATAATGGTCCTGCAGATTCCTGTTTTATAATTTTAGTCTATATTATTCAATGCTTTAAGTTTGCTTAAGTAATGCAATGTAAACAGTACATTGTAATGTAACCTCTTTAAATGTGTATGCCATGATTGTCTACTGAATCATATGCAAATTTACCCCCTTTATTTGTCCTCCCTCTCAAATTTATTTTACCCTGGCCACGCTGCTGATGGAAGCCATTTTAACACGGGCAGATCCAGGAAAAAACAAGCCTAGTGTGGAATATGTATTACTCTAGTAGCGTGTCTAAGGGGCTATTTGGAGATTATCCCCTACAACTTCCATAGCCCTTCACAATTTTGTCAAAGCCATAAATATTGATTATTGCAAGTATATATCAAATGAATTATAAAAAACATAAAACATTTATTCGTATTGACTGACTTATAGTTCATTTTGGATCGAAATTCTTCCAAAATCCTAAAGTTTAGGCAAAAATTTTCCATTTTAAAGTTTCACAAGTCTACTTCCCATTCTGTCTGTATGAACGTCCTGTGGAGTAAAAGCGGATTTTAAAATGCGACCATAATTCTTCAATTTTGGACAAAATATCACTCGTAAACATCTTAATGTATAGTTGTGCTAAGGGGATTACCCCCTTCCCGAAAAGAAAAAGAGGCTAGACACTTTGTCACTTCATTATCATAATCACTTGATATACGATATCCAGTTATGTAGCTGGTATTGTAAATAAGGCTTATCTAGCTTAAGAAAACAGTTGCAAACCTAGACGTGCTTTTGTTGCCGAAACTTCACCAGCATGTTTTCAAGTTAACAATACATGTGGTCGAAATGTTGCCCATGTTTATCATTGATGGTGCTGAAAATTCCACTTCATGTTGCCGAAAATCAGACTTCATGTTGCCCAACCTTCGACGTCATATTTTGTTGATACCTCAAGTTGCAGAGACAGCGATGTTGGAATCACGGGAACAACAGGGTGACTACCCCCTTTCCCTATATTAAGGGAGCGAAAGGGACAGGAGGTGCTCTTTTGAAAGTTCGAGCGGAAGGTGCCCTTTTGATAGTTGATGGCGGAACGGACCACGAGCATACGAGGGCCCTTTTGAAATTTACATGAAATTATTCTAAGTCATTCTTGAAGCTTGAAGACAAATAGAAATCCACTCACTGTCAAATCCTACATAGTAGGCCTACATACACATTGTAATATACATTTAGTATTTTTTTGACACAATTAAATCATGTCATTTACCAGGGAACTGAGACCGAAGGTAGTGATGGCATGACCCCAATAATTTTTAAAAGCCTATGCCTTTTACCTATTCGCCCAATGAACAATTGTCAACATTGGTCCCGACTCCCCAATCTTAAAATCACCATACAAAAATTACACATCGGAAAAAAGTGTGGGTGGGACAATTGCCCCTTGCTTCCCTAAAAATACCGCCTATACTCAAAATCATATATGTGTAAAAACCCGGAGCCAGGGGGCATGTTCCCCACGAAAACTAAAAAAAAAGCCATTAGAAAAAAAATGAAAAGTGCCCCTCAATTACTATCAAAAAAGTGCACACGCTTGATTTTCTGCCCCTTGCCCCGAGTTCCATTCGACATCCCTGTGCAGAGACCTCGGCATCATGTTGCCCAGACTTCGACATAATGGACCAGAAATTCGATTTTAGGTTGTTTAATCATTCAACTTATTGCCAAGACTCTGACAGCATGTTGCCGAGACTCCGACAGCATGCTGCCGAGACTCCGACAGCATGCTGCCGAGACTCCGACAGCATGCTCCGACAGCATGCTGCGAGACTCCGACAGCATGCTGCGAGACTCCGACAGCATGCTGCGAGACTCCGACAGCATGCTGCGAGACTCCGACAGCATGCTGCCGAGACTCCGACAGCATGCTGCCGAGACTCCGACAGCATGCTGCCGAGACTCCGACAGCATGCTGCCGAGACTCCGACAGCATGCTGCCGAGACTCCGACAGCATGCTGCCGAGACTCCGACAGCATGCTGCGAGACTCCGACAGCATGCTGCGAGACTCCGACAGCATGCTGCGAGACTCCGACAGCATGCTGCGAGACCGACAGCATGCTGCGAGACTCCGACAGCATGGTGCGAGACCGACAGCATGGTGCGAGACCGACAGCATGGTGCGAGACACCGACATCATGGTGCCGACACCGACAGCATGGTGCCGAGACACCGACATCATGGTGCCGAGACACCGACATCATGGTGCCGAGACACCGACATCATGGTGCCGAGACACCGACATCATGGTGCGAGACACCGACATCATGGTGCCGAGACACCGACATCATGGTGCCGAGACACCGACATCATGGTGCCGAGACACCGACATCATGGTGCCGAGACACCGACATCATGGTGCCGACACCGACATCATGGTGCCGAGACACCGACATCATGGTGCCGAGACACCGACATCATGGTGCGAGACACCGACATCATGGTGCCGACACCGACATCATGGTGCCGAGACACCGACATCATGGTGCGAGACACCGACATCATGGTGCCGAGACACCGACATCATGGTGCCGAGACACCGACATCATGGTGCCGAGACACCGACATCATGGTGCCGAGACACCGACATCATGGTGCCGAGACACCGACATCATGGTGCCGAGACACCGACATCATGGTGCCGAGACACCGACATCATGGTGCCGAGACACCGACATCATGGTGCCGAGACACCGACATCATGGTGCCGAGACACCGACATCATGGTGCCGAGACACCGACATCATGGTGCCGAGACACCGACATCATGGTGCCGACACCGACATCATGGTGCCGAGACACCGACATCATGGTGCGAGACACCGACATCATGGTGCCGAGACACCGACATCATGGTGCCGAGACACCGACATCATGGTGCGAGACATCACCGACATCATGGTGCCGAGACACCGACATCCGACATCATGGTGCCGAGACACCGACATCATGGTGCCGAGACACCGACATCATGGTGCCGAGACACCGACATCATGGTGCCGAGACACCGACATCATGGTGCCGAGACACCGACATCATGGTGCCGAGACACCGACATCATGGTGCCGAGACACCGACATCATGGTGCCGAGACACCGACATCATGGTGCCGAGACACCGACATCATGGTGCCGAGACACCGACATCATGGTGCCGAGACACCGACATCATGGTGCCGAGACACCGACATCATGGTGCCGAGACACCGACATCATGGTGCCGAGACACCGACATCATGGTGCCGAGACACCGACATCATGGTGCCGAGACACCGACATCATGGTGCCGAGACACCGACATCATGGTGCCGAGACCGACATCACCGACATCATGGTGCCGAGACACCGACATCATGGTGCCGAGACACCGACATCATGGTGCCGAGACACCGACATCATGGTGCCGAGACACCGACATCATGGTGCCGAGACACCGACATCATGGTGCCGAGACACCGACATCATGGTGCCGAGACACCGACATCATGGTGCCGAGACACCGACATCATGGTGCCGAGACACCGACATCATGGTGCCGAGACACCGACATCATGGTGCCGAGACACCGACATCATGGTGCCGAGACACCGACATCATGGTGCCGAGACACCGACATCATGGTGCCGAGACACCGACATCATGGTGCCGAGACACCGACATCATGGTGCGAGACACCGACATCATGGTGCCGAGACACCGACATCATGGTGCCGAGACACCGACATCATGGTGCCGAGACACCGACATCATGGTGCCGAGACACCGACATCATGGTGCGAGACACCGACATCATGGTGCCGACACCGACATCATGGTGCCGAGACACCGACATCATGGTGCCGAGACACCGACATCATGGTGCGAGACATCATGGTGCCGACACCGACATCATGGTGCCGAGACACCGACATCATGGTGCCGAGACACCGACATCATGGTGCCGAGACACCGACATCATGGTGCCGAGACACCGACATCATGGTGCCGAGACACCGACATCATGGTGCCGAGACTAAACACACTGTTGCTTAGACTCTGAACAAATATTGTCAAGACTTCGAAAGAATGTTACCGAGACTATAAGGGAGGCAGGCAGCGATAAAGGTCTATCTAATTGCTATAGGCTCATCACAATATATTGTCTGGTTACTTTTTCCGGGATATCAAAATTTGTTGATAATTGCATCAAATCTTTTAATAGAAAGTATACCCCTCTCCTGTCAAAGATTGCATTAATGTGCAAATGTTATGTAATTGTCTACCTAGCTTACTTCGTTGAAATGAATTATATGCCATGGAAAAAACTCCTGGCATTAATACAACAATAGGGTGATTAAGCCCCACAAGCCCCGAACAATACCACTGTGCTGTTTTCATGGGGCCTGAAGGCAATGTTACCAACAGGCTCCAAAGACCATACCTTAAATTTACCTTGTTTTTCCCTTCTTTTTTTTAAATAAAAAATTTGGGCACGTTTCCCCTTGGCCACGTGCCTAATCCTATTACTACATATAACTGGGGCTAAGGTGATGCTCTCAAACAAATCTTACCTTGACGCCTGCCACTGACAGAACCCTCAGCTAGCCTTCATAAGAGCTACAACTACCACATTGCCTCTCTGTTCATTCATAGGAGAAACTCTCATCTCTGTTTGCCAAAATGGCGCTTCCTGACATTGACGATCTGATTCAGTGGGGTCTGATCTCGCGACCGCAAAGAGGATGAATGCGGCCGCTAACCGCAAAATGTTGTTCATTCTAAAAGCAAGACATATCATAAGATGCAAACAAACAAAATGTTACGGCAAAATCGCTGACATTGCAAGAATATTAGCTTTATCTGTCGCGTCGCCACCACCCCTCCCCCATCCCATTTTCAAAAATACTCCCCTGGGCTGTCCCGAAATTTCCCAGACAAATAAGTGAAGTTTGTTTCACCATACATAGATAGGTTCACCACATTTTGGATTTATTTTGTCAAGTGTTTAGCAGAACTGTAGGATTATGAATTCTTTCGTACGCAAAAAATACGGAAAACTATAGGCCTATGCATTCTCTCAATTTGAGAAACTTGACACATTCTGCCGTTAAGTTTATGTGAAAAATAAAACTGAAGTAAAACAATTAGGCCTATCAAATTATATATACATATATGCATATATATATATATATATATATATATATATGCATATATGTATGTATGTATGTATGCATGTATGCATACAGACAGACATAAATACATACAGAGTAGGTGCCTTTTTTTTTGCACCATTTTCGTAGTGCATGTCTTTTTTTTACTATAAAAGAAATTATACTAAAATTTAGTTTATTATTTTGTTATAGTAAACAAATTGTCTTTTTTCATCATTTTCGTATTGCCGGTTCCAAAAAAAGTAATTTTGTACTCGTGGTCCATTTTTACAATATTTTCGTTGAATAATTAAAATTGACTTCTTTTATACTGTGGGTATCAAAATTGTATAATTTCATACTGCAGTTACCAAAAAATCTGCCATACTGCGGATATGTTTTTCGGTTGGTAAGCTGTACACCCCTACCACTATAAGTTTAAAGTTCTTCCTCCCCCTCCCCTCCCCTCCTCTCGGGAAAACAAAGAAGCTGAATAAAAATATGAAAGCGTAGAGGCATCATTAGCTAATTTGCTTTAAAAATCTATTAAAAACCATCATAGAAGCAGTAAAATTCATCACAATCTTTTCAAAATTCAGTATATTGACAAATCAAAAACACGCTCTTTTAATTAATATATAAATTGCTACATCAATATAGGCCTATAAGCTTTAATACAAGTGGCGTACTTGGACCAGACATGGACGTTATATGGACATTTATGCAAATGATACAGGAATAGAGATTCAAGTCCTTGGCCTGTCTATACAGCAGTGTATATATTGTTAAAAGCATAGAAATTTAATCCTATCTCGGGTCATAAAGGTGTATCTCTAGAAGTAAGTTGACAAAGAGACGTTTTGACTGGTAAGCTCTATATTAGTATCCAGTCAAAACGTCCTTTTCCCAAAACGTCCTCGCTTTTTTGCTACCTACACGTCCCTGTAAATAACCAAAACGTCCCCGCCCTGAAGATACAAGAGTAAACTTTTTTTCCATTTATTTAGTAAATATAGTTTGCTTCCATTTGATTTCTTGTCACAAAATATGAAGGAATTGGAGCAAAAATAACGTACTTGAACTTATACTGATAATAATTAAAAAGTGAAATGTATACCACCCAATTAGGCCTGTAGGCTTTCTTGAAAAATTGTATGCATTATACAAGACAATTTAAGTTAGAACTAATTCAGAGTAACTTTTTGAAATAAAACTTTAAAAATGGCCAAGTGATACATGCAAATCACGATTTAATAAGATGTTATGTCCTATATAATTAACACCCTGCATTCCATTAAAGACCAATCGAAAAAAAACCTCTTCCATTATCAACCCAATCAAACAACGCAAGCTGCATTCTACATGAAAAATTCTGATACAAGTGATAAAAAATTGAAACGAAACTTCATCAATGTGCAACTCTTTATACTAAAAGCATTTGTGAAATAGAACTTGCAATTTTCGTTATCATACAAAAAATATCATATATTCCATACTTATACCCGTACATACTCATACTTATACATACAAGAATGTGTCATATAAGGATGTTTCAGCTGACGTCATGAGGTCACCTGACTTTGTTTACATCGCAATTTTGTAGGGTAAAGATCTGTCGTCTGTTCTACACTTAATTAAACTTACATACGTTTTCGATGTTATATAAGATTTTTTTTTTTTGTAAGATAATTATGCCAGATCTTGCTGCGCTGTTGGTGGCACTAATAGACGTGTTTAAAATCCACAGTTTAAGATTACTTGAAGTACTTGGAGGGTAATTTTGTCTCTAAAATAAGATTTTATTAAAAATCAATTTATCTGGCCAGATTATTTTAACTGGCGCGTGTTATATGCCCAGCGCGTGCTTTACATGCCCAGCGCGTGATTTCACCAGCGCGTGCTAGCGTAATTTCACCAGTGCGCGTAGCGTGATTTCAGCAGCGCGTGCTAGCGTGATTTCAGCAGCGTGTGCTAGCGTGATTTCAGCAGCGCATGCCAGCAGATTTCACCAGTGCGTGCTAGCTTGATTTCACCAGCGCATGCTAGCGTGATTTCACCAGCCCATGCTAGCGTGATTTTACCAGCGCGTGCTAGCGTGATTTCACCGGCACGTGTTAGCTTGATTTCATCGCCGCGTGCAAGTGTGTGTTTAGGACCGAATCTGTTTGTTATCTCATCACCCACATATACATATAGGCCTATGTGGGGATGAGATATAGTAGTCACTTTGCAGTATAGACAAAGAACTGCCTGTACCTTCTACACTACATGGCCATGCTCTTGATATTAAGGGGGGAGGGGGGACTGGTAGGGCCCACCAGGGGGTCTCATATGATGACCTCATACTAGGGGTTAGGGATCATAAGTTTTGGGAACGGGACAAAATCTGGTGATTTTTGCATCAGTATGAATGTTTGTGTGTATGTTGGGTGTGTGTGCATGTGTGCATATGCAACAATTAAGTTTGTGTTGCTTATAACTCAAAAAATGTAATACACACAAGAACCAAAATTGGTGAACGTGTACCACAAAATTCTTTTGAAGGAATTACTTGTTCTTTACAAACTGCATAGGTTGGTAGGGTTTAACACTAACAAAACTTAATGATAATTGGAGGTCATGGGTCAAAGATGAAATAAGTGCTTTTTATGCAATTTTTTGCAGATTCTTAAACTAAAAAAGTACAAGACCTATACCTACCCTATATTGTAACATGACAACTTGGAACATTAATTTGTGTCCCGTATATACTATGGGGTCAAAGGTCACATAGCTAGTGACCTTTATACCATTTCCCCCTATAGTGATGGAATGGCACGTTTGATGTGAGCATGAATGGTGTCAAACAGTAGGGTACGATAACTGTGAAAAATTTCAGTGATTAGGGTCAGAGATCAAAGGTCCAAAATGTGATTTGGGGATAAATATGTAATAATTTGTACATTTTTGCAGCATTTTAAACTCAAGTAGTACAAGACCTATCCAAACCTATGTTGTACCTTGGTACATGAATTTGTGTCCCTGCAGACTCTGGGATAAAAAGGAGAAAGGTTTGTTTGTAAAGCATGGGGAGTACAATCCATCGACATGCCTAAAAAAAGATGGCCAAGCCTGTCTCAACATCTGCTTGTACTCGAGCTCGCATTGGCAGTGCAATCCATCAGAAGTCACAGAGCTATAGCGACCCTGATAAGTGTTTCTCTCACTATGCTGTACGCTTAAGGTGATGAGATCAGCAACTCTGTGGATTGCTTTCTTGTTTTACATGTGATGTGACTGAGCTGGGTGAAGATCAAAAGCGTGAAACGCATAGCGCTTTCCTGCAAAATGGCTTCTATGTGAATTAGAGCAGGGAGTTGTCATTACTCCCTGATTAGAGTTACGTAATGAAATCCCTCTATACTATGTATTATATCCGAAAACTGAATGTATATAATCTTTTTGTTTTTGTTTTAATCTAATATACTTAAAATCTAAACATAGTTCAATAGATAATATTAAATGTAGACGGGGACGTAAGTTGATCGACCCGAGGACGTTTTAAGCCGGGGACGTTTTGACTCAAGGACGTTTTGGTACGGAGACTTTTGGCAAAGGGACGTTATGATATGAAAAATCGAAAAATAAATAAAAACTTAATTTCCCTGTAAAATTATTTAATCATTAATTTCAAGTGATAATTTGTTGGACTTTCGTTGGATGTGGGTGACCGAAAAGGACCTCTCTCTATGGCCATACGGCCCGTCCTCATGCCCCTTACAAAAAAAGCGGCATACAGGCGATGCTATAGCACTTACGCGTCATGCATGCTATAAACCATGTTCAACTTCACCAATCAGTTGGAGGAAAGGCGTCTTGCCAGTTAAAGAAAAGCTATTCGACATATTTGTGACAAAATATGAAATTTAATTAATAAAAGATTAAATGATTTACCTGCTAAAAGAATGTTCACATGTGCATACACACAATCTGAAGTTCGTCACTTCGCAGCAGACTTAAATTTTTAGAATGTATTCTCTTTATGTAAGTTGTGTTTTGCAACCGTCACCTGTTTGTTCGCATGCGCTATATGCTGCATGTTTTTCTATACTTTGAACTTTGAAGACCCCAATTTAGTTCAAATAAAGCGTTTTCTTCCTGGAAACGGGAAAAATACGGCCTTGACCCGTAATTGTTTGGGAATTAACCTTAGCAACCAATTGAAAATTCTGCTTGTTTATGAGGTTAACTATTTTTCGTTCAAACTTTGGGTATACGATTTGGTGCCGTGTGAAATACTCATGTGCAGTGAGGGGAGGGGGGGGGGACCAGGTAGTGGTGTAGCCAGCCATATAGACAGGCTTTATACAAGCCTGCATTTGTTAGGGGAATATAATGATATTCGTTCCCCCAATAAAATTATTAGGGCATTCCACCCCCCACCCGATTGCCGACAATGCTTATGTATAAAGAGATTCAAATTTTATAACAAACATTTATAGATCGCAATTATTGGATCCTTAGAGGGGTTATCAGTCACAATTTTGTAACTATTATTTCACAGGTCTGTCCATTCTTCAATTAAATAGCAGAAGCTTAGTGTCAAACTTCGATCAAATTGATAATCATTTTGAAGAGTTGACACATCTCTTTGATGTTATCACAATTCCAGAGACTTGGCCATGGCTAATGACATAATGCAAGCAATATTACTTTGAGTGGCTATGAAATATGTCATACTCCCAGACAGTCCGGACGAGGAGGTGGAGAAGCCATTTTTGTCTAGGAAGATTTAACATTTCATAAATTAGATAATTTGCCTACCGCTATTGATAATGTAATGGAAATAATAACTGTCGAAATATATATTAAGAATAAAAAAAGCATTACTGTGAGTTGCATTTATATGGCACCTGGTACTAGCTTGGATAGCTTTAATAACCATTTCGATATCTTGCTGAACAATCTAAGTATTATTAAAAGAGAAATTTATGTATGTGGTGATTATAATATAGACCTTTTTAATATAGTGATCACAAAGGTACTCAGAAATTTGTTGACATAATGTTTAGCAAGGGACGGTTCCCTTAAATCTAAGTCTAGTACAATAACACAATCGAGGGCTACTTTGATACAACATTTTTACTAATGACTTCTGTAATGATATTTTCAGTGGGTTACTTATCAATGATATTAGTGACCACGTACCTGTTTTTGCAGTGGTAAAGAGATTTTTTTCAACAAGATACATATAGATTTGTTAGAATTATGGGCAATAATAGCTTTGACTCTTTAAAGAATGAATTGTCAAAAGAGGCTTGAACACAGGTATTTGACAAGGTCAATGCCAGTGAGGCATATTTCTGTTTTATAAATCGTTTTTCAGTCTTATTTAATCAATAGTGCCCTCTTAAGAGAATTTGTAACAAATCAAGGAACATGAATAACTCAATAAACCATGGCTCACTAGGCTTAAGAATGCATGTAAGAAGAAAAACACTATGTATATGGATTTTAAGGCACAGGACATAGTATAATGAAGATAAATGTAAAGATATAAGAATAAGTTAACAAAAATATGAAGAAGTGGTAAGAAGATTCACTTTGACGAAGTGTTAAATGAGCATAGAAATGACATTCAAGGAGCATGGAAAATATTGAATAAAATAATCAAAGGAAACAGCAGTCAAATATCCCGATTGCTTTGTTAATGATGGTAGTAAAATTGCACATAAGAGGGACATTACAAATGGTTTTAGCAATTTCTTTGTTAATGTTGGCCCAAACTTAGCCAAAAACATTCCTATTCCTGAAGGAAAAACATATACACTTATCTAAAAAATAGAAATAAGTCTTCCATGTTCTTTGAAAAACTTGATAAAGCAGAGATTTTAAGTGTGGTTACACATTTCAAATGTAAAAAAAATCAAAAGATTGTGATGATATTAATATGTTTTGTCTTAAGAATGTTATTAATTGTATAACGAAACCGCTAACTCATATTTGTAATCAATCCTTTGTTACTGGGGTGTTTCCAGCGAAGATGAGGATTGCTAAAGTAATACAACTTGATAAAGCAGGGAATAAGGATATTTATACTAATTATAGACCTCTCTTAATTCTTTCACAATTCTCCAAAATATTAGCAAAGTTAATTGAAAAAAGACTAGGTAGTTTTATTGATTAACATGATCTGTTAGTGAACAGCCAGTATGGCTTTAGAACAGAGAGGTCTACAGCTTTGGCTCTTATGAAATTGATTGAGGAAATAACCTCTGCCCTTGACAGGAAGAAGCATACTATTGGTCACGGTGTCTTCATAGATTTAAAAAAGTCTTTTGATACTATTAATCATGTGTTTCTTACCAAGTAATTACATTTTGATGGTATGAGAGGGGTTGTAAAAGATTGGGTATTAAGTTATCTCACAGATAGGCAACAATTTGTTAAAATAGATGATTGCTCTTCTGATTTGTTAAATATCAAATGTCCCCAAGGGTCCTTTTTAGGACCAAAATTATTTATATTATACATTAATGATATATGTAATGTCTTAAACCTTGCTATATTTGTACTGTTTGTAGATGACACTAATTTATTTAGTTCAGACAGTGATATTGACAGTCTGTGTAAGAGTGTTTGTAATGACTTAAAAAAACTAAAAGTATGGTTTATGGTGGACAAATTATCTTTAAATATTGGCAAGACAAATTTCATGTTATTTTCTAACACGCAATGTCACAACAATATTATACTAAGTATAGATAACCACGTTATGGAGAGAGTATATTCAACAAAAATTTTGGGCGTAATAATTGATAGTGGTTTACATTAGAAGGATCATATTAAGAGAGTAAAATCTCAAATGGCCAAAATTATTGCAATAATATATAAGATCAAAGACGTACTAGAAACGGAATCTATGAAATTACTGCGCTGAGGTTTGAGGTAATACGTTTAAAGCAAATGTCCATCCAATTTATTATTTACAAAAGAAAGCAATAAGAATAGTTTACAATACCAGGTTTAATGAACATACTAATAAGTTATTTATTGATTTGCATACCTTAAAACTTAAAGATTTGGTTGATTATAAGACTGCTATAATAATGTTTAGAGCAAAGAGAAGGTCTTTGCCATTAAATCTGCAAAGTTTATTTAATTTTAAAGGGAATAATTAATATTTTACTAGACAAAATGACAATTTTAATCATGTTTTACACGTACTTCCTTAAAAACAATGTGTATTTCTATCTATGGAGTTAAGCTATAGAACTCACTTAAGGATAAGCTGAAAGAATGTAGTAGGGAAAAAATCTTTTAAAATAATTATAAATGTAAAATTATGGACGTATATAGAGACATACAAAATTGACATATTTTTTGTTATATATTTATGTGTTTAATGCCATCATCATACTGCAATTAGTAACAATTAAACTACTGTTATATTTACAAGACATTATTTTATTGTTGTATTTGTTGTAATTTAATCTACATGTAAGTTTTGGGGAGAGTTATAAAATAAGTTTTGAAATTCTTTTTTTCTCCTTTTCCATTCCAATATATTAGTAATACTGGTAACAAGGCCAGAAATTATGTTTTTGTTATATTCAAAATTCAAATTTACTTTACTTTTATTTGTTTTTTTTGTCACTATTTTTGTATATATTGCATAATGTGGAAATAAATGATCATGACTATCTGAATGTCTAAAGGATTATTTTAGTGGTCAAGCATGCCCATCCTATATGAAAGAGGACTTGACAAGAACTTGATAAAGGTTGAAGAAAGCGTTTGAAAATCTTATTCCGTTAAGGATATATTCAAGTAAAAAAGACTGGTGAAGTACGGTAAGTCTACTATGGAAAGTTAGCGTCTTCATCCTCACATTCTTAACAATTGTTATTGTATTATAAAGAAGGTTTATTGAATTTTTACATTATTCCAATTATTTTTCCTCGAACTTTTTTCAGGTGGTGTATTATAAATTCCCTTTCTACCTTCAGTTTTTCTCCCTTTTTTTTTTTTATTATCCCATGGTTTTTTAAACCACAAAATCGCAGGACGAAATATGACAGAGTACATAAAGACTGAAGAATCTGAGGTTATGAATCACAACTGGTCTGATTTCAGTCTTTTCTACACAATGATATCAAGATATCTCCTTAACGGAATAAGATTTTGTGATGTTTTCTGCACTATTTTGTTTCTTTTGAAATCCTCTTTCATTTAAGGTGGCCTTACTAGAGCACTGAACTAATCCTGTAATATAATATATAATCCCTGTTGACAAATAATTCCAATTTCGGATTCTTATCTCGGTGAACGTTGCCCCTTAATTTGAAAACCTACAATCTTGGACAGAAATCGTCGGAACACCACACATTTTAAACTATTTTTCAGCAATGCCACTGGACAAAAACCAGGTCGTATTCGTACTACAACAGCAGAAAATGGAAAGAAACGAAATAATGTCACCATAATACTAGATGTAAAACGTTTTTTTATTTTTTTGGTACAAACACCCACCCTTACCCCCTGCCCGCGTGAAGCCCTCCCCTCCCCATTCAATGTTGGGGAAGATTGGTCGGAAGGGCGTCTATGAGGCCATGGACGCGGGGACATGCTTCTCCCCGATTTTTTGTTTGTACAATTTTTCAGCATTAAGTGTTCCAACAATAGGCCAAGTTCATAGTAACGAACGCGCATGCCCGTGGTAACTGATCGTGGTGTCAGGTCAAGTAATAATAACAATCAGCGCGGTACGGTCCGATCATAAACCAAAGCTTTTTCTGTCAGTCTGTGTTAATTCTACCACAGGATGGCTTTGTGACATGCCATGTGGGACCTATAAATGGATGCAATGCGGGACATAGGGATTGTCTACCAATTGTGGTATAGCGGTTATCATACATGTCTACAGACCACGAGGCCCTTGCTTCAAGCCTGGGTTGGGTAAAAACGCCAGTGCACCACAACTGGGTTATCAAAGGCCGTGGACATTGACTTGGTTGTCGATATTATGTCTGTCTGTATGTCGTACCTGTGTTCTCGTCCGGGTCGTATCAAGCGTTTCGTGATAGCATTGTTACTATCATAACCGAATACGCAGGCGACGACCCCGTTATTGTAATCGTGCGTTCACTCGTCGTCGTCGACATAGGGATGGATGGCATATGGAATATATGAATGCGGGACATGGAGAGGGATGCCATGTGGGACAGATTTGGCGTTTTTATTAGATAACGATAAAATTATGTTTTTATATGACGTTTCTGCAGGTTCTTATTGTCCGAATTAACAGGAATGCGTGGAATCTCCTTAAAGCTTCCATGTGGGCATATGGAGGAATGTCATGGGTAGATGCCATGTGGGACATAGAGATGAATGTCATCGATGAATGCCATGTGAACACAGGGAAGAATACCGTGTGGTACATAGGGTGAGATGGCATATGGGACATATGAGTGCATGGGATGCCATCTGGTACATCTTTAGGATGAGATGCCATGTGGGACATAGAGATGGATGCCATGTGGAACATCGGATGGTGGGACATGGAGATGGATGCCATGTGGGACAGGGACGGATTCCGTGTAGGGTATTGGGGGAATGACATGTGGCACATGGGTAGGGATGTCATCTGAGACAAATGGATATCATGTGGGATATAGGGATGGATACCATGTGGGGCACAGGAAAGGATACCGTGTGGGATATAGGGATGGATACCATGTGGGGCACAGGAAAGGATACCGTGTGGTACATAGGGTGTGATGGCATATGGGACATCTGAGTGGGATGTCATTTGGTACATCTTTAGGATGAGACGCCATGTGGGAGATAGAGATGGATGCCATGTAGAACATAGGAGGGTGTGACATGGTGAGGGATGTCATGTGGGACAAAGAGAAGAACTCCATGTGGGGCATAAGGAGGAATGATATGTGACACATGGGTAGCGATGTCATGTGGGACATAGAGATGGATGTCATGTGGAGCAGGGTGTGGGATGATATGTGAGATATATGGTAGGATGTCAGATGGGACATGGGTGGGGTGGATAGTGGGATGGTTTTATAATTGGATTTGTGATATGTGTGTCAATTTGAATCAGTATGCGAGCCGTGACGGTATTTATCTTCTAGTTTAAGTTAATATTGTTATATACATGTGGCATCCCACCTTATGTCCCACATGTCATCCTCCTTATGTCACACATAGCGTCCCTCCCTATTTCCCACATGTAATCCCTCCATATGTCCCAAATTTCGCTCCTTCCTATCTCTTACATGGCATCCTGTTCTCCTAGATGCTCCATATGGAGCATGATATCCCACCCTTTGTTACACATGGTGTCCCTCGCAATGTGCCGCATGGCATCCCTCCCTATGACCCACATGGCATATCCTTATATCCTACATGGCTTCTATCCATGTCTCAAATGCCATCCCCACCCTATGTTCGTATCTATGTCCCAAATGGAATCCCACCATTATTTATGTCCCAAAATGGCATTCCAACCTTGTCTTATATGGCATCCCACACTATGTTCGTATCTATGTCCCAAATGGAATCCCACCATTATTTATGTCCCAAAATGGCATTCCAACCTTGTCTTATATGGCATCCAACCCAGTTGTCCCACATGGCACCCCACACAATCTTCCTAATAAAAGAAACCAGGGAGTTGTTAAGAAACATACATTTAGAAAGCGCAAATACATGCCTGTAAGGCAATCAAATATTAAACGAAAACAATCAATCTCAGTGACGCCTACGGCAAGTCTTAATGGACCTCTTGACCTGCATTGCGCAATACATATTATCATTACCATGAACTGGCTTATTTTGTCATGATTGTCTGAGAAAATAAAGCGGAAGTTAGTGGAATATTTTGGGTGCTTTTATGGACGTATTTGGCGTTTTTATTAGATAACGATGAAATTATGTTTTGATATGACGTTTCTGCGGGTTCTTATCGTCTGAATTAACAGGAATGCGTGGAATCTCCTTCAGCTGCATAGAATTGTAAGTTGCACATCTAGTGTCTTTGTTTGTACTTGGTTTGGAATGTGGCATTTGTTTTTCCGCTTTATTTTAGGAAATGCAGACTTATCTGATTTCCCGTAGACTGTAAAGAATATGAAGAAGATAAATGACAAAAAAAAGAAAAAAAACACAAGAGCTTGACGTAAACACTTTAATATATTATCAAGTAAAATGCCATTAAATAACAACTAAATTATATCCTTACAGTCCAACGTAGGACAGAAACACAATTTCAATTACGTTGGTGGGATTCGAACCAGGGCCGTTTGGATTTTAAACCAGCAGAAAACACAAGGGACCATTAAATCGGCTGTATGTTTTGAGGCGTGGAAGAGTTTGATATTCTGAAAATAAAAGAGTGCTTGAATAGATAAATAATTAAAATTAACCAAAAAAAGTGTTGAGTTTATGCCCGAAAAGAATGATTAAGTTAACTTGTGTGAATGCTCGCCAATCACTCATGTCCTTGCCAACAAGCCGAAGAAACTACCAGTTAAAGTTAGCGTCATATTCATAATTATATTCGAATTTCTATACCTTTAACTGTTACAGGTGCGATGGGTGTTATTCTGCAGTGAGGTAACGGCGTGTGGCAGAGGTGTACAGGAGAGGGAACAGTATTCTGTACGGGCGCCATCTCTTGGGTACCAACAAGACAATTGGATAGATAATTCGCTCGTATTATCAATGCTGTCAGCAACGAATTTTTGAAATAACCTTATATTCCCGGCATGCATATCTAAAAAAATACCATGAAGTAAAATGATAAACATGGACACATCTGTCCAACATGATCTTTTTTTCATACTATTTTCTAATTTTAAAAAGTAAATCAAAAACGCAAAGATTAATTAATCGGAAACGATTAATTTAACTATTTTTGTATCTATCTTTGTATATCAGTTTATCTATCAATAAAAACAAATTGTCAACAATTTTGCCCGAAAAAAGTGCGTGAATGCTTATGCCCGGAAACCCTGCATTTGCGATTTTGATAGCATAAAATAGCATAATAATATGTGAAATCCAGAGTTGCCGTCTTTATCGGCGCCCAGCTGCCCAGGGGCCAAGTCAATGGAAACTTGGCGTTTTCAGCGTAAATTGGGTAACAAAAAATTGCTTAAAATCGTGTCAGTTCCACAATAAAAATGGTTCAAAGGAATATATATTTTGGAACGAATGTTCAAATGTAGGATCCCATTGACTACAATATGTGTCTTTAGTAGGGGTGCAGGTGTGGTTTTCATGTTTTGAAAGTAAGAATAAAGCTTTGAGATAAAATATTAACAACATTTATTTTGTAAATCATACAAATTGCAGGAGTTGAGAGTAAAAAGTATATACAAATATATTCTCATGACATTTTTCGTGCCCCTCTGAGCAAAGAGCTGTGTAGAAGCTCTTTGCTCTGAGCATTCGGTGCCTTTTTAAAAAGCTTTAGTGTGGGTTTTTTCCCCCTGGCTTCCCCTGCCACTACGCCACTGTTCATAATTTATGAATAAATGAACATGCTCCTAAATTGAAAGCTTTAAACAAAATCTGCGTAATTCAATATGACGCCGTACGATTTCTGTTTTAAAAAATAATTGAAAACAAATATCGGAATTATCTTATAACAGTATAACCAACTTCCTTTTCCGTTTGCAACATACGCGACTTTTGGAGTCTGAACCTCGTATCGGGACCTTTCTTTTAATTTGAAAATCTTTCCTTTATCTTTTCGTTTTTCATATGCGAGATGAAAGAAAGCACCAGATTCAAAGAAAATTTTCCGAAAATTAATGCTGCAAGGTAAAATAGAAGAACAATTTGGTATAATTATTTGAAATTTTGGTCGAAATTGTCTACAAATTCCCGAAAAATGACAAAAAAATTCTCAAATTCCAAACAATTTATTTAAAACTGAAGAAATTTTCTCGAAATTAAAGAAAATGGCCAAAAATTGAAGGATATTTTCAAACTAATTGAGGAAAATGGCCCGAAAATGAAGGAAATATCCCCAAAATTGATTGAAATTGCCCCAAAATGAACGAAATTGTATAGACCGAGGAGTAGAGGGGCCGGAGGCACGTGCCCCTCCCCACACACACATACACCCACACACACACACATACACACTTTTTCGCAAATCATAAAAAGGATGACCTGCAATTTTGTAACAATTACTGTTGCAAAAGATATGAACAAAGGACCATGTCCACTAAAATCTGATATCTAGAAAAAAATCGAATAAAATATCCCATCTGATTAGGCAGTTATGGCGTGATTTTTTTTTAAAAAGAAGTGAAGGTCACAAGAACTGAAAACGTGAATAAAGTTGGAAAAATATTTGGTTAAACTACTACAATTCGTTTTAAACTCTAACACGTCTTAACTAACAAAGTTACTCTAAGCTAACAGAGAAACCGGTCGAGCCAGAGTAATCCCCCCCCCCCCTTCCTCATAAATTTATTGGGGGACAAGTAGGCCTACCATTTTGACCACCGGATAAATGAAGGTCTAAAGAATTGATTGTGAACTGGAGAAGAGTCAGATTCCATGCATAGAATTTTTCTTTCGGAAATCTTTAATTTTTGTGAGATAGGCTACACTTCACTTTTTGGTGAAAATTTCTTTCATTTTCGGGAAATTGTCTTTAATTTTCGGGAAATATTGCCAAATTCTACCAAAGATTTCGCGACCCCTTCCCCCCCCCCCCCTCTCTTCCCCACCCTCTTCATTTACAATGATAGGATTTTTACCATGATAACATATTCATACATTTTTTGATTTGGGGACAAAAATAAAATCTGGCCTTCCAATGTCAAATATCTTCCATATATATATATATAAAATATATATATATATATATATATATATATATAAATATATATATATATATATATATATATATATATATATATATATATATATATATATATATATATATATATATATATATATATATATATATATATATATATATATATATATATATATATATATATATATATATATATATATATATATATATATATATATATATATATATATATATATATATATATATATATACATACATATAGAACTGTTTCTATGGGGACATGTATATATCACCTGTCTATGGGGACTTCTTTATGAAAATGATATTCAAAACCAATCATATGGATATTGTCTAGTGTGCCTCCCTGATTACAGAAAAGGTCATATATAAGAATATATCGCAAACAATTCTGGGATATTAAGTTTTTTGTATTTATGAATTAAACATGATTATGGGGACACATGTCCCCATAACCAAATATGTATATTAAGTCCCCATAATCTGTATATATATATTAGGTCCCCACAATCTGTATATGAATATTAGGTCCCACAATCTGTATATATATAATATATATATATATATTAAGTCCCCACAATCTGTATATATATATTAGGTCCCCACAATCTGTATATACATATTAGGTCCCCACAATGTTGAAATTCAACTGACAATCATATGGATATTGTCTAATGTGCCTCCCTGATCACAGAATAGGTCATATATAAGAATATATCGCAAACAATTCTCGGATATTAAATTTTTTGAAACTCATAATTTAGACAGGGTTATGGGGACACATGTTTTAGGCCTCGGTCTGAAAGTGACCATTATTGTTCTACTTCTAATCGCTTTGGTGAGAAAGACTATAGAAAAATTGTTTTAATGTTGTTTTTATTGAAGATCCCTAAAATGCGCCCTGAAGCAGTGATACTGCAATGTTGTTTTCATAATATAACACAAATATAATTAATTCTTAAATTAAAGAAGAAAAGATTGTTTTTTTCTTGATGAACATTTAAAGTCAATGAACATGTAAAATCATGTACCGCTGCCAGGTACAGAAACTTGAAATTAGGAATTTACCTATATACAGTAAACCCGTAAAATTGTGTTATTGCTCAAATTTTAAATTTTCCAAAGCAATCTAACATATTTTTTTCTCCAATTAATTAAAGCATTGATTCTGTCTAAAATAACTTGTACATGAGTGTGGCCATTTTCTTCATACTGCCCTTTAAATATGACATCATCAACACAGTTTTTGATAAAAGTCTAATGTTTTTCTTTATAATTGATTTCAAATAACTTCATGTCTTCTTTAATGTCGCAGTTTTCTGTGTATAAATTACAGAGGTTGTGCTTCCCACGCCTTCAATATGAATATGCAATCTTTGATCTGTTATCTTCATTTTAAAGTTTCCATTATTTAAAAGCCATTGATGGCCATTAAAATAATGAATATTCAAAACTTCCGGCAAGCTCGTCCCTGGCCCTGAACCTTCTTCGTTCCTACGCCGATATGTCCCACTTATAATTTTGTAAGGTGACGAATATGCGCGCCTATGTTTCCATAAAAAAAAAAAAGGATGACAGTTCTGCAGTTTTCCATCATTTGAAAGCCATTTAGCAGCTCAGGGCTATCAAAACTTACGAATCATCAGAGTATCCATTGCCCCTTGGATCCCTAACCAGGTTCCCACGCCGATATGTTCCCCCAATAATTTTGTTATATGACGAATATGCGCGCTTAAAAAAGATGACTGTTCGGCAGTTTTCCATCATTTTAAAGCCATTTATAGGGCCATCAGAAATATTAAATCTTCAGAGTATCCATCTCCCCCTGGACCGCTAACCAGGCTCCTACGCAGATATGTCCCTCTAATGATTTTGTTGGGTGACGGATATGCTTATTCCCCATCTCCATAAAGAAAAAACCTTATATATCAAGCAAGTACAATATTGCTTATGTTCCCAAACAAAAATGAGGCCTCATATATCAAGTAATCTTCGTCAAGCCCCCCTCCCCCTCCCCTATAACTTATTAAGAACAAATATGCTCGTGCTGAGCTTTACATATGGATTTTGTTTTAAATATTTTTTTTATCTTCATTCAAAAGTATTGTATCATTTTAAGGCCATCAAAACATGACATCTTTAGAGCTTTCTGAACACACTTACTGATTTAGTAAAAAGGTTTCCTCCCTGGTTCCCACGCCATTATCTATAGTTCGTGCTGGTTAATATTAGTATATTATCTATCATCTTTATTTGAAAGTTGTATATGTCATATACTTCACAAACAGTAGCTGATTCACGGGGGTGGGGTGGACGAACTAAGGTAGCCCCCGGGCTGGACCCTAAGGGTCCGTAGTGGGACCGGTAGCAAAATATAGTGTGGGGGCTGTTATGCCGTATGGGCACGCAGGGCCCTACTCGTCCCCACTCCGTTGGGCCATAGTTATGCCACATTGGGTTACGAGGCTTTAAAATGATGGAAATTACCAAACAGTCAAATGACAAAACAGGTCAAAGTTTGCATAGGCTTTATATATAAGATTTCATTTTTAAGGGTGGGGGAGAGAGGGGGACATAAGTATATCCGTCCACCAACAACATTTTGGGGACATGTACTCCGTCCCCCGGGATCGCCACCTATGGTATTACCCAACTATCGAATATTTGCAAATCACTTGCTCGGTACGCAGCTGACCATAACGGAAACTTTCCGACTTGCGATCACTCGACTCTAGGTAGCCCGGAACTAATCAGGTATTAATCCGCAAGAGCAAATTGAGTTCTCTCAGTAAAGAGGCTGAATAAACATTTTTGATGGGCCGCCATTTACGAAGGAACAAGTCCAAGACTTGAAAATTTTAGTAGGTGTGTGAACAGATGAAAAGAATATGTCATGACATTGAATATAGAATTTGGTTAAAATCATCTTCAGAAAAAAAAAAGTGGGGAACTATTTTACCATGCAGCAATACTGAAAATAATGTTATCAAATGAGGGTATTTACTATCTTTTGACTTCGGGCCCAAATCCTCCGGTAACCACCTTTTGAATTTAACCTCATCCAAAAGATAATAGAACATATTTTTCAGAAAACCTCACAAAAGTCACAAAATCTTTCGCTTTCTTGTATGAAAAAGACTCCGAACTAAACGCTTTTATCATAGGTTTCAATAAGGCAAATATTTAGCTCTGTGCTACCTTCAGTAATATCGGCGAAGTGCAAATCGTGTTTTCTCTCATATGCGCTAACGAGAAGTGCCCCTATGGATTGAGCTCCAGGTGTCGCTATATGTTCTGCCGGAAAATTTCACCTTCCTACGCATGTTATATGTCACGTCTTTGATCAAACTTAAAAAAATCAGTACATGAAACTCATATTATAAGTTTTAAGACGGACCAAAACTGACCTGGAAAGACGGCCAAATCGCTGAGCTTCCGGGTACTTTTCCCCCTGGCCCCCACCAGAGCTTTGCGCCTTGACCCAACCAAGGGAGCTTAAAAGTTCCAGGACTACTTGTAAATATCGAGATAATTCACGCTACGCGTATCGTACAATGCCATGCACGTCTGGGAAAAAGAGTGAAACTATATCAATTAAATTGCAATGCAGTATAGTTAAGGTTCCTGGGTAAAATATGACCTATTTCCATTATATTACCTAAAAAGGTTTACTCAGACCTTTGCACCCCCACTTCAAATTACGCTCCGTTGCTTATAAATTCGAACCCGCCCCCTCCCTCCCCTTCCCCCTTCCTTTAATATTTTCTGGTGATGCATATACATGTACTTTTGCTTCCGTCTTCGGTAATTTTGAGGTAAATATGCCACAAGGTAAAGGACCTCTAGACTAAAGCTGTTTGACAAAATATTTAATTTTAATGACATGTAAGTGTATGACACTTGGCATGCTTGGAAAAGAATAGTCAATCACCTTTTTTGTCTTTTTAATATTCCCTGGCACAAAAATGAACCTAGTCAAGCAAAATGTAGATATTCAAGTAAAATATGCTGACTAATATGAAGCAGAACTTGTGACACCAGATTGTTTCAGGCGTCCTTTTCCCTTGGCATGTTGGCCAAGAACTCTTCTTGCTGCTATGTCAGTATGTGCATGGGTGAAGCAACATTACATGACCTGGTGACCCTCGGATCATGTTGGTCACTATTGAAAGAATTTGTTGATGTGGATTTTCACTTTTATTTAGTTTTCCAGTACATTTCTCGAGAGCCGCACGTAAGAAAATAAATTTAATTCAGCTAACCTTGTTAACGCCTAAGGATTAGGAAAAGATTCGATTGTTTAGTTCTACATAATCTTTACTCCAAATGGGTTCATGAAGTAACATTTTGATCTTTAAAGAAAAAAAGTGGTATTTAAAAATCACCTCGCTACATCTACATCTCATTTTGCTACTGACATCTCGGAACAAGTAAAGGTCGTAACTGAGTAAAAAAAAACATCTTTCAAGTTTCAGTCTTTGAGGCGTAGTGTATACGTGTCAGTTGTGCATCCTTGGCAAACTGTTTCCATGTCCAGACTATTATTGTTGCATGTCCGATAATATGAAGGGGGATGACTCACTTGTCCCCAGGCAGCCAGATTTCATTTATTTATCATTGATGGTAGGCCATGTTCCTCACTTTTCACATTGAAATTACATAACTTTTTAGGCCATAAACTGATAACCTTGGCAAAATTAAATGGCTGTATATTGTGCTGGTGGCGGTGGGTTGGCCCAAAGTGGGGAAGATGTCTGTTAAATTATCCACATCCAGTGTGGTGATCAAATGGGATGGGGGTGGATTGTACATTTCAAAGTTTTTAGGCAAATATTTACGTAAACGCTCTTGTCCCGGGACAGAAGCACTGTTCCGGGACGAGACTATTTTTCTTAGTTGATAAGCCATTTCTCCCTCGCGGCCATTGCCCGGGTTATCCTCCCCCCCCCACCCCCCCCTCCTTTCCCTCTTCCTCCCAAAGGGCTTCTTGTAAGTGATTTCTGGAGAACATTACCAAATAATGTACAAATTTATGTCATTGGATGCGAAGGACTTTGTAATTCAGCAAAAGACATGTAAATAGTGTTTACCGTAATTTTAAGGTGCTTTCTTTTACCGTGATGATGATTGAGGAATGATGCCCAGAGATGGGAAAAATCAGGTGCGGATCCATAAAAATTTTAAAGGGAGGGGAGGAGAAGGGGGCGGGGGATCACATTTTACCACCTTTTGGTTTCTGCGTTATAAGAGGTTTGATGCAGTTTTGTTTTTTGCTTTTTTATGAAGAGGTCCCGGGGAAAAACATATAGCCAAAGACATAACTAAGAGAGAGTACTTAGTAGGCTGTGATCCATTCATCCCAAATTCCACATGAAAAATTTCCCCACAATTTTACCGAGAAAACGTGACAGTTTTTCGGGATAATTTTGCAGTTTATCCGAATTTCAACATTTAAAATCATTATTTTTCGAAAACTGTCGGAAAAAGTTTACAGTTTGTTAGAAAAGATATAAATTTTCGAAAAACAGCACTATTTTCAGGACAAACTGCAATTTTTATTTATAATGCTCATGACCTAATAAGTTATGTTGAAATTTCAAACAAACTGCTTATAAAGTACAGATTTTCTTAAAAACTTGTTGGGAAAATTCTGCATTTTATCTAAAAAATTGTGCATTTTGTCGGGAAAGTTATCACTTTCCTGGCAAACTACGAAATTGCGGGGAAAATTTCCCATTTTGGGAAGTTCAATGTATAAAGTCTCAGTCTGTCGCCTATCGGGTAGATTCTTTTTTGTCGGGAATGCTTTTTTTTTTTTTTTTTTTTTTTTTGAGAAGGAGCAGAATCATTCTACAATAAACTTTAACTAGAACTGTTCGGGACTGAAATAGTCCAGCAGGCCCTTTGAGAAGTGGTCAGCGGCAGGGTAAAATTTCCCCTGACGCTCGATTAGAAGGTCCCAAAATAAAACAAAATTGATATTTGAGACTTGAAAACATAAATTTTGAATCTTTGAAATATTATTCGGATTCCATTAACATTGAAGATTCGCCTCCCGATTAAAAAAATATTTGGGCCTCAGACAAATATGTAGTCCCCTTAAATCATATCTAAAATTTTCCGAAAATTTTGATCAATGTACAATTTTTAATAAAAATATGGTTGGAAAACTTTGGAGGACATTGTCCGCCTTACCCCTTTCAATACAGGGACCTGACAGTATAGGGGCTTTCCCCACTTTTTTTTTGGATTGAAGGTAAGTTGAAATGTCTTTTTAACGGTAACTTATTGGAAATGAAATTTATACTCCCCCACCCCACCCCAAGCCAAATTGCTGCTATAGACCCATGCAATAAGGGACAACTCATGCATTCTTCTTTAAAAACAGTGGTTGGCAAATTGTCTCCTTCCCCCTTCCCCCTCCCCTCTCCCTTGCCACATATGGCGAGCCGCGCCTATGTTTAAGCTTAAACCAATGAAGAGATGAAAATGAAATATTTTGAATAAAAAATTGTTCGTTAATATAGTCATATCGTTAAGTATTTGGATCCTGTTATACTGTTAATCAGTGATAATACGATCCTTAAAGGCACTCAGGGCGGAAGGGCGGGGAACAGGGGTTCACCCCCCTACCTTTCCCCAATTATTAGATCCCACCTAAATTTATCTCTTCAAAATATGCGCCCACTTTTCAAAACCATTTTCAAATCTTTAAAATTTGAAGAAGAAAAAACAATTAAACAAAAATGTTTAGAACTGGTTCGGTAGGTTGCTAAGGCATTACCTGGCTACATTAGCTGATACTGTTTTACAACTGGCCTCTTAAATTTAAAGGATTTCAGAGATTATGTCTCAGAACCCCACTTCTGAGAACGAAAAAAAATCGCCACTCTTGTGAGTTAATTTTGTTCGGAAATGTTGCGAAGTCCATGCAATTACATCTACATCCCAACAAAACACATAAATTCATGTTCCAGATTTCTATCCTTGTATGTTAAGGATTTCAGAGATAATATTTAAAAAACCCTACTCCTGAGAAAGAAAAAAAATCGCCACTGTTGTGTGAGATGAATTTATTCGAAAATGTTGGAGGCCCATGCAATTACACCTAGGCCTACATCCCAACAAAACACATAAATCCATGTTCCAGATTTTTCTCCTCGTACAGTCATATATCTTCAACAGTTATCCATGCGACCGTTTTCACAATAAGAGTCCATATCAGATACATTGCATTTATCATGAATACTGCATATTGACTTCATCTTTTGATGCCTCTTGTATTCACTATGTTGTACCATGGACTTTATTTATTACAACAAATTCAACCCCAATGCCATCTCCATACATGCTATAAACAAGTGTATTACTATTCAGTTCATACATCAAAACCGCAAATGATTCACCACATAGGTCAAGTTAGATTTAGTTATCCATTCAGTTCGACCTGTGTCTATAGTATACCAACTATTTAACTCCAAATACATTAAAGCAAAAATGGTGGCAGCAATCTATACCTCAAAATGTTCGCTGTGGTCACTGGTCACTAAAATTAGGGCTATGGGGACATGGCTAAAAACGCCACCACTTTGCATAACAATTCACTTAGAGGGATTTTAGAGCAACTATGGCTATGGGGACATGTATATGTCCCCATAGCCTAATGAGTCCCCATAACAAGGGGATATGTCACTAAATGTCCCCATAGCCATAGTCCTATGAAAGTGTGTATATATATATATATATATATATATATATATATATATATATATATATATATATATATATATATATATATATATATATATATATATATATATATATATATATATATATATATATATATATATATATATATATATATATATATATATATATATATATGTATATATATATATATATATATATATATATATATATATATATATATATATATATATATATATATATATATATATATATATATATATATATATATATATATATATATATATATATATATATATATATATATATACATATATATATATATATATATATATATATATATATATATTTATATATATATGTATATGTGTATATATATATATATATATATATATATATATATATATATATATATATATATATATATATATATATATATATATATATATATATATATATATATATATATATATATATATATATATATATATATATATATATATATATATATATATATGTATATATATATATATATATATATATATATATATATATATATATATATATATATATATATATATATATATATATATATATATATATATATATATATATATATATATATATATATATATATATATATATATATATATATATATATATATATATATATATATATATATATATATATATATATATATATATATATATATATATATATATCTTTAACTTCATAGTGATGTAGGCGCATAAGTTTAGACGGGACCCTTCTTCAGCCCTTTAAACAAAAATATTGAGAACTGTTCAATATTTCAAAATTACATGTACTTTCTGAGAGTGATCACGCCCTTATTTAAAGCCCATGCATCTTCCCTACTCCCACCGCACTTCAGCTGTTTGTCAATGCATAATAAATTGCTTTACGGATTTTTAAGTTGATATTTAACTTTAACTAATTGGTAATAATAATGTTATGGTTTCATGGGATTTTTTTCCGAGTCTTCGTTTTCCGTGTCTTCGTTTCACAGGTCTTCGTTTTACAGGTCTGCGTTTTACAGGTTGCGTTTTACAGGTTGCGTTTTACAGGTTGCGTTTTACAGGTTGCGTTTTACAGGTTGCGTTTTACAGGTATTCGTTTTACATGTCTTCGTTTTACAGGTCTTTGGTCTTGGGTCTTCGTTTTACAGTCACCCAGATTTAAGAGCATATTAGGCCTGTAAGATGTACAGGTGCAGAGCTTCGGCAGTCCAAGACAATCCCCGAAATCGTTCTTAGTGTCCCAACACGAGAGGAAAATAGAGTCTATAATTAGCATTACAGCTGAGGCCCATTTTTCACGGTACAGATACGATCTCCCAGAAATGAGACCTATACCACAGATCAGTTTAGGGGCAGGTGGACTTTTGTTCCCATATGTCAGAAGTTTGGCACAAAAACTTTACTAGGCCCAAGGGCCATGGACCATGAGATAACCATATACTAGCAATTTCCCGACTTTTGGCCATTTAGGGCCCCGTTTTTGAGGGTCCAGATACGATCTCCCAGAAATGAGACATATACCACAGGATTTAAGAGTTGTTGGGATTTTGTCCCCATATGTCAGTAGTCTAGCACAAAACCTTCACTGGGCCCAAGGGTCATGGACCATGATATAACTTTATGCTAGCATATTTTCACCACTTTTGACCATATCGGGCCCCGGTTTTGAGGGTCCAAATACAATCTCCCAGAAATGAGACCTATACAACAGGATTAAGGAGTAGTTGAGCTTTTGCCCCCATATGTCAGAAGTCTAACACAAAACCTTCACTGGGCCCAAGGACCATGGACCACGTGATAACCATACTATAGCAATTTACCGACTTTTGGTCAATTTGTACCCCATTTTTGAGAGTCCAGACACGATCTCCCAGGAATGAGACATATACCACAGGAGTAAGGGGTAGTTGGTCTTTTGCCCCCATATGTCAGAAGTCTGGCACAAAACCTTTACTGGGCCCAAGGACCATGGACCACGTGATAACCATATTACAGCAATTTACCGACTTTTGGTCAATTTGGGCCCCATTTTTGAGGGTCCAGATACAATCTCTTAGAAAGGAGACATATAGCACAGTCAGGTCAGACAGTGGTATTTCCCCCCCATATGTCAGAAGTCTGCTTCAAAACCTTTACTGGGCCCAAGGACCATGGACCGCGTGATGACCATGTTATAGCAATTTACCGACTTTTGGTCAATTTGGGCCCCATTTTTGAGTGTCCAGATACGATCTCCCAGAAATGAGACATATACTAACAGGAGTAATGGGTAGGTGGTCTTTTGCCCCCATATGTCAGAAGTTTGGCACAAAACATTCACTGGGCCCAAGGGTCATGGACCATGATATAACTTTATGCTAGCATATTTTCACCACTTTTGACCATATCGGGCCCCGGTTTTGAGGGTCCAAATACAATCTCCCAGAAATGAGACCTATACAACAGGATTAAGGAGTAGTTGGGCTTTTTCCCCCATATGTCAGAAGTCTGGCACAAAACCTTCACTGGGCCCAAGGGCTATGGACCATAATATATGTTTATGCTAGCAATAATTTTCACCACTTTTGGCCATTTAGGGCCCCGTTTTTGAGGGTCCAGATACGATCTCCCAAAAAAGAGACATATACAACAGGAGTAAGGGGTAGGTGGTCTGTTGCTCCCATATGTCACAAGTCTGGCACAAAACTTTCACTGGGCCCATGTGATAACCATATTATTGCAATTTTCCGACTTTTGGTCAATTTAGGCCCCATTTTTGAAGGTCCAGATACAATCTCCCAGAAAGAAGATCTATACCACAGGATTAAGAGGTAGTTGGGTTTTTGCCCCCATATGTCAGAAGTCTGGCACAAAACCTTTACTGGGCCCAAGGGCTATGGACCATGATATATGTTTATGCTGGCAATTATTTCCACCGCTTTTGGCCATTTAGGGCCCATTTTTGAGGGTCCAGATACGATCTCCCAGAAATGAGACATATACTACAGGAGTAAGGGGTAGGTGGTCTGTTGCTCCCATATGTCACAAGTCTGGCACAAAACTTTCACTGGGCTCATGTGATAACCATATTATTGCAATTTTCTGACTTTTGATCAATTAAGGCCCCATTTTTGAAGGTCCAGATACAATCTCTTAGGAATAAGAGCTAAACCACAGGATGAAAGGGTAGTTAGGTTTTTGCCCCCATATGTCAGAAGTCTGGCACAAAACCTTCACTGGGCCCAAGGGCTATGGACCATAATATATGTTTATGCTAGCAATAATTTTCACCACTTTTGGCCATTTAGGGCCCCGTTTTTGAGGGTCCAGATACGATCTCCCAAAAATGAGACATATACAACAGGAGTAAGGGGTAGGTGGTCTGTTGCTCCCATATGTCACAAGTCTGGCACAAAACTTTCACTGGGCTCATGTGATAACCATATTATTGCAATTTTCCGACTTTTGGTCAATTTAGGCCCCATTTTTGAAGGTCCAGATACAATCTCCCAGAAATAAGATCTATACCAAAGGATTAAGGGGTAGTTGGGTTTTTGCCCCCATATTTTAGAAGTATGGCACAAAACCTTCACTGGGACCAAGGGCTATGGACCATGATATATGTTTATGCTGGCAATAATTTTCACTATTGGCCATTTAGGGCCCCGTTTTTGAGAGTCCAGATACGATCTCCCAGAAATGAGACATATACCACAGAGATTAGGCGTAGTTGACTTTTTGCCTCCACATTTCAGAAGTCTGGCACAAAACCTTCACTGGGCCCCAAGAGCTATAGACCATGATATATCCTTATGATAGGAATAATTTTCACGACCTTTGGCTGTTTAGGGCCATGATTTTGAGAGTCCAGGTACGATCTCCCATAACTGAGTCCATTACTTTTTGGTTTGGGAGTTGGTGGGATTTCACCTCGTGAGTGTTATTATATTGCAACAACCGCCACCCACAAAACACTTTTTAAGACGATAACAAAATGTAAAACAGGAAAGAAAAAAAAAACTGATTTTGCTCCGTTGGTGGCCCAAATCCTCTCCAACTGTCTTGTTGGTATGCCCGTAGATGGCGCCCTTGCAGAAGGATGGCTCTTCAGCTGGTACAAATTTGAATCTGACGCCAACTTCAACTGGGTAAAGAAACTTCCATTTGACTCTACCATATTGGGATGGGGTAAAGAAACTTCCATTTGACTCTACCATATTGGAATGGGGTAAAGAAACTTCCATTTGACTCTACCATATTGGAATGGGGTAAAGAAACTTCCATTTGACTCTACCATATTGGGATGGGGTAAAGAAACTTCCATTTGACTCTACCATTTTGGGATGGGGTAAAGAAACTTTCATTTGACTCTACCATATTGGGATGGTGGTACTGTTTTCACGATTAACCTACCTCGTTCTTTGTTAAAAGCAAAAAACTTCCACACATGGAGATCTAACGGTCGTAAAACTTTTGCATCAATGTGTGTAGCCGCCGTCGTAAAACTCCCTAAATCACTTATCGGAGTTCGTAAATAACCCTCATTAAAACTTCACACCATGCGCCTTGACACCGCTCTCGTAAAACTGGCCCGATTACGTAATAGGTGTACCAACTTCTGTGTAACGCATCGTATATACACAGTACATATAGGCCGAGTTTGTCCAGCTGTTGTAAACTCTGTACTGTTAGATAGGCCTACATTTCTTTGCAGTTTGAGTTGCTAAAGTGAACAGTATTCAGGCTTGCGGAAAAGAAAAGAAGCTTTTGTCTTCTGACTTACCATATCACATGTAACCAGACAAATGTCTTGTACCACTTTTCAACAAAAATATATATAAAAAATCAGTACATTTTGGGGAAAATTTGCCTCCTGTCCCCACTTTTTGGATGAGAGGCCCAAATGAGAATTACAGCCCTAGCTGGGTACTTGCCAAACAGTATGTAGGCCTAACATTACTTGCTGTGACATTGACAAACTAATTCCGAGCCAGATTTGTTCACGGGGGTGGTGGGGAATGAAGCAAGTGCTAAGGGTTTTTGTCAAACACAAGTGAGGACCAGGTACTCACCCTGTGACATTTACCTACTACAATGAGTTACCCTATATGACAATTACCCACTACAATGAGTACTCAACCTATGCAACATTTACCCACTACGAGGAGTACCCACTCTTGATATTGATCAAATTTGAATCAGACTTGATCACCGGGGTGGGGAATGAAGTGCAAAGGGCTTTTATCAAACACAAGAGGCCAGGTACCCACTCTGTGTGACATTTATCCACTACAAGGAGTACCCACCCTATGTGACATTTGCCTACTACAATGAGTACTCGCCATACTGTATGTGATATTTACCCACTGCAAGAGTACCAACTCTGACATTGACCAATTCATTAAGGTGAGGAATGAAGAATTTGATGAATTCTAGAGGACCAGGCCAATGGGTGGGATACCTTTCCTTTTGTCCTCCTCAAATTCAGTCTATAGGGGCCCCAGGTCCCTGAAAGCTCTATTTGATTGGTGGTCTTGGGAAAGTGACTGTATGGAATTCAAGATTTTGTGAAATTTGGCCTTAAAGGCCTTACCTCATAGCTTTAAAGGAGAACAGTATATACCAGCTAGGTATAAATTTACAAGTCATCATTAATCCCCACCCCCTACCAACACCAAAAAAGGACAATAGAGAGCAAATCCAGTAGTCAAAACAAGATTTATTGGATAGATCAACTTCTGCAAAAAACATAATGAATACTCAAGTATCAAGATTGATCTCCATAAATGCAAAATAAACGATTATGAATTTTGCAGCACTTCTTACCAGGAAAAATAGAAACTAATCATTCCAAAGGTACCCAATTATGATATGCATTTCACCCACAAACCAATCATGTTAAGTGTTACAAAGAAAGACTAAACATAGGAAGAGTAAAATGTGTTGATACATTTTCAAAAACATTTTTAAATTCATCATATAATTGACACACAACGAAAGTCTCTTATAAATGAAACTGACATTTTCTCATAATTAATATCTTTCCAAACCTGTACAGTGAACAGAAGAAAATAGGTTAAAGAAAAATTACTGTTGAGCCTGTAGCTGAATTTTAAGTTGTTGAAGACCTTAAATACCTACTTCTTTTCTGGGAAATAGTGCATGCAACTTGTATTTTACCTGACAAATAATTCAAACAGTAAGTTGTTGCCCACGTATAATACAACTCTTCCTGTCTCTCTTAAAAGCTTCTCAATCTTAACTTCATAATATTATACTTAAAACAATGAAAGTGTGAACTCTCACTTATTTATAGCATATAGCATTTATACAGTACTAGTTGCTCTGCAAATGTTAATGAAACCTTATAGTGTTTACATTTCCAAAGGCACCTACTAGCATCACCGACCAAATTAAATCAAGTCCTGTTGTGCCTTTGTTGTGTGTAATCGGATTTCCCTTTTAATTTACCCTTGAGTTTATCTGTAAATATTCATCTTTTTCTACATTACCATATACATTTGCTGTAAAATCTGAACAGCTTGAGACTAATAGCCAAATTAACTATTTTATGTGAAATCGGTTGAAGTAAGTTTCCATAAAACTTCCCTATCAAATTAAGAATGAACAAGTATAAAGATTCGAGACACAATTTACCTTTCTATAATGGTGAAAGCCAATAAACTTATCTATAAACCTTATATTACACTCTTGCATTTATCATTTAACTTTTTTTTTTTTTAATAAGAATAAACAAGATACACATAAGTTTACTATTAATGTGCAGTAAATATTTAGCACAAGACACTGCATAATACTTAATACAACTGCCTTACAACTGAAGAAATAACATAACCAAAAGCAAGAAAAGCATAAGCAAAAGCCATACCATCAATATGTATTGTTTTTATTTTTTTGCTCGCCTATAGTCAAGTTTTTATGAATGCACTTTCAATGATGATTTACATACATAACGGGGTTGATGTTGTCTCATTTTGCGAACCCCAAAATATTTACGCATAGACTACTAATCCAATCAATAATGGCTGAGGAAGTGCTGTTATAAGTATGAAGCACAATAAGCATCAGGATGTCAAGCAACTTTCTCAAAACCAGATTCCCTCTGTAATTGTTGATAGCCTACTAGTATGATAACAAAATCAGTCAGATTTGTATAAATATCAGATCTATATTGATATTGGGAAAATAATTTACAGAAGGGCTAATGCAGTTAATCTAAAATTAGGCCTATCTGATATTTGACCACCTTTTCCTTTTTGGCAGAGGCTCACCACTTATTTCAGCCTCACTTGGTTGACTGGCAGTTACATTGCTTTTTAATGCCCCAATTTCTACCTGCAACAATATTGGTTTAGCATGTGATGTCCAAACTGCTCCATTGTTGGGTTGTCATGGGAACCTCTGGCTCCAAGCTGTTTAACAAAAAACTCTTCAATGGGTTCCTGGTTGAACTTGTCACTTAGTACATATGTCTTACCTTCTACTTGCAGCAATTTCTTTGTAATTTCAACAAATGAGTTCACTATGAAAGAAAAAGAGAAGAACAACTGTTGTAACTTGAATTTTTAATGCTGATTTCTTTAAAAAACCTCAGTATATAAAACCTGTGACATTGATGTGAAAAAGACAATGAGTTTTTTCTTTTATTTATTTTATATTTTATTATTTTTCATTTTTGGGGGGGAGGGGAGGGGGAGGGGAGGAAGAAGGGGAGGAGGAAGGAAGAATGGAATTTCTTAAATTTGAATGATTTTTCTTCATTTTTATACAACTCAACATTGTTAATAATGAAAAAGGTCCAAGTTAGTAAATCACTTGTGATAAAAAGAAGGTTGAAGGAGCAATCAGATGTTGAATAGAACACAACATGGTAGAGTGTGTGGTTCAGTCTATATCACACACAGAGCCTTTTCTATGGCACACTCTAAAACTGGGGTATTATGCTGATCAAAGGTGTCCAAACAGCAGAAGGCATCCAAACAGCAGAAGACATCCAAACAGCAGAAGGCATCCAAACAGCAGAAGGCATCCAAACAGCAGAAGGCATCCAAACACAGAAGGCATCCAAACAGCAGAAGGCATCCAAACAGCAGAAGGCATCCAAACAGCAGAAGGCATCCAAACAGCAGAAGGCATCCAAACAGCAGAAGGCATCCAAACAGCAGAAGGCATCCAAACAGCAGAAGGCATCCAAACAGCAGAAGGCATCCAAACAGCAGAAGGCATCCAAACAGCAGAAGGCATCCAAACAGCAGAAGGCATCCAAACAGCAGAAGGCATCCAAACAGCAGAAAGCATCCAAACAGCAGAAGGCATCCAAACAGCAGAAGGCATCTAAACAGCAGAAGGCATCCAAACAGCAGAAGGCATCGATAGGCATTCATTTTTTTAAACAAAATAATATTTACCACACCTGTTACGTGAAATCCTTCTGAGGTGACACGGCTTATGTACCTCTAATTCTCCTTCTTACTGATACCAACAGCTCCTGATCTCTGCTTGCCATTCTGACAAAAAGCTGAGGAAGTCCTTCACCAACCACTGAAATTAAAACAAAAGGGAGTCATATATCAAAATATGTCATTCTAAATGCTACAGAAAGTGTTTATAACAAATACCAGTAGAAGTAAGTATTGGCTACACATATTCAAATCCATTATCAGTCTGAAGCAAACTCTGTAAGCATATTAGCATAGCACAGAAAATGCTTTCTAGCACTGAATTTTTCACCTGGATCCCTTCTGAGACACAGCACCCTGTTAGTTTCAAAATAATGCATTTAAATTGAAGACTTCCAGGATTTGAAAATCCCTTTTTAAGGAAAATATCAATTGTCCAAATAATGATATGCCATCAATCCTACAAAAAAGTGTTAATACACTAAAGGGGTGATCTTTAAATACCCCCGCCCATGCTGCAACCAACAAATGTCCTGAAAGCTGATGATTGGATATCATTTTTAGTAAACATGCTCATGAAAGTGAATATAAAGCTACAAAAAACAAAAAAAACAAAAAATGCTTACCTCAAGCCTTCCAGGGTATGCTCTTTAAATTTCGTTCTGCAGAGATGATGAAGAGACCTCAAAATGAGATGATACATTTTCATCTGAAATAAGAAAATGAGGCAAAATACTGATTTATCATTTTTACAGTATGTACAAATTCTGTGCTCACAGAGTGGTAAGAGATTAGTAATGGCCAGAAACTTAGCCTATTTATCATATGATTTACTAAGATGATAAATACTGCAATATCTTTTGTACAAATGATTACACTGATCAAATGATCACAAACGATTATAGAGTATCTCTAAGCAAATGCTGTACATACATGTACATGAAAATTGATAAGTTGTAAATGGCTTTTGCAGTTAAAATGCATCGCTAACTTAGAGTAATAACAGTTGATATTGACAATTTAAACACAATTAGATGGCCAGGGATTCAAATGCACAAGTTCACACAAGAGAGCTTTCCTTTGAATGATGAATCTGAAATGCGACAGCATTTTCATAAAGTGCTTTTTGTTCATACAACTTTTTTTCCAATTCACCACTATTTTTCCACTTTTTTGTATGATGATTAAGACCCACTTGATCAAATTGAATCTAGAATTTGATCACCATATGTAACTTCAATTATTTAAGACCTAGGCCTAGAATGGGTCCAAGTTTTTGTTTTCTTACTTAGGCCCAAGGCCTACCATTCAATCACCATATGTAGCTTCAATTATTTAAGACCTAGGCCTAGAATGGGTCCAAGTTTTGTTTTCTTACTAAGGCCCAAGGCCTATCCTGGCTGTCACTATCTTGACGAAGTTAGCACTGCAGCATTAACACCAGTAGGGCTTAGTAGTAGTACTTTCTTGACCTTCGATTTTCAATCTTATTCCTACTATTTTAAGACTCAATTATTCAACAATTTGTAAACGTTTTTTAATATAACACTAGGTAAAAAGTAGTTGCCATGGAAACAACCTAAAATCTGACAAAAAAAAATGCGATTTTCTCGATTGGGCAACATTGCACACATACTAGCGCTGTCACAAAGAAAGGTAAACAAGCCAACTTGACCCAGCGTCATTTGCAGGAACCTGCAGGAAATAACCCAAAAAACACAATCTAGGCAATCTATTTTCACAAATTTGCTTAAATTAGTAACCATAAATGTTGCCAATAATATTAAGATAACTTACCGTTAAAAAATCCGATCGATTTCGGGGATTTTTCAGTACTTTTGTGACGACTTGCCCTACAACTGCACATAACTTTCATTAAGAAACTACGGCTAAATACACACTGCGCAGCCGTATAACGTAAGGCACAGGTCACTTCAAAATGACCCGAGTATAGTAATGACGTCATTTGCTGGCTTGCTTTAGGCTGAGAGCCGCTACACACATTGTTTCGAAGGGACTTTTATGGGGCCCATGGGATGTGGGTGTTAAGTGAATCTGCAGAGGATTAAGTTAGAGCCGTGTAGGGTTTTTTTCTCGGCGTTTCTTTGCCAAAGGCTACGTTTTACGACCGTTAGATCTCCATGTGTAGAAGTTCTATGGTAAAAGTTTCGATCCCTTTAATGATTTACCACCGAAAAAGAGTTAACAGTCAAAATGAGGTCATTAATTTGTAACTGAAATATAATCCAACCACAGGCAGGGGACCACGTGTAAACACAGAACATCATTAACACGAGAGGCCACGCGTATTTACGCCCCTCCAAATTTTGACAGACCAAACTTATTACTTGCATTTTAATCCCCATTTCATTTCCGAAATTTCGCTTGAAAATTAGAACGTGCTAAACTATGGGTAAGTCTTCATGAAGTTCATGCGCGGTGTCACCCATGGCATGTGGTGCTCAAGTTTAAATTACACTTTGTGCCCCACCCCCACATCAAATTAATATCAGTGAACAGTGTATACCGCTAGGGGTGAGCATTTTGCCATCTTCTGGGCCCCCAAATAATGTATAACAGAAAGGGTTCCTGCCCCCGGGACATATTAACCCCGCATAAACAGAAAATACGGCCGAGCTTCGGGGGCGTAACCAAAAAACATTGGAATAGGAAGGGGCACTTGCTCGTGGAAGTAAGAAACTTCACCATGGCCCCTATCACATAATTGATACATTACAGTCATTTGACCCACTCTAAAAATAACACAAAAATACGGGCAAAATTTGGCATGTACTTCCGCATTCTATTCTCAGTAAATCTTGGACAGAAATCGTTGGAACACCACACATTTTACACTATTTTTCAGCAATGCCACTGGACAAAAACCAGGTCGTATTAGTAGGTCCAATCATATTTCAACTTACAACAACAGAAAATGGAAAGAAAAATGTCTCCATAATGCCAGATAAAAAAAATATATTAAAAAAAATAAAAACATTACAAACACCCACCCTTATCCCCTGCACACGTGAACCCCTCCCCTCCCTATTCAGTATTGGGAAAAATTAATCGGAAAGGCGTCTAAGAGGCCATGGACGGCCAAATTTTAGCAACATTGAATGGGGCGCTGGGATTATGGTTCTCCCCGATTTTTTCTTTGTACAATTTTTCAGCACTAAGTGTTCCAACAATTTTACCCATGATCGTAGGTACAGGGGTACCAAACTCAATTATCTCCGTATTTGATGGTATATATATATATATATATATATATATATATATATATATATATATATATATATATATATATATATATATATATATATATATATATATATATATATATATATATATATATATATATATATATATATATATATATATATATATATATATATATATATATATATATATATATATATATATATATATATATATATATATATATATATATATATATATATATATATATATATATATATATATATATATATATATATATATATATATATATATATATATATATATATATATATATATATATATATATATAAAAGGTTTAAGTTGGCCATAAATCACTGAGGAGGGCCTGGCTAGGAGTGGGTAGCCTTACGCAGGTATGCATGGGCTGAGCCCCCACCCCCAACCCCAAAGTACATAGGGGTTAAAATCATGCTAAGCCATTTTACAACACCCTTCACATATCTGCATATGATTTATTCTGATATTTGCAATGATTTTAAGTTCAATAATGTCTTAAACAGTTAAATGTCTATGGGTCAAAGACGTATCGAAAAGAAAATTAAATCCCGTGTTTAAAGGTGCTATCAAAAGGCCGAAAAGTGAGGGCGTATTTAGTGTGAGTTTCACACTAAATCGATTACCTTCGCGGTACGAAATATCATAAACATAACTAAAACCCGACTCCAGTCTTCGAAATTTGTACGTGTTTGCCCGATCGACTTTTTTGGAATTTGTTCGCTTGCGCGCGATGGGTGAAAATTCTGTAAAAAGCAGACCGTGTGATGCGACTTCTGTTGGTTAAAATCTACATCAATTAGCCACTAATATAAACGCCCTTACGTTTCGGCCGAGAGCCTCCTTAAGAGTCTTTGAATTTTTGAAATAGAATGTGCAATTTTCAAGTTGAGAATAATCTGGTAATCGAAGATTATTTTTTTTTTAAAGGACCATTGAGAAAATGTGATGGTGATGCATGAACAGCAAAAAAAAAAAAAAAAAAAGATTTTGGTTTTCTTAATATTTCTTCCCTATGATGGTAAAGATCAAATCATCTTCATTCAAATTATCTTCAAAGTCATGACCATTAAATTCCCGTTATGCACGATCTTCAGTATTTGGTTTAGTCCACTTTTTCTGTCCAATTTCTTAACAAAGCGAAAACATGTATGAATAAACTATTCTCGTTTTCATTCTTTTTTGTTATTTTCACGCATTTTAAACAACCTTACACGAAAATTTTATAAAAAGATTAACGTTCTGACATCGTGTTTATATGCGTATTGAATGCACAGTTTAACGGATTTTGCACTCGCGAATGACCCTCCTAAAAGTTAGGCTATTCCATTCGTGCACATGTCAAAATCCTTTGCCCCGTACATTAAATACGCACTCTCTGTAAGTTATCTTTAATTATCAATTTCTACATGGTTATTTACTCGCCACTACTGCCGAACGGCAAGGCTCCACGCACGAAGTCTTCAAGTACAGAGTAGTAAGGGTCCAGGAGCGTATAGCCCCGGAAGCACTTAAGGATTCTTGTTTTCAACGCTGCAAAATGGCTGAAAATCAACACAAAATTTGAAAATTTAATTGATGAAATTGAAAAAGAGTGTGTGGGTGTGTGTTTGTGTGTGGGTGTGTGCATGTGTGTGTGGGTGTGCATGTGTGCGTATACAACAATTAATTTTGTGTCGCTTATAACTCAAAAACTAATACACACATAAACCAAAATTGGTGTACGGATACCTTCTGGCCTTGGAACTTTTGTCTACCTGGTTTTGGGGCACAAAGTTCAAAGGTTACATGTCAAATGAAACAAGTTTTTGGTGATAGCTGTATCTTTTGAAGAAATTACTTGGTATCTTTGCAAATTGCATTGGTGGGTATGGTTTGATATTTGCGCCATTTTAAGCTAAAATGTACAAGACCTATACCAACCCTACGTTGTACCATGATACTTTGGTACAGGAATTTGTGTCCCGTAGACTCTGGGGTCAAAAGTTCAAAGATCAAAGAACTATTGACTACTTTTTACCATTTCCCTTATATTTCTGGAATGGTAAGTGTGACGTGAGCATTAATGGTGTCATACAGTGTGGTACGATACAAAATATGTTAAAAATTTTAGAAGCTTTCAGTGATTGGGGTCAGAGGTCAAATATGTGATTTTAGGAGTTACTTATGTACTAATTTGAACGTTTTTGTGCTACTTTAAATTCTGAAAGTGCAAGACCTATACCAATCCTATGTTTGTATCATGATACTGTGGTACATGAGATTGTGTCCCGTAAAATCTGGGGTCAAAAGGTTAAAGGTCATAGGGCAAATGAAACAAGTTTTTGGTGATGGCTGTATCTTTTGAAGGAATTACTTGGTATCTTTACAAATTACATAGGTGGGCTGGGTTTAACATTCTAACACAAATTTAAATTAATTGGAGGTCAAAGGTCATGGGTCAAAGGTCAAATCAGTGTTTTTATGCAAATTTGTACGCCATTTTAAAATCAAAAAGTACAAGATCTATACTAACCTTATGTTGTACCATAATATCTTGGTACATAAATTTGTGTCCCGTATACTTTGGCGCGTCAAAAGGTCACAGAGCTATTGACCACTTTTCACCATTTCCTACTGTAGTTATGGAGTGGTAAGTGTGACGTGAGCATGAATAATACAGTAGCGTATGATAAATGTGAAAAGTTTCAAGTTATTTCAGTGATTAGGGTCAAGGGTACTTTAAATTCCGAAAGTGCAAGACCTATATCAATCCTATGTTTGCCCTTACAAAAATTCCAGATCTGTCCCAGATATAAATTCCAGATCTGCAATTTATATCTAGGCCAGATCTGGCCAAATAAAGAATTGGGCATATATAACTTGATCTGGCTCAGATCAAACTTTATCTAGAGTTTCCAGATCAAGTTTGATCTAAGCCAGCTATAATATCCAGATCTGGCTTGATCAAACTTTATTTGTGTATTTAATTGACTTAATCAAGGTTATATCTGGCTTGATCTCGCCAGATCAAACTTTATTTGTGTATAAAATTGACTTTAATCAAGCTTATATCTGGCATTATCAGGACAGATCAAACTTTATTTACCAAGATATAAGCTTTAATAAAGCCAGATTTGGACTTTTTGTAAGGGTGTATCACATGGTACATAAACTTGTGTCCCGTAAAGTCTGGTCAAAAGGTCAAAGGTAAGAGAGCTAGTGACCCCTTTTAACCATTGCCCACATAGTTATTGTTATTAGCTATTTCGAATCGAATTTGATATGTATAAATATTATTCTGGAAATAGACGCTGTGGCATGTCTGCCTTTTATCGTTAGCGTTGCCTCTGAAAATAGTAGATCGTTGAGTGGAAAGCTTCTCTGGATAGGGGTATTGCGATAGGTAAAGAAGATGGCTCGGAGATAGTGAATTAGTCTGGGGAGAATGTAAAGCGGTGATAAGTCTAAAGGCGAAGTGTGAGTGTTGAAGTCGACTGCGTGCGGTGTTGGATGATGTCTGGAGATGAGGTTGCAAGCAGCTGTGTGTTCTTATGGCTCTTTTCGGTGGAATAGATTATAGTTGTTGGTTTCTGGCGAGTTGGCTGGGAAGGGAGGGTGGGGGGGGGGGTGATTCTGTTGTTGGGTATCAGCAGGTTGTCATGGGTGAATAAATGTATTAGTTGGTTGATGTTGCTGGCTTAGTCTGTGTATTTGTTGTGAAGTGCTGTCATTCTTTCGGCATTAGTGTCAAAGTCTGCTTGCTGATGCAGTATTTTAGTAAAACGTAACGTGGAAGTCCGGTCGAGATTCTTAGTGTTTGATTCTGGATTTACTGAAGTATGATTAAGTTTGTCCGTTCGGTGTTGCCAAATGCAATGGAACCGTATTCGAGGATTGGGCGTATGGAAGTTTGGTAGATGCGTAGTGCAGTAGAAGTCGAGATGCCCCATTCCTTTCCTTTGATGATTCGGATGAGGTGAAGTCTATGTTTGGCTTTGATGATTGGCTTTGTTCATGTGACTGTGTGAGGAGTCCATGAAAATCTTGTGTTGATTGTTGGTCCGAGAAATGGAGCTGTCGTTGGTTGATTTGTCGGAACGTTGTCGATAGTCGATAGAATGTTGAAACCTGCTCTTCTAGAGATGTTTAACGTATTGCTTTTACTAGGATTACGTTTGATTTGTCATTGTTTGCAGCATTGCCTTGGTTTAGAGGGGGCGGAAGATGTTTGAAAGTGAGGGGGGGGGGCGGGGATCACAGGATCTGAGGGGCACTTTCCACCTATCGTATTTCAAAGCATGTAGCACAGCAATATAGCTTTATATGGTCACCCTCCACCCCCCCTCCTCCCCACGGAAAATTTCTAAGATTTTATAGGTTCGAACAATATTGGTGACTCACTTTCCCTTCTCTTTAATATTCAGCTTCAAAAATTCCAGATATTGTGATCCAAAATAATTCGGTAAAATATAACACTTTTATTGAAATCTACAATAATTGCTGAATTGGAAAATGTATAGATCATTATTGAATTTGGAATTAAATTTCGACGTATAGATCATGATTAGCCATCGTATGGTTTATGCATCAGAATACTTAATGTCTAAAATAATGTGAAAAGCAAAAGGGTGGAGGCCATCATCCAAATTAAAGGCGAAATTTGGGGTATTTTGCTTGAACTTTGTGTTACTTTATTCAATCTGTCAATAAAAAGATCAATTATAATAAGGGAACTTAAATATATTTTTATATTTTGAATAACAGGGTTTTTGAAATATTTTTTGTTATCTCTGTCAGTCTTTAAAGGAGAGCACCTTTTAAACTTTACAAAGAAGACGGGGAGAGGACACGTCAGCTTATGTCATTACAACGGCCCGGGTTTAAATAATTGGTTTTGCCCTGCATGGCCCATTTCAAAGATGCCTCACTAATGAAATTTGAGGTGGCTAGCATACTCTAAAAAGGCCCTATATTTTAAAGAGTTTGTACAAATTATAAGCTGGGAAAACAAAGATAGGAAGAGGCAAAAGCTTTTTAAGTATGAAAAATTACAATATTGTCTAATATGTATAGGGCTATTGGGCCCCAACTTTGTTTTAGGATAAAATTCATAATATTTCACGTGAAAGTTCATATTTTTAGTCTTTTCAGGGCAATATTTGTGTTACTTTCTTTACTTAAAAATCAGATATATATGAAGAAAAAAGGTTTTCAATATTTGAAAGGGCATGTTCCTTGTCAAAAAGGCACTCGTCCTCTTTGAAAGAGCATTTTCCCTCAGAAAAAAGAACACTTTTCCTCTCTAAAAAGGGCACATTTTAAACTTTTGAGAAAAGCGGGGGCACGTGCCCCCTGTGCCCTCCTTCGCCCACTTCCGCCACCTATAGCTTAGTTGGTCGAGGGCTCCTTGCGAGTGTTTTATTGCTAGATGAGTGTGGAGATTTGAGAGTGCCCCCTGAGATGGTTGATCCTTGCGGTACTCCTGCAGTAGGTGAGAAAGGTTGGGAATTAAAGTTGTCTATCTTTACTGTATTGATTCTATTGTCTGATTGTGGAGGAAGTTGAATATACATCTGATGTAAGTTGGTGGGATTTTGAGATGTGAAAGTTTGAAAATGATGCCTTGATGCCATGCACTGTCGAATGCTTTTTTTTTATGTCTAGGAAGGTGATGAGTGTTTGCTGGTTGAAGTTTATTGCTTTACTAATTGACTGTGACAGGAGGAGGAGGTGGTCGTTGGTGGATCTGGATTTACGAAGACCTGCTTGTAGGTCCGGGATGAAATGATTGGTTTCGGCGTGTTTATAGATGCGGGTTGTGATTAAACGTTCTAACAGTTTCCCCTATGGTATTTACTAGGCTGATTGGGCGAAAATTCTTTGGATTGGTGTGGGGGCAAGAATCCTAGTTGAAGTGAGGCGTTGAAGAGCCAAAGATCTGCTTTGGTAATTGCTCTTTTGAGGGCGATGTATGGAATCCGGTCTTCACCTGGGGTATTGTTTTATGTTTCTTGATTGCATGAATTATTTCGTTTTCTGTGATTGGACCAATGGTGAGATTATCAGGAAGTTGATTGTGGTAGTGAAGGTAAGTCGGTTCAGTGATGTAATCGTTAACGGTTTTGCTGAAAGTTTGGTCATTGTGAGTCTGTCAGTCTTAGCTATTTCCCCCACTATGCTGTAGGCCTATACTTAAAGAGGCGATATCGTCATATGTACACAATATTTACAATTCCTTTCAAATTTTTTGATTGGTTGAAATTTTACTGCGCGATTTTTTGTCTCCTATTGCAAGGTATATAGTTATTTGAGGTCACTACACGAGTTGGCACAGATGGCTGCGGAGACCGAAATCAACTTTTTTTTCAAATCATGTCGTGAGTTCGAGCCCCGGTAGAATCGTTTATTTTGACTTTTGCTTTCATCTTTTTCTTTTTTTTTTCTCAGTAATTTTCATTTGGTGATTATCATTGTAGTATTATAATACTAAAATTTCACTTTCGCTTTCTGACAAAAACGCATTGAAAAAAACAAATAAGTTCTCGTCACAGTAACGTAATGCGCTGTGTGTGTAATTCTGCACACACAACGTACATGCTAGTGTCTGGCTGTACTGTGTGGTACAAGCAGAGGATCGGATCTTGCCTCCACACCCGGAAGTGACGTCAAAATATAGTATCCCTATTTTTACCGTATTTTACTGAGACGAGCCTCCCTCTTTAAAGAAAATCGCTCGCTTCAAGAAATACAAACACTTAGTTTTCTGGTTGGTATTGTATTGACCAATCACCGATCACGCACACATTCATAAAATACGGTAGTGTTGATTTAATTGAAATTCCGCCCGTTGTGTGCGGTTCAAGCCTCGCTGTAAGAAGAAGCTGATTGTGACGTCAGAGAAAGCATGGCCGGATTTATTCACGTTGTAGTTATGAATTTCTAGAGCCGAGCGATTTCCTTTGACTTTAAGCAGTTAAGGTGATGAGATCAGTAACTCCATGGATTGCTTTCTTGTTCTATTAATCTATTAATTTCATAGGGATATTTTCCTGGGATCAACAACTCACCACTTGGAGGGAAGGGGGGGGGGGGAGGGGAATCACAAAGAATGGGGGAGGGGGAGGTATCCCCCCAGTTAATATGTTGATAAGGGCTATGATCTAAATCAAGGGTTCTCAATTAACTTTTGCAAAGGCCCATCATTTCCCAACAGCTTCAGGATGTGGACCAATCGCGTGGCAAAACCAAAACCTGTCAACAGGTCAAAACAAGCCCTGAATACAAACAAGTTGGGAGCGTGCGCGATTAGAAGGATGCACGCCAGATGTCGGCGGTTCTCTTAACCATCTTCTTTTGATAAGGGACACTTCATACTAAAAGAGGGCACTTACAACTGTGAGGTATATATATATATATATATATATATATATATATATATATATATATATATATATATATATATATATATATATATATATATATATATATATATATATATATATATATATATATATATATATATATATATATATATATATATATATATATATATATATATATATATATATATATATATATATATATATATATATATATATATATATATATATATATATATATTTATATATATATATATATATATATATAATATATATATATATATATATATATATATATATATATATATATATATATATTAAATTAGGAAAAAATGACAATGTCTCTAGCCAACAGATTATTTTAAGAGACATTGTCATTTTTTCCTAATTTGTTTTGTTTGTAATGGCCAATGCATGGAACTATATATTTATATATATATATATATATATATATATATATATATATATATATATATATATATATATATATATATATATATATATATATATATATATATATATATATATATATATATATATATATATATATATATATATATATATATATATATATATATATATATATATATATATATATATATATATATATATATATATATATATATATATATATATATATATATATATATATATATATATATATATATATATATATATATATATATATATATATATATATATATATATATATATATATACCTCACAGTTGGAAGTGCCCTCTCCCCCGGGGGGCCAGATTGGATTGTCTGACGGGTCAGATTTGGCACGCGGGCCGCTTATTAAGAATCGCCGGTTCAGATCGATACGGTAAATAATTGCAATAAATCTCACCCTTTTTTCACAAATAACGTTATCGGAAATAACATTCTTATCAGATTAAGATTAGTGACCCGAGAATCATGTTGTCTGCATTATGCCGAGTCGGGAGGACATGAGTTTGATATCTAGCCGAGTCGAGGAATGATCTATCATTTTAAACAGTATATCCGACATTTCACATCTCTTCCCGACTAATATATGTGTCCGCCATGCAGCCATGAAAATAGATAAATAATACAAATAAAATAAACTATGAAATTTTGCAAAACATTTTCACGTATTTTGTCTTCTTGCCTGCTTGCGAAGAAACATACAGGCTGGCAGTTGCGTAGCTAGGATTTCCATATATGGAGGGGAGGGAGGTAGGGGTGACGTTACAAGCACGGCGCGTTTATTTTTGAATGTAATTATAGGAAGATACCATTCCTTTTAATATCTTTCACAAATCAGAAGAGCACGAACAAAATAAGTAATCAAGCATTTCGGAATTTTGGTGCCAACAGGAGCAGTTTGATGCGTCATCTGCAAACCCCGCTATATGTATCTGAACATTAGTTCCCAAAATACGATGCTCAAAATGAAATTGGAAAAAAGAAAGAAACAAAAGGACGAAGATTGAGAGGAAAAAAGGAAGTGAAAAATTGGTCATCCATGCACTTATCACATTCTAACTTCAGAGGCGGATCGGAACAGTGCCTTTTTACAAAGAAATCTGGAGTGGGGGAAAACATACAGAAGGTATACAAAAAAATATCAGATGCCGTCAAAGGCGAGAATTAAGAGGAAGCCTTTTATAGGAGAAGGGGAGGGGGTGGTATTGAAAATTGTTAAATTACAGGCTCTTGAATGGTTAAATCAGTCGTTGGCCCCCAGTTTAGTGACTCATTATTAGGATTTACATTTATTCATTGGATATTTTCAAAGGGTAAAAAAACTCACCACTGGAATGGGGGAGTGATTGATGCGCATTTCCCCCAGTTAGTATGTTAAAAAGGCTAAAGCTAGGGATGGGAAGGGGAGGTGGACAAACATGAGATCAAATCAATACTCATAGTTTTCCAGGGACAGGAATCATGAGTTGGAAAATGTACATCTTTCAGTCAGTAGCGTCGCAATGGGGGCATCCACTTTCCCCCAGAAAATGTTGTAAAGTGACATATTTTGCCCGATTGATAGACTTTTTTTCCCCCCATGAGACAAACTTTCCCCTCCCTTCTCCCTCCCCCCATGACCAAAATCCTGGTGCCGCTACTGCTTCCAGTGCCTAGTCTATATAGCCTTACCATTTCCCCCTTAACATCTATAGTATTTCCACTCAGGGACGCCTGCATGCGAAAAGGACAATCTATAGTGGCGGGGAGGGGATAGCTAACACATAACATTATAAAACGTTATATGCGGTTACCAGGTTATAGGCCTATATTATGTAACGTTATTGCAACTTTTTTTTTTTATAACGTTGAGAAAGGGACGGGGGAACGAAACTCATGACCAGATGAAGAGGGCATTTTCTATCCCGTCACTTTAATCAACTTATGATGAGACACAATCAGATTGATACACGTAGAAATTGTGGGGAAAATGAAAAGCATTGGAAATTTGGATTATTACATACATACATACACAGGCCCGTAGCACCGTTTGTTTTAGTGGTGCGGCGACGTTGATACTATCTAAGCGGAGCGGCACCATCGGTTGGCGCGTAGCGTGCAAATTTTTTTTTGAAAAAAAGGTTACCTCTAGATTGCCAGAAATGACACTTCCCAGGTCTTGCAAGCTGTTTTTGAACATCCTCTATTTTGGACGAATATGTGAATAGGTCTATCTGTTTTGTTATAAAATGGATCGTTCCGACTTGAGACAAAATTATGCCAACCACGTTTCTTCAAACTGTCAAAGTTTATTTCCATACAGAACATGTTTCTCATAATCATATCGGAACATCACCAGATAACAGTAATTTCTATTCTCTCAAAAAGCACAATTTAACGAGTAAACTGACCCCAGTTCTGAAGGAAAAATACGTTTGGGCAAAATTATAAAGAAATACAATTTCACACTTCTGACTTTCATTTTCTTAACCCCAAAAACGTATACGTATTATTTTTTCACTTATGGAGGGGTGTAGAGACCATATCTTTGCCGACACTCACATCTAAACCACCATGTTTTGTGGTGGGTGGTGGGGGGGGATTCTTAAATTTGAGCTCCATATACCTTTTTTCATGCTATTATCGGATGTGTTAATCCGTAAACTTTGCCCTGTCATTTTTCAAATTATGGGGAGAGGGAGGTTATTTTTTTGATATATCATAAATAAATCAACTTGAACTGTTGAAGCTTGTTTGTTGTCACATCAACTTCAGTCTGATTTGCTGATCTTAGTAATCTATCCAAAGTATCGATGGCAACGACAAAACAGAAAGTCCAACAAAATGTTTAGATAATTTTTCAGCTAAATTATGGAATCAGTAAGTTTGTTTTTAACAAAAAAACTAAAATGATAAACTGATAGTCTTATACGATAATATTTCGTAATCTATACAAAAGTTCCACTAAATTCAAGGACACGAGAGTGACGAGACTATAGGCCTATTAATGTATTCGACTATTTGCCGGCTTGGAGAAATGATTCAAAGACTGCACGACGGTGAGCAGTGTCGGCAAATTCACTTGCTATTTTCGTCAGATCCAAGCTATCTGTCGTGTCTTTGTGGATAGGAGGACAAGTAGATGCTTCAGTTGTTTCTGTTTTATGGTGGCTCGCATGTACGTCTTGATGCGTTTCAGAGCGCTGAAAGAACGTTTGCTTACCGCGTTTGTAGCTGGCATGACCAAGTACAAGTTTAAGCAAAATGCACACTTCAGATAGAAGCAATTTCGTACCGAAATCTAAAGACTTCATATACTTCACTATATCAGGAAGCGAATACGCACTGACACTGGTACATTCAGGCGGTTTACATGTGTGACCCAGCGTTTCCAGCTGGACTCCGAGTTGACTTGAATCAATGTCGTCTTTGTAGAAATCAGAAACGAAGTGAAAATCCTCCCCAATTCCTATGTCATTACATGCATCTAGAAGGAGGTTCTGTAGCTTGACATAGGTTTGGTACCCCGTGTGCTTAAAACGATCTCGTATGCAGGTAACGATGTTGTCGACAGCCTCTGTGTAGATTCGCTTGAAATACTCCTCCGCACTTGCAGGTTGATCATCAACAGAAGGACCATCAAGCCGGATTGGGACTTTTCTTCTTCGTGGTGTCTCTGGTTGGTTCACATTGAGTGTAGAAGCAAGTAATCTTACGGCCTCCCAGAAAGTGTCGAACTGACTTCGTATGCCTTCAATAGTGGAAACGGTTTTCTCTGCGACACTCTGCCCTTCCGCAGCAGAAATGTACGCGTGTTGCAAAGTCCTACTCAAATTGTCGCTATGACTTAGGATCAGGTGTGCTAACTTTATACAAAATAAGAAATCAAATTTCTTCAAGTACGAAGCCATACCTCTCAGTCGACCCTTTGTGCTAGGATCCTTTTCCTCCAAGAGACACTCCTCCCAAACATTCTGTAGAACTTCGTAGTTTTGCAGTATGCTCCGAAGTGCATCTGCTCTAACTGTCCACCGAGTTGGACACATGACACGGATTCCAGTGGATCACTCCTTCCCAATCCTCTCCTTCATCTCGATAAACTTAGTTCCACGTCAGGGGGAGTTCCTAATTAGTTTAATATTCTCCCTTATATTTTCCAAAGCATCACACATTAGCCGGTTTCTCTTTATGGTGTCACCACATGCAAGATTAAGGGCATGACAGTAGCAAATGTACATACAAAGCCTTTGGTTGTTCATCTGTTATCTCCTTTGCAACACCTCCGTGTACACCCGACATGGCAGCCCCTCCATCATAGCATTGACCTCTTGCCTTCTGAAGGGGTTACTGCATTCGAAGGAGAACATCTTTGATGACGGCAACTAATGCATCGGCGGTTGTTGAAGACACTTCATACAATCCAATGAAATGATCATGAACTTCAAACTGGTCGTCGACCCACGGATGAATCCATGTTTGGTGAATTCAGCTTCTTTGCCTTGATGCATGTATAGCAGAATGCCATATCATTTGATTCGTCATAATGCAACCAAGCAAACTGATTGAACCAACTTGGTTGGAACGCACGAAGTTCTGGTTTTTTCTGTCCAAAACTTCGTTTTGGGAAATTGATTACTAGTTGATTTGTTGTGTTCCCAATGTCCGGAGTTGTTATAGAATAGTTCAACTTAACTCGCTCTGTCCTTTATTAAATTTCATGCATATAAAATAAAACGCAACTTCTTTAGCGTACAGGTAGGTCTAGCCTAGATCACGCACGTGTATGGTGCGCCGAGTGTGCCATAAGTCCACAACTCGACCGTGACTCCAAGTTGTATAGTTTCTCGCTCTGTGATTGGATAAGCAGGCTGATTTGCATCTTATGTCAACGCCAAGTTGTGTTGATTTCATGCAAATTATGTCGACTTGAAATCAATACAACTTGGAGTGGACGTGGACTTCAGCTCGTAAAGAAAAACATTCACAACTATGCCATGCTTGCACTTATTAGGTTAAATTTCACGCGTACGCGTGCCAACAGATTGGACAGTTCGGATGGGGATAGTATTGCGCATTCTTACGAATTACCAATATAACCGCGTAATACTTGAAAGGGGGGTATTCCCTCAGAAAATACTGATATTTTTGTATTGTTATTTTTTTAATATATTTTTTTATATATTATTATTATTATCTTATTTATTGCGAAAAAGTGGTGCGGCGATCGCCGCACCAGCCGCAGCGGGTGCTACGGGCCTGTACATACATACATATAAGGCATTTATAAAGCGCCACTACATCAAGAACGCAGCGCATATGGAGAAACATAACAACGACAAAGTACAAATAAAGCATAACATGATATGAAAATACAGTGGTAGAGAAAAACAAGATTAGATTGGATACAAATAATACTTCAAACACTTTTTGAATTTGCCTAAAGACAGAAAGAGTCAGATTTTTGATGGAAACAGTGAGTGCATTCCAGTTTTTTGGAGCAAAATGAGAAAAAGTGCGATTTGATGCAGACTTGAGCAGCTTAATAGAGTTCTGTTCCATGAGGCGAGTTACGTCAAGTGATGAGCAAGGTTTGATATTCTTATCTATCGGTACATGTTTTTTAAAAGGGAAACTTTCCACGAAGGGAAATCATTGTTTATTCTTTCCCCTTTGCCCACATGGCGATATGGAGGGTCCTTGTTCTGGATCTGAATAGGTTATATTAAGTCGGCAAAAATCCTTCTATAGAGGATATGAACGCCAACCGAACGTATCAAAAGTATGACTGAAAACAAATCGTTAGTTAATAACACAAGTATTCTGCACCACGGGGGCAATTACGGAGCGACCCCTTCCCCCAAAAAGTGTTCTTTTTAAAAATATACGTTATATGCAAATATCTTTATTTCCCTCTTGTAATAAGAATAACGGTTGTGATACTCAAAAATCGTGTTATGCTATGAATTATGGCTATTTTCGAAAGTGTCATTTGTCTTAATTGTGCCTCTTCACTTCCTGGTGCATGCATACCCCATTTTTCATTACCATGTTAAGACTCAAGTGGCAGCATAACAAATGCCCACTTCTTGAGTTTCTATATTTACACTACATTTACAAGAGTAGTTTTTCCATACAAAATGGCAGACTACTCTTCCCCCCGGCTGCTCCCGTGCGGTCATAATAGCGATGAGAGCCGGGGTTATCGTGCGGTCATGGTCACTGACGCAAGCGTCCTTGTATATATCCACTGCGACCCGTCTAAGGGCAGCTGGGTATGTGGTACCGGTACCAAGGAAAACCTCCAAAACACATTTGACTGTTACATACATTCAGGGGCGTAACCTGACTTCGAGCCCAGGGAGTGTAAGTCAAATTTGCCCGATGAAAGTTTGCATTTACCCGACTTATCAAGAAACGATATACATATGTCTATGCAATCACACATTGTAGAGCAGTTGGTAAGCATATCCCCCTCCCCCCCCCCCTCCCCCTCCACCACCACTACCAATTGCGTCGCCAGAGATTTTGGACTTGGGGGCACTGCAGTACTTAACTTCCGAACGTTTGGCACTGTGTAGCACCGTGTAACCGCTTACGGGCCCCTGGCAAGGTTTATACGGGTGAAACCTCTGTTGGGGTCCAGGGGGCGAAGCCCCAGGAAGCTCTGAACAGCTGAAGATTTATTGTCTCTGATTCCCCAAAATGTTTATAAAACCAGCACAAGCTAATAAATTTCGGAAAATTTAAGTGATGATGAGAAGACAATTTTAAATTCTCATGTTGAAATCTACTCAGATAAACATTATATATGGTTACCATTTCTAAACAGGCAGATTAGAAATGATAAACATTATATATGGTTACCATTTCTAAACAGGCAGATTAGAAATTTCCCCTGAAAACTGAGAAAATGTGGGCAGAATTTTGTAGCGGTTTATAGGTGAAGCCATGGTCTAAAGATTTCTTGTTTTCATGCTCCAAAATGGCTTAAAATCTCCACAAGCAGAATACAGACCTCCGTGGTGTAGTGGTTAGTGCTTTGTCCTCTCACCTACACGTCCCGGGTTCAAATCCAGGTGGGTCTGCAACCAGTGAGTTCACTACTGGTAATCAAAGGCCGTGGCCGTCTTGATATAATGTCCAGCACTGGATGCTTTCGGGACCTTAAACATTGCTATGCTATCATGCTATAGTTCCAAAATTTAACTGATAAAAAGAAGATAATTTTTCATTATAATGTAAGAATCTGATAAGCACTTGGATTACCATTTCTAAACACTGCCAGACAGTAAAGAAATTTCCTCTAAAAATTGCATGATTAGGTCTATTAGGACCTTATGATTAGGTTTTTGATGACATGATTATGATATAACGATTCGGGCATGATTGAGATGTATCTCCGATTTAAACAGTCGGCCTACATCGACATTTTACATTTCTACCCGACTCAGTGCCCAAGTATTATGTTGTCAGCATCATGTGCCGAGTCGGGTCGGGAGGATATGATTTGGTTATCTAGCTGAGTCGGGCATGACTGATGAGATATGTTTGGAAGCTATTTGCTTTGATACCAGGGCACAAGTGCGTTCCGACATATTCTACATTTCTGTCCGAATAAGATCGGTATCCGGCCAACGGAGGGGGAGGGTAGCTAGTAACAAAAACCTATGACGTTATCCAAAACATTTTCAAATGTATTTTGTCTTTTTGTGAAGGAACAAAAACACAAAGGAACAACCATATTTTTCAACAATTTTGTTTCAAATAGTGGGCCATTTTATTGCCCGACGAAATAGTCATTGCCCGACGGAAAAAAACCCATTATAGGGGACGTACTCCCCTACCCTCCCCCTCCCTCCCTGCTTCTGTATACATCACACATGCATCGATTTTTATACATTAATTTCTTACGACCTCGCAATCTTAACCTCGGATATATACAAAGACCAAGGTTAGCAATACATTAAAACTGACTTGAACTTAAAGGATAAGTTCAGTAGGTCAATCGTGTCCATCTTATATGAACAAGGAATTCAAAAGAAACAAAATGGTGAAGAAACCATTTAAAAATCTTATTCCGTTAAGGAGATATCGAAGTTTAAAGCTTAATGCTTTCTTCACCATTTGGTTACTTTGAAGTCCTCTTTCATATAAGACATGCTTGACCATTCATCTTATCCTTTATGACATTTAAACTAAGATTACATTCAATTGCCTATTGAGGGACAGGACAAAACAGACCAAATTTAAAGCCACGTTTGATCATTCAATTACGTAATACAGACAAATAAATTCTGGTTGAATTTTATTTTGAAAAGGATACGCCTAACGTTATGCAAAATTTTCCTCAGATCATCAAGCTTCATACTAGTACCTGACTGAGTTTTCAACCTGAGTTAACGCTTCAGACCGCGAACTGTACTGTACTAAACTGGAACTTCAGGAAGCATTGCTCTTTTTTTTGTATTGGTAAGTTCATAAAGAGTTTTCATATAACTAAAATCTATCATTTTTTCTTTCAATATGATCATTAAAAGACTCCTGGACGTCGGATAATTTTGAATAAATGTAGTATTTTTCTTGTGTATGTCCGTAGCGATAGTTCATTCACACACCCTCCTTTGCTTTTTTCAAACGCGGAAGAGGAAGAATGACTGTCGGAAATGCCGTTTACAGCATTTAGTACGTAGGGCTTATGCTGCAGCACTAAATACCGTTTATTATCGTAGAACAGGCGCTGTTCTAATAGTTTTTTAATTGACTTGCTTTAAGGGCTTTGCCACTGCAAAGAGGCTGTTATCAATAAATGACGAGCCTAGCTGCATGGGATGATGGAAGTAACTGCAGAATCGGGTGTAGAATACCCCGCTATTCCGGAAGTATATCCCACATGGTGGCTACACAGTCTTGTCTTGAATATGCCAAATGTTTGGATATTTTCCCTTTTTTAAAAGTTTTTTTCTTTTAAGTATGTAATTTTTGGGTTTGAATATGGGCCAAGTTTCCGGGTTAGTTGCGTGCTCCAAACTATACGAAGGCCCATTTGTTTGTCCAGGTGTTCTTTGGAATGGACTACGGGGTATGATATAGTTGGATGTCCTTTTGGATAGGGCTACGGGCTATGTGGGGGAGCTTTTATTTGAAGTCGGAAAACTTGAGAAATGTTTTGGGCACAGGCTACGGGCATGAGGCAGAGCAGTAGCTATGGGGGAAGGGGGGAAATACCCCCTAGATTTTTTGCCGATTAAATTTCCACACGTAAGGTATATGCACAACATGGGAACAGAAGACATTTTGCCCCCCCTCCCAGATCCACCATAACATAACAAGATTATGGGCTAAGAAGGGTTAGTCACCCCATAAAAAGCCCAGACTAACACAACCACCACCACCACAAAAAACAAACAAAAAACTCAAAGACGTTCAGAGTTTAGTAAAGAAGTTATCAATGTTGACCTTCAAGTAATGAACAGAATTGGAGCTACCCACTCAGGCAAACCATTCCACTCATTAACAAGTCTTTGCGAAAAGCTAAAACGCTGAATATCTATCCGTGAGAACTCTTTGGTCAACTTCAAACTGTAATCACGTGTCACATGAGGATTAGCTGAAACATGCAGGAAATAAGAGGAAGTCAAAGCATCACTACCAGATAAGAACTTAAAAAGCTGAATTATATCGCCACGTACTCTTCTCAACTCAAGCATGGTTAAACCAAGAATTTGCAACTTCATAAGAGAGATTTTTACTTCGGAAATAGGTCTAGTGGCTCTTCGCTAAACCTGCTCCAAAATGAACTTATCCTTCTCATAAAAGAGACTCCAAGCCTGAATAGCATACTCAAGGTAAGGCCTGACTAAATGCTTATACAAATTAAGAACAACCTCTACAAGAAAACAAAAATTTATTCTAATCAAACCAAGCATCCTATTTGCCCTTGCAGCTTCTAAAACACACTGTTTAGAAGGTTTCGGATTGCTAGTAATGACAACACCTTGATCCCTTTCTTAATCAACACAACCAAGATTTGAACCATTCATGCCATAATCAAAGTCAAATTGTTCTGACCAAAATGAATAACTTTGCATTTATCAACATTGAATGACATCTGCCATGTTTGGGACCAAGAAACTAACTTATCCAGATCAGTTGCCAAAAGTGAAGAATCCCTAGCATCATCAACAATCCTGTACAGCTTAGTGTCATCAGCAAATTTACAAATCCTGGAGCCAAGGGAAACATTAATATCATTAATGAAGATTAAGGAAAGAAGTGGACCCAATACAGAACACTGAGGAACACCACTTGTAACCTTCTTTCATGGAGATACTTTACCATTAACAGCAACTCTTTGTGACCTGTCAACTAACCAAGAATATATTCAACTGGCACACTTTCCTCCACACCAAATGCTCTTGTTTCCATCATGAGCCTGCCTAATGGAACCCTATCAAATGCTTTTCGGAAATCTAAATAGATAACATCCACATTATGACCAGAATCAACTTGTTTAGTAACATCATCAAAAACTCCAATGAATTAGAAACACAAGACCTCTTAAGTAAGAACCCATGCTGGTACTAATTCAACAAACCATTGACCAGTAAATGATCTAGTACAACATCCTTAACAATGGACTCCATGACCTTGTACACAGCACTAGTAAGACTCACTGGCCTATAGTTACAAGGCAAACTGTGGTCACCCTTTTTTAAAAATAGGAGTGACATTAGCAATTCTCCAATCACTAGAAACAACATCAAAGCTCTTCGAAAAGATAATACTCAGGGGAACAGAAAGAACATCAGAACACTCATGTGAGACAGCAGGATGTATACCATGTGGACCCAGTGCTTTATTTGAATTCAAACTCTTCAACTTCTTAGACACAACATCAACTAAAAAATCAATATTCTTAATGGACACTGGAGAGTGCACACTAAGATAATCCACAATATCATCAGCAGGGGACTCCTTAGTAAAAACAGACACAAGGTAGTTGTTCAAATCATGCCCATATTTATCCTATTTTGCCCCCCCCCCCCTACATTTTTTTCTTCTAGCTATGGCCCTGCTATGAGTTTATCAGCAGTGGCGTAGCCAGAGGGAGTGATCGCCCCCCCCCTAAATATTTTATGAACTTAATTAATATGTGTGCGGTGCAGGGGTCATAATGTTGGTTGAGATTTAGTTCCAAGTGTCAAGTAATTATGTAATAAAATGTTATTTTGACAAGTAATTGATCATAACTATGCTAGGCTGTAACTTCAAACATTGGGGAGAAGAGCCCCCTAGCTCACAATTTAGCTCTTCACCACTGGCTATCCCTTGCACAGCCCTCTAATGATTCATCCTGAATGATTATGATATAGTAGACGCAGCTTTGTCCAAACCAACTTGTATTCAGTCTCTTTTTAACAATGGGAAAGAGACAGGTGCATATAGTGAGCATGCATGCACGTACATGCTATTCTCCTGCATACACAGTCACCCATCGTATCTCACCATGTAATGGACTTTCCTGGGAAACTTCTGAACTTTCAACCAATAAGAGTGAGTTTTAACTTTTCCTCATTACTATCAAGATTGTATTATATACCGGATTTCATTCTTGACATTCATGTCATCTCCTTTCCAATTAATTTATACTTGGGAGAAAAAGAAGCTGGATATCTAGTAATTTCATCCGTTGCAGTTTGCTATGATACTTCCTGAATGACTTACAATACCTTGTGCTGTCGGGCTGTGTAAGTTGGAAAACTGCCACTGAAATCCTCAGGCTGGATCAAGGAAATTTGAATTTAAATAAAATTATTAGCATACAGGACTCTTTTCAATGGTGTAGAAGGGAGGGGGCTCTCTTACCCCTAGCTGGCGCCACCTCTAATCTTAGATCATCAGGGCCGTAATTCTCATCTGGAAAGTAAGGGGGGGGGGGGGGCTGTATACTCCCTTTCCCCCTGCCCCATACACCTATGGTAGTGAGTCTTTCATCTGACTATGGGAAGTTTATGATAATATGGGAAGGTTATGATAATATGTTTTATGCTAGTTGGATATCTAAGTTTGAAAACGCTGTAACATGGTAAATTTTGAACTAATTTTGATTAAAGCATTTTGCTTTTTGCATGGTTTTTTGTATATTTTGAGCTCATGATGTTGCTACCTCCAAGTTTCTTTATTACCAATTTCTTTGTAATTGTTTTAATGCATTAAAATAAACTTAATCTTAACTTATTTGTCTGATTCTACAAATTGATACAGAACTACTTAAATATCTCCTTTTAATGGGATAAAAGTTTGGAATGCTTTCTTCACCAGTTTGTTTCTTTTGAATTCCTCTTTCATATAAGATGAACTTGCGTGGCCACTAAACTAATTCGTTAAAGGTATATGGATAGTCCACTGACCTCTAATCTGTTTTATGCATGGATAGATATATTGAAAGATATTATATTCTTAGTAGAACAGTCTTTACATGGTGGCAATTACACGCGTAGTTTTTAAGTTATGACAAATCAACCTTTGTAATAATTTCAGCCTTTGTACAGTTGTAAAGGGGATTACATGTATGTATGAACAGAGATACTCCTAACATTATTTAATATAATTTTCATGTTTTTTTTAAAATTTAAAACATCAAAGGTTCTCAGATTGCATTTTACTGTTAAATCTGGGTGAAGGTTATGATAATATGTTTTATGCTAGTTGGATATCTAAGTTTGAAAACGCTGTAACATGGTAAATTTTGAACTAATTTTGATTAAAGCATTTTGCTTTTTGCATGGTTTTTTGTATATTTTGAGCTCATGATGTTGCTACCTCCAAGTTTCTATGCATGTTTGTGGTCGGTTTATAGTGATATTTAGGAATATGCCGCATTACTTTAAAAAAATTATTATAACAGGGCACTTCATTCCTGCAATTGAAAAAGGAAAATGGAAACGCGACGTTTAACATTAGGTTTTTTTTCCTGATAGTATAGATTTGTTAAATGGTCAGAACAATTCAGGTACTTCAACAAGCTTTGACGTTCCAAGTGCCTATTATGTTTTTAGATTTCAAATGGGCATGCCACTTTCTCAGAAAAAGAGTGATGATAAACTTATAACCATGTACAAACATAAACAATAAAACATTATATTTCCACATTCTGCGTTTTCATGGTTTTGTATTTTGTATATGGTGTATTATAGCTCTCTTTGACATGAATTTTGACTTGTATACATGTAATACAACTTCTTACTATGCGTTGTGACATACTTTTTTTACCCTTGAAATGTCAATTTTGCGAGAGCTTCCGAGGATTTCTCCACATGGACCCCTACTAGGGTTTTGCCCCTGGTGGCCCTTAAGCGGGCCCTTGGACCCACACTGACTTTGTGCTCGAAGTGACACCTTTGGTGTCACCTCAAGTATACCACTATATATCTTATCAGTTCAATTAAATTTCCTGTCCTCCAATATGAAAATCCTGGCTACCCCACTGGTCATCTGTGCTTAGCCCTGCTACAGAGTAACATTCAAAAACGTAGGGTATTCTGCAGTTGTGCCACATCATGGCAACCCATGCAAAATTCAGGGAGCTTCTAGAATGAATTGTCCCAACCCCCTCCCCCAGAAAGCGCATTGCTGAAATTTTTGTAGTTTCTATTCAGTGGCTGCAGTTATAGGACTTACCCAAAACTCAATCTATAGGGGCACTTATCATTAAGGTCAATGGGAGAAAACTGGATTTTTGTGATTTTGACCAAATTGCACACCCCTCAACTAAAGACTCCCAGAAATCTAATTTCTAATTATTGTCGGTTTTCTTATGATATATCAGCAAAATAAAAAAATTCTTGCACCCCAGAATGGCTGAAAACGAGGTGTTTTTGTGAAAAAAATGAGGCCTTAGACGTTATGCTATGAAAGTACCTATACGCGAAAATGATATTTTTGCATAATAGGTAGTTTTGCGTAATAGGTAATACCATAACGTGACAGACTGCATTGAAAGCTGTGTTTTTTCATTGTTCCCAGCCATGCCAGGGTGCGAAATTTTGTTTTTCTTGGGAAAAAGTATGACAAATACAATTTCTGGGAGTTTTCTTCTGAGGTATGTGTATTTTTTTTATAGAAATAACGAAAAATTATATTTTGTTCACATTGACTTTTTGGGTGAGCCCTATACATGCTGGGGACAATCAAAGGGTTATTCCCCCACATGATCGCTCCCCCCTCCCCATTTAAGCCCCAGATGATTTTATATGGTAGCCTACATACAGAGAATCAATTTACATTATTTATGTATGCTTTTTGCAACTGATTGAAAAAGAGAGAACAAAAATATCAAAGAGAATTTATTTTATTTTATATTGCACCATCTGTCCCCTCCCCCCCCCCCTCCAAGTCAAAAGGTTCCTTTCTTCCCCCAGCATCAAAGTCCAGGGTTTGCTGCTATTTGTAAACTTGGCATATGTTTCTTCAGACAATTTTTCTTAGATCGACTAAAGGCTATCAGCCCGGGCGTGTGCAGCCCACCAACCGAAAAACATACCTGCAGTATGACATATTTTTTTTGGTAACTGCAGTATAAAATTATACAATTTTGATATCTGCAGTATGAAAGACGTCAATTTTGATACCTGCAGTATGAGTATTCAATAAAAATATTGTAAAAATGGACCAGCAGTAGAAAAGTAAAACAGTAAAACCTCATTTTTTGGGACCTGCACTATGAAAATGATGAAAAAAGACTTCTTTTTTTTAAGCTAAAAAAGAATTAGTACACTTTTTTATTGTAGTTTTTAGTTTTAGTTTTTTTTAAAGGAAAAATCAATCTGGCATTGATAGGTGAAAGGATAACTTCAGTGGTCAAGCATGTCCATCTTATATGAAAGAAAACTTCAAAAGAATTATTTGGTGAAGAAAGCCTTCAAAAATCTTATTCCATTATTGGAGATATTCAAGTTTAAAATTTCTGTCTTTCTTATCTGTGTAGATTTGGCTGGTGTAATAAGTCTACTTTTGAAAGTTGGCGTCCTCATCTTCACATTCTTAACAATTCCTAATTCATTTTAAAGAACGTTTAGATTTTTTTACTATTTGAATTATATTTCCTCAAAGTTTCTTCAGGTGGTTGATTATAAATACCCTTACTAGATTAAGTTTTGCTACTTTTCTGACATATCTCATGGTTTTAAGCTTCAAAATCGCAGGAAAAAATATGATAAAATACATCATGACTGAGGAATCTGAAGCTGAGGCATCACTACTAGTCTGGTTTCAGTCGCGTTTACACCAATGACACCAAGCTTTAAACTTAATGGAAAAAGTGTTTAAATGCTTTTTCACTTTTGTTTCATTTGAAGTCCCCTTTCATATAAGATGGACTCCGCATAAAGAGCAGGGCTGCCATTTACGAAGCAATACAAGTAAAAGTTGACAAATATAAAATTCTTGTTTTGTACACAAGGGATAAACATTGACAATACTGAGGGATAATTTGGATGGAATTTATATCAGGCCAGCAATGTCGGAAAAGTTCTCCAAGGATTATTTTTTCATGTGCTTCAAATAACATAATTATCTGACATTCTTGGGAAAGTATTTACTAACTTCAGCCTTCAACAACCAAATTGATGAAAACTTCTGAAGTGAAAATACTTTCATCAAAAAGGTAGTAGATACTTCTAAAAGTTTGTAAATGATTGGAAAACAAACTGGAGTCGGAAATTATTTTATCAAACATAGCACACAGGCATCGCACGGAAAGAATGTTTTCAGGTCTGCATGTGTTGAAGTTCCTTTTTTCATTTTCCTTTTAGAGATTTTCCTACATACTTCAAGACTGAAACCAGCTACTATAGCGCCTAACAGTTTAAGCAGAAAGCATGGGGTTCTGGGCAGATTGATACGGGAATCGGGCCTTACTAAGCAGCATATGCAGGCCAGAAAATACTGCAAAATAAAATCTTCCACGTTTCGTCTTTTTCTTCTTGGAAAGGCGATTCAGCAAACGCCGATTTTCTTCTTTGTAATTCTATGAGTTGTGATGATATGCATTTTCTTCTGTCTTCCGTACCTATACTACCAGACTCAGGGCCGCCGAGAGGATCGCGGACCCTGTTGGGCAAACTGAAAATCCGAGGCCACACCATACGGAAAATGCTTAAGAAAAAAAATAAATCAAATCAACTATTTCTGTTCCGATTTTACACCGTTTTCGCAATTGTCACGGCATAGTCAACCGTGGAGTTTCGCCAATTTTTGAGCATTTTGTTTGCCTTTATTTTTATTCTCATCATCATGTTATTTTTACGAGCCCAGGTTATGACCAGGCTGGCCTTGACCCTCCCCTCCTTCCTCCCCCTCCCTCCCACGGTACTGACCTATAACAACTCGCTGTTCTAAATGATAAGCTCCGTCCAACAAGTTGATCATACATGAAAGAGTACTTCAAAACAAACTAAAGGACATACAAAATCTGGGGACTCAACGTCACACGTGGACGTAACCGTTGCCTAATTTCGATCCCGTATGCAATGAACTTGAAAGGTACGAATGTTGTAATATGACCTTGGTTGAAAGGATCGACCAATAGAATAAAAAAAAGTCTTTCCTTTTTTACCATTCAAAAGAATTAGAATTACATAACTTATTCACTTTTGAAAATAGCGGTATACAGCCTATACGAAGGAAAAAATGGACTGTTATTCATGCAAAAGAAATAATGCATTTGCCATGTATTGTTTAAAACGATCTCATTTTGAGCATATAAATATACTGATCTGATATGTTGCGTATTTTTAGATGATTTTGCCATGTGCGAGCGTGTAAACAAACGGTACACAAAGCGACCTGGCGGGATTTGCCTAACAAAACTTGGGTGGAGCGAGGGGGAATTTTAAGATAAAACTTGCATATTGACCAAAAGTGTGTGTGTGTGTATTCAATCTAGTATTGTCAATTCATTCGAAGATTTTGTTGATGTATGCATGGGAGGGTTGTGTGCTTATTCCCCGAGATCCACGTTCCCCCCAGTCCGCCCTTGGTCTAAAGCCTTATTTCTTGGGATAAATGGGGGAGAAACTCTTGACGCTCGATGGATTTATCATTTTCTAAGGGAATTTTAGCCTTACAGTCTACAAAAAATGAGAAAATCTTCATCTCTAAAGCATATTTATTGTTGATTTATTATTGATCATGCATGGAAGCATCATTTCTCAGAACTTGACTGGGGGACTCTTAAGCATATGCCCCATGGTCCTTTTGGACTGTTGAAATGCCAAGTTCGCCAATGAACCCAACCAAGGAATCCATTTTCACTGGTCGACTGCAGGCAGGCAGATTACATAAATAGAGTTAGCATACAGCTAGCTAGTGATTCCCACAGCAGAAGCGGCCCCAGATTAAGACCCAGTCGCCGCTTGTACGCATTAGGCCTAGGCCGCCGCCCAACTATAATTTATCTTCAAAATGAGGTTCAAGTCATCATGCCTTGTTTGTCCGACGTGCAAATTGCTCAATGCGTTTTAAATCTTCTTGCATGAGGTCAGTCATTCCCATTTTTTCCCCCATTGTATTTCAAGTTTCACTTCCGGGCAGTTATCGAAAATTTGGTTATTCATAGCCGACTGATCGGCCAAGTCATCAAGGAATACGCCACCTAACACGTCATGCACGCGACAAATATCGCTAGCGCGGTACTTACATGACTTGCATATGCCAGTACTTCGTGTGTGATTATGCCATCGCGCCTCTGAATAATTTCATTTTAACAGTTAAAAGATTTCTCTTCCTTATTATATCAGTAAGTGTGAAGTATTTATTCTTTCTTGTAACTTAAACGGAATGTATTTTTGACAGATAGGAGGCAGTAATTTATGCGTGTATTCATTTTGGTGAAACGGAAATAAGTTGAACAGCTTAGGTTGTCTGTAGTGTAGGCCAACTTGCTTTGTAATTCAAGCAAGGGCGGATACCATGTTTTTAATTTCCTGAAATCAAAAAGGTCTGCGGAATACTTTCAGTGGCAACAGTATACTGTTGAAGAAAACGCTCTTTATATTACAATACATCAGCTATTTGTTGTCGAGTTTTCATGAAAATGTTCCTTTTCCGTCCGTAGCCGTAACAAATTTTAAGTGCAAACTTTACTTGAATTTAAGGATTGCTCATAACTTTAATAAGTCACAACTGAATGAAGTAAACTTTGTATGTTAGGCTAATAACGCTAGGCATAAAGCATGGACTGTAACACAGTAGTACAGTACCGTAACAGTGCCAGTGCAAAGCTTTTGTTTGTTAATACTAGATTGAACTTGTTATAGTCACCTATTAATAAAGTTGATGAAGAAAGTCTTCCAAATTTTCAGAGATCTACTTTAGAAACTTTTTTATATATTTTCGAAATTTGGGGAAATTAGAGAATTATCTAGGCTTTTTAAATTTTATGAGGCGACTTAACCCACAGGTGTTCCTAGCGTCATGGCAACTTATATGCTTACTAGTATATATATAAAGAAAGGTAGGATTCTTTCAAATGCAACTTTCGAAGCGTATACAAAAATTTCTTTTTTATGACCACTCTTGAATCTTAATTACACTTTTTGACTCTACTCACCTTTGCTTGGAGACTCCTTTCTTGTGTATAAGCCACGATATTTGTTAATTTTTTTTCCGATTAGATGTACAAATGATGAATTTTCTACCCCATTACTGTCAAGACAGTCTATCCGCCCAACAATTTGCTGCAAACTAAAGAACCGTTGCGATGATGTCATGAAGTTGCGGCACTTCATTTACGTCATCGCAACGTAATTCAAACTTGTCTAGCTAGAACCCTGGTTAGTACGCGTCTACATACCAAAATAGGGCAAATCTACTGATTTGAGTATGTGCCCATGTCCATTGAAAAAGTGGCACCACACACTAATCAAAAGTCAATTGGATTTAAGACGTCTCAAAAAAACGTTGCCAGATTTTTCTGGGAGACTTTATTTTTGATATCAAAATCAACTTCCTTCTCACTGAAAAATTAAACACACTTTAGTTTGTTTCCAGTTACAGTTGTAAAATTTGGAGAGAAAGAACAGCGATAAATGGTCAAAATTAGAAAGAAAGAGAAAAAATGCAACAACTTTTCGTCAGCTTTTTTCCAAATCGTGAAACACTCTTAACAATACAAGTAATAGCGGTGCTCAGCGTAGAAAATTCAGTTCTACGCAAGAATTTTACTGTAAAAGACCACGGAGCCAAAACTTCTAGAAAATAACGTTTTTTGATAATATCTAGCAATTAGTTTTGCTCGGTGATATCATCATTTGATTTGGAAACATTTCCTTTATGCCGAGGACTAAATTTTTAATGTTTACAAGGTAATGAGAGAAGTTGGTAGCCATCGGAAGTAAAAGTTTGTTGTTTCGGTGATGTTGCATAATATTGCAACAGAATTGTATTGAGGTATAGGATCACTAGTCAGTTGTATGACTCACCCATACTACCCCCGGCAATGTCAGTCAAAGGTGAGTCATTGACATGAGAAATAGTGACTCACATGTGTGTCATTGAACCAAATTGTCAATCACCATAGTGACTCTGGGTGGGTTGATTTACTTCAGACCCATTGACTTTGTACATTATTTCACAAATGTCAGTCACATAAGTGACTATGGGGTGCATCAATGTACATGTTTTGTCCACCCACTTTGGTGCAATGACTCACCTTGTCCGGGGGTGTAGGGGTGAGTCACACAATTGACAAGTGCATAAATGCTAAAAACAAGTGGAAACTAACAAACCTACTTTTTCATTCAAGAAAATTATCTAAAGAACATACCATAAGCAATCCTGCAAAATAATTTAAAACAAAACAAGTCCGCAATACCTCTTGCTCGATATATCCAGTGGTGTCTCAGACATCGCAGTTTGGATTTAACATGGAATTCCCCTGGATTATTGCGTAGCACACTCAATGATTCTTCCACGTGGAATGTAAAAAAAGTTAGTATGGTATCCCCATGATTTATTAGGAGCTACAAGATTCGCACTTTGGCCGGTCAGTGGTTGGGAGATATGTACTCACTATGATTCGATAGTGAATGGATATGGCCGGAAATTTCTCATGTGTAGTTGACGGGTTATGTTAATGAGCGTTAGCCTGGGCCTTCCTTATGAGCGCAAGCTAGCTGCATTCCATCTGATTCCAGATAACGTGGAAATGTTTAGTGAATGCATATGAACCCCAGGTAAAATGTAAAGGCAATACCTTAGTGGGTAAAGATTGACACGAGAAGTAAGCATAATGCTTAATGTTAATGACCTCTATGGTTGGTGTTTCGAGTGTGGCTTATAGAATACAGGTTTACCTTGATATTGTCCCTAGCTCGTAGTGCACTTCCGAGGTGGGAATAATAGAGAGCTCACATCCTTTTTATACTGAAGCAATTTGGGGTTGAAATTGTTCTTAGTCCGGCAATAACCTTGGCTGGGCAGTGAACTTCTAAGGTTAAATGTGAAATTTACCTGACATCTTTATGGAGATTGATTCAAGAAGGATAGATTAATATAGGTTTGTTGTTAATTTAATGAGATTTGACCTCAAAATTGTGCTGCCCAGCCAGGGACTATATTAAGGTGTACCTGTATTCTATTGTTATGATTACTGCCCATTTGTGATTCTCGCATTTAAAAAGGATTATGCTAATCAGGTTTACAGTTTGTAACCTTTCCATATCCTTATCCTTTAGATATTTTGGAAGAATCTGTAAACTTCTGTTGCCTGTCACACGAGAGCGACGTGATTTCTGATTCTTTTCTCTCATACTATTTCGCTCCGTTTTCACTTTACTTTGCACCAATTTTTGTTTTATATCTTCATTTTTCGGATTTTTCTCTGAGGATGGGCTTCTGTTCTCGGTGAGATTGTTTCTTTTATATTTTCCCTTTAGTTCTGACCAGACTTTCGCGCCTTTCGTTACTAGAAAGCTTTCGACACTCTTTGGATATACGGCATTACCCGCAAACTTCACACCATCGGCCTCAGAGGCCATCTCCCCATCTTTATTCAAAACTTCCTCTTACCCAGTCAGTTCCAAGCTCGTATTGGCCACACCCTCTCCAACCCGTACCCCCAAGAAGAGGGCGTACCCCAAGGCAGCATCCTCTCTCCCACTCTCTTCAACCTGAGCATTAATGACATTGTGGATAACCTTGACCCCAACATCAAACGTACCCTCTACGTGGATGACTTCACCATCTCCTACTCCTCTCGTAGCTTTTCTCTTGTCGAAAATAGGCTCTAAATCAGCCTCAACCAGCTGCAAGTCTAAAGCAACAATAACGGTATTAAATTCTCCAAAGACAGGACAGTCTGCATTCACTTTTTTCATTTGAACAACCTCCACCCCAACCCGAACTTTGTGCTCAATGGCAATCGCATCCCTAAAGTTGACCACACTAAGTTGCTGGGTTTAAACCTAGACCCCAAGCTCTTCTAGAAGCAACACATCATCAACCTGAAAGAGAAATGCAACAGCTTCCTCAACATCCTCTGACTCCTCTCCAATACCACTTAGGGTGCAAACCCCCATGCTCTCCTTAAAATCTTCAGGTTCACCATTCGTGCCAAGCTTGACTATGACAATATTGTCTACTGTGTCGCTCACAACTCATACCTCAACCACATCAACACCATCCAAAATGAAGCCCTCAGGCTTTGTCTAGGTGCCTACAGGACCTCCCCAATCACCAGCGTTCATGTTGAAGCCAACAAACCCCCCTTTCTACTTAGATGTAGAAAGCTTAGCCTCTCTTATGCTTTTAGAGTCCTCACCAACACCCAGAACCCTGTTTGCAACCTCATTAGATACCCCAATTTCTCCACCCTCTTTGATAGGACTAAAACCCTATCCCCTCCCTTCAGCTTACGCATTAAATCAGACCTCTAACATCTCGGCATTAAACCCGCCACTCTCGGCACCTACTCCTGGCCCACTTTTCCTCCTTGGGCCACCCCCCTCCCTTCTGTCCACCTGGGCCTCTCCATTCATCACAAAACTCAAACCCACCCTAACTTCTTCATCAATCTCCACAACCAAATCAAAGACCAATTCTCAAATTACACCTCCATCTATACTGATGGCTCCAAGGAGGGCAACAAGACAGCTGCTGCTGTCGTCATCCAAGACATCGCCCTCAGTAGCAGACTTCCGGACTACTCGTCCATCTTTTCAGCCGAGGCTAAGGCCATTCTCCTCGCCTTTAACTTTATTGAGTACTCTCGGCTCAGCCACTTTGCCATTTTCTCCAACTCAAAGGCTGTTCTTACTTTTTGAATCAATCCTAAATGGGATAAGCTCACATGTCACCTCCTCCGGAGGAAACTCCTTTCTCCCACCCTCTGCAGGAAAAGTGTTCTTTTCTTCTGGATACCCAGCCATGTTGGCATCCCTGGCAATGACAGGGCTGATACAGCCGCTAAGCTTGCCCTCAACCTCCTCCCTACCCCTTTTCCCAAAACCCTCTCTGACATCAAACGGCTTATCGCTTCCCTTGTTCATAACCACTGGCAAACCTCATGAAACTCCCAAATTGATAACAAACTCCATGTCATCCAGCCCACAATTCCGATCAAATCCACCATTAACAACCTCTCTTGTATCGGCAATGTTCATATTACCTGTTTTAGAATTGGTCACACCCACCTCACTCACTTCCACCTCCTTATTGGCTTCCCCCAACTCCTCTGCAACAATTGCCACTGCATCCTCACAATCCATCATGTTCTCCTTGCTTGCCCCCTGTACAAGCTTCCCTCGCTCCTCACAACTCGATTGCTGAGTTCTTCCAAAAAAATCCTCCGGATAAAATTATATCCTTCCTTCATCATGCTTCCCTCTACAACCATATTTAATTCTCCTCTTCCACCCCCTCTCTACTTTGTTTTTGTTTCAACCATGTACCTCCCCCCTCGATCACAGCTTTCTGACCTTTTGTTTTTGAATTTCTCTCATTCTTCCTGTTTCCTTTCCTTCCTACCTCCAGAATGATCTGACCTCTCGGGCACAATTTGACCCTCGTTGTTGTGGTGCTGTTAAGCCCTCATCAAACAAACAAACAGTTTGTAAAAGTCATTCATTGGAATTTTGTCAGCCGAATGTGTGTGTGATTTGAATCAGCAAAACTGAAAAACGATTACTCGCAATTCGATAATTGGTAAATATTTAGTGCATTTGCGAACGTTTAGCGTATACCCGCTGAACGGTTACAGCTCTATTTGGTAAGAAGTGATTCTCCATAATTTTGTGCCACCATTATTACATTTTAACTGAATAGAAAAAGAGCTATTTACCATGTATAGATCCGCGTGAAAATGGAATTTACTAATTAAATTCACCGATTGCATTCACCAGTAGAATGTCCATGTCATTCCAAGTTTTTAAATGTAAATTTTGTATTTACCTGGTAAAAATTTTGACCTGTTCAAGTACTTTAAAGTAAAGAGTGGCAACCCTACCCAGTGGCTGCCAGCCTAACTATTGTCAGAGAAAATATTTTGCACTCTTATGTGCACTCTAGTGCTGATTATGTAAAATGGAACAATAAACCTGAAATGTTGCATGCGTTTGCTGTTGCAGTGTATCAAATTGCTTACTTTAAGTTTGTAGATTAAAAACTTCTTTTTTGCAGAGAAGACCAAAATGTCGTGGGATTCATACATCGACAACCTCGTTGCCCAAACTAAAGATTCAGCTGGAACCGCCCATGCAGACAAAGCAGCAATCATTGGTATTGATGGTGGTGCAGCATGGACAACGTCAGGACATGCATGCGCACTTAAAGTAAGTTAAGATGTTGCTCCCTTTTGAATATTATTCTTTCACTGGTTGCATCGGTATCTCCTAGATGGAGTGTATTTATTCTTAGTACCAAAGGATTTAGTATTGAAAAATTTGAACTTCATTAATATGCATAGTGTGCGGGGCTTAATATGATTGTGCTGAAAAGAGAATGGTAAACTGGATTCATGTCATATGTGGTACACAGATAGCCCATGGTCTGTAGTTGTGCCCTATTGTTTTTAATGGTGATCTTATGCATATTAATGAGTAGGTGGGGCTTAATGTACAAATCTTGAAATGTTCATATTTTAAGAACTGCATGTCTGTTTTATTTTGTATTTGGTATAATTATGATGTTAGCTGATGTGTACATGTTCATGATGTAAAAACATTAAATTCATTAATATGCATAGTGAGCAGGGCTTAATTGATTTTGCTGAAAAGAGCTTGTAAAGCGGTTTCTCAAGAACATTAAACTAAATTCATGTCACATTTGGTACACATAGCCCATGGTCTGTAGATGTGCCCTATTGTTTTTGGTGGTGATGTGATGAATATTAATGAGTAGGCGGTGCTTAATTGTTTCATATTTAGTATATTTATGTTGGTGTATACATGTTTATGATGTAAAGACATTGAATTTCATTAATATGCATAGTGGGCGGGGCTTAAACTGATTTTGCTGAAAAGAGCTTGTAAACAATGTTATCAAGAACGATAAACTTGATTCATGTCATATTTGGTATACAGCACATGGTCTGTAGATGTTCCCTATTGTTTTTTGGTGGTGATGTGGTGCATATTAATGAGTAGGCAGGGCTTACTATAGAATGAAATGCTTTTATTTTGACAATCACATGTCTGTTTTGTTTCATGTGTTTTAATAATGATGTTAGGTAGTGTGTGCATGCTTTTTGTCATCACTGATTACTGTGTAGCAGTGTCTGTCATCATCGCTTTGTCCTGAATACACAACTGCTGTGAATAATGTAACCTGTTCGTAAAAAAAATGACCACTTTGTATCTCTCGTTGTGGAATTATAGTAAAGTTCTCTGTAAAGTCTACTTGACTGACATACGCTATATTCTTTACTAACCTTGGCCGTCTCAGCGTCAAAGAATGCACTTTTGTTTCCTTTTGATGAAAGTATGGTAGCAGAAATGATTCAGTTGATCGTGCAATTCCTGCACAAGGGATTGTATGAGGGTAGTCTTAGTGATAAGGTCAGCATGACCGTCTTCCTTTGTCTATTGTGTCCACTTGATAACTCTCTCTCCTTCGTCTCATTGGAAGCTGTAAAGCTCACTACATTTATTCTTGCATGTTGCACATTTTCTTAACAAGCAGTCTTCCTTCTCCTGGTCACAGTAAATTGTCTCAAGAAATGACCTGAAGTCACTTGGTATATTAATCTGTGTCTCTTTGTTTATCCCTTCAATCACAAGTCTAAAATTTTCATGATACTTGCACATGCATTGGTGGTGAGGAAAAGTGCTATTTAGTTGGACATGTACTGGTCGCATTCCACAAAACTTTGAAAGACCAACCTTCACTTCTGGATTTTTCTTTTTGAAGAGTTCATACATTCACCAAATGACATTGTCAAGAATCGCTTTGATATGGACTCATTAACTTTTATAACATCCCTTCTATTTGGTGACTGCTATGATATATCATCTCTGTTATAAAAAGCCTTTACTAAATCCACTGTCTCCAATGAAAGTGCATTCCAATGCATCTCTTGCCTATCATTAGGATATTTTTGGTGCAGTTTGCGCAAGATCTTGGCTCGCTTTTGTGGGCTCTTTGGTAGGGCATTTATTACATGATTCATCATAGCCCCATGGTTTGTGGGCTTACAGATGCAAGATTGGCATCAGCTCTTTAATGTAGTAGGCTTTGTTATACACTGCGTGCAGCTGCATATTTCTTCTTTTCTCTTTCTGTGGAGATAAAAATTAGTAGATAATTGTGAGACATTCTTTTAAATATTGAATATTGAATATTGAATAATTTTGAATTGAATCGTTGAATTTTCTCCTGTTTTTGTTGTTCCTTTCAAAAAGACTATGCTGCTGTATATCAAGTATGATATTAAGAGATTGGCATACCCTGAATCAATTCATACATCAATATTCTTGAAATATTTGATATAAATTAGCAAATTCTCATGCTCTTGTTAAATTGACAAAATTTAGTTTCTCACAAACCTGCAATTTATCATAATGATACAGACATGAACAATTATTATTTTGTGTACTCTATATGTTTGCTAAAAATTACTTTTAGTAACAAAATATTTGTCATATTTTCTTATTTTCTTTCATTATATTTTACAACACAGTAGTATATTAAATGTATTTACATCATAGTTTGTATTAGTGCAAATGTTTTTTTAATTGCCACAATATGTGTACAAATATGGTGAAGATCAATTTAATTTTGACATGGTGATGTGTGACTAATAAAAGCCAAAAATCTTTTCTTCTAGCTTACCATTCATATTTTGCCTCTGAGCCTGCTTCCTCTTCCTATCTTTTTCCTTTATTGCCTCATAGTGTCCACGTTCTTTTTGTCTTTGACGGCTACGCTTTTTTCGCTCTGCTGCAGGTCATAGGACAGTTTGTAATCAAAATAAAATCATACCCATGCACACTCATATAACTTACAACAAAAAGTGATGCAAGTCTGTATCTCATAATTCACCCCTTTCAACTGCTTGATCATCCTATTGTTATAACAACAATGTATTGACCTTGATCCAGCATTTGTTTCCTTTGATTTTATCTGCTGTACTTCCTACTGTTGGACACCACATCTTTAGTCACTCTTTATTTATATTATTGTACTTCAAGGTTGCGTTAATAGGTAATTGATATAGCCCCTCTTACCTGGAATTAACTACAAGTGCTAGAGAGGTGTGAAATTCAAAACAGGGATAAACTTCGATAGTAAATAAACCTGATTTAACACATTAAGAGTCCGTCACATGTAAATTGTGACAGACTCTAACAACTTAAAGGTGTTTTAAAAGGTATAAGGATTGAAGACAAATGATGAAAATCATAATATTATGTGTATATCCATTAGATTCAAAGGTTTGGAGAATAAACAGGTAAAATTACTGACAGTTTTGGAGAAATCCTAAAAAAACATTGTTTGGTGTGACGGACTCTTAAATCAAAATTCAATATTTTAATGACCCACTGAACCTCATAAGCATAAAGACACTTTTTTTTGTGGGGAAAATGTAATTTCACATCAATGCAAATTAAAATTCAATAACACTTTTCTTTAAAATATTTTCAGGTTTTCCACCCACAATATTAGAAATTAGAAAAATCATATTTTTTACGAAGTTAAGCAGGAAATGTTGATACAATATTCAATGAAGTGTAACTTTAAGAAAAATGAGGTACGGAATATTTTCAATGTGTGTCTGAAAATTTAAAATTTCAGCCTCAATTTGATATATAACTTTACTTTATTCAATTATTTTGAAAAAATGCAAAAAAGTTGAGTTCATCATTAAATGTGCCATGTGTTCATTGTATAAAACGTTGACTTTCATTAATATGCGAAGTGGGCGGGGCTAAATATGATTTTGTAAACAAAAAGCTTGTAAACACGATATCTCGAAAGTTGTTTCGGTCATTGGGGTCAGAGGTCAAATATGTGATTTTAGGGGGTAATTATATACTAATTTTTACATTTTGGTGTCAAAAGTCACAGCTATAGTGACCCTCTTAGCTATTTCCCCAGTATGCTATATGCTTAAAGTGATGAGATCAGCAACTCCGTGGATTGCTTTCTTGTTTGTTTGTTTGTCTGTCATCAAGATATCTCAAGAACTGATAATTGGATTTGGATTTAATTTGGTGTGTGGTTTTGTTGCTGCTTAAGGAAGAAGTTATTAAAAATTGAGACATTGGAATGGGGAATGGTACAAATGAAAGGGTGGGGACATTTTAAGGTAAGTTTGTCTGTCTTCAAGATATCTCAAGAACTGATGATTGGATTTTGGTGTGTGGTTTTGTTACTGTTTCAGGAAGAATGATTAAAAATTGGGACCAATTGAAACAGGGGAAGTGCAGAAATTGAGCGGTGGGGATGTTTTAGGATCTGTCAAGACTTCTAAGTTATCAAGGCTAGATGTAAGTTGAAACTTTCCAATGGAATGTGCTGAACAATGACTTTGCACTCTGAATGAAGATCCAAACATTCAATTTTCTGGACTCCCAGAGACTTACATCAAGTGTTCCCTGGAATCAATAAAATGAAACAAATTTGTTTCTGTCATGAATGGAAAATGATGGAATTTGAATTCTGGCTGACTAGAGCTCAAACAATGATACTTCACTTGAATAAAACTGCAAACAATGGTATGGCCTTGGAAGAAATCCAGTCAGAAGATATTGAAGTGTTTCAGATAGGGACATACTGGAACAAGGGAAGGGTGTAAATGGTGGGGTGGGGACATTTTAAGGTAGTTTGTCTTTGATGGAATGTGAATCTTAACTGAATGGATCTCAAACAATAAATACTTCGCTTGAATGAAACTGAAAACATTGATATGGCCCTGGAAGAGATCAGACAAAAGATAATATTTAAGTGTTCAGAATGCAAATGATCATTACAGGTCAAAACTTGGGGATGACTCTTGGTGGGCCTAGGATTTACTGGGTATGGGGATCAAATAAACTCTAAAATTATTCTAGGCATGTTGGAATTGCAACGGGGCAGTGGTATGCGCTCTACAGAGTGCTATGCCCTCTAGAGAGTACTAATATTCTAGTTCATTACGGTTCTTTTTGCCTTCTGTCATACAAGATAGACGTATCTGATTGGTCACTCAACTAATCATCTGAGCACATTAGCTCTTTAGGTAGATACTGTAGTTTGCTTAGCTGCTTGAATGAAAAACGTAACAGCAATTCCTGCTGGGCAACGTTTACAGCAATCCATAACATACTTACTGTTGACGGCCCTAATTCCAGCTCTTCCAAGTGGTCCTTAGAAATCAATACATGAACTGTAGCTCACATAAAATTAAATCTCTGCCTTTCTCCCTCCCCCTGGTAAACAATGGTAGATTAACAAGACTTTGTCAAGTCCTATGTTGCAGCGTTTTGTAAGAGAAAGAAGTCAGAAGTAGACGAAAGTTTAGGACGCAAGAGTTCAAATGTCGTTTATGATGGACACTATGTTGTAGTTCCGGTGTGATATCATTATTGATATGAGATTAATGGTATAGTAGATTAACAAGACTTTGCCAAGCCCTATGTGGCAGTGGCAGCATTTTGTAAGAGAATGAAGTCAGACGTAGACAAAAGTTTAGGGCGCAAAGAGTTTAAATGTTGTTTATGATGGACACTATGTTGTAGTTACAGTGTTACATCATTATTAATATGAGATTAAGACTGCTTGTTTGGTCAACAGGAATAATATACATGGGGGTGGGGGAATTCTCTAGTCACATGCATCTTATGCACAATCTCATGGGTAGCTGTATAGGCTGGTAATTTGAAATAACTGAAAAAATTGATGCTTTGTCAATTTTCAATGACGGCTATTTGCTGATGTCAATAATTGCTTCAATGTGAGAAATGTTCTGAGAATATAGATTTTGCCTCATTTTTATTTACAGTTGGAAAACCAAGAAGGTCCAAACATAGCAAAATGTTTTAAAACCAAAGATTTTTCAAGTTTCATGGCGACCGGAATATTCTTAGAAGGAATCAAATACCAGTTTTTAAGAGAAGAAGATGGAAAGATAGTCTATGGGAAAAAAAAGGGTGCAGGAGCCTTAACTCTGCAAGCAAGTAAAACAGGTATGTGAAATGATCAATTGTACCGACGGAGGTTATGTTTTTGCCTCTGTAAATTTGTTTCTTTGTCTGTCATCAAGATATCTGAAGAACTGTTGATTGGATTTTGATCAAAACTGGTGTGTGGTTTTGTTACTGCCTAAGGATGAAGTGTGAACAATTTGGGACATTTTGGAACAAGGAAAGGGTGTAAATGGTGGGGTGGGGACATTTTAAGGTGAGTTTGTATTGATGGAATGTGAATCTTAACTGAATGGATCTCAAACAATGAATGCTTAGCCTGAATGAAACTGAAAACAATGATATAGTCTGGAAGAAAACAGTCAAAAAATAATATTTAAGTGTTCAGAATGCAAATGATCATTACAGGTCAAAACTTGGGGATGAATCTTGGTGGGCCTAGGATTTCTGAGGTAGATTATATTGGGTATGGGGATCAAATGAACTCTAAAACTATTTTAGGCATGTTGGAATTGCAATGGGGGTGGAGGTATGCGCTCTATAGAGTGCTGATATTTCTGGTATAATTATGTTGTTAGCTGGTCAAAATCTTGAATGTCATTAGTACGCATAGTGGACAGGGCTTAAGATGATTTTGCTGAAAAGACATTGTAAACACAGTATCTCAAGAATGGTAAACTAGATTCATGTCATATTTGGTACAGAGATAGCACATGGTCTGTAGACGTGTCCTATTGATTTTGGTGATGATAGATAACAATCTTGAAATGGTCTTTTTTTGACAATCACATTGGGCAGGGCTTAATATGATTTTGTAAACAAAAGCTCAAGTAAACACAGTATCTCAAGAACAGTAAACTGGATTAATGTATTATGTGGTACATAGATAGCTCATGGTCTGTAAATGTGACCTAATGTTTGTGATGGTGATTCATGCATATTGATAAGTGGGCGGGGCTTAAAGTGAAAATTTTGAAAAAGTGATAAAATGAGCAAGTGTATGTCCGTTTTGTGTCATATTGGGCATGATAATTTTGTGGTTATTGTGTACATGCTTGTGTTATCAACAGATATTAATATACATGGTGGGCGTGGCTTAATGTGAAAGTAATATAAAAAAATCTTGAAATGCTCTTATTTTGCTCTTAAAAATGTTGAATTTTATTAATATGCATAGTGGTCGGGGCTTAATATAATTTTGTAAACAAAAAGCTACGTTAAGCTGAAAGTTACGAGATCGAATGAAGATGGTGATTCTGCCGGTTCTAACATGATTTTGCTTAAAAAGTTATACGAAAATAAGGGGGTGACATTTTAAAATGATTACAGTATTCATACATCAGGAGATTTATTTTTCCCAAATTCTTCCTTAGTTGTAATTCTAGGGAACATTCTTTCAGGAATTTTTTTGAAAGTTGGAATTTTTCAGATAAAAATGAGTTTTTCATAGACATTTTAAAGGATTTTCATGCTCTTTGTAAGTATTGTTTTATTTATCAAAGTGTTTATGAAGGTATTTAGATACATGTTTACAATGTGAATTTGACCTTGTTAGGTAGTGAAAGTGCAGTAAAGGAAATAAATACATTAGGGGAATCGCGCACCGGTAGTGAGTATATGTACATGTAAGCAACAGTACAAAATGTGACTACCGAACAACGCTAGCTGCAGGCTGTTTTTGTCTGTTTGTTTGCCTATTGTGTGTCTGTTTGTCCTCGACATATTACGAGAGGTAATGATGGATTTCAATAAAAAAGTGTTTTATACTTTTTTCAGTGCTTAAGGAAATAGTGTTTAAAATTTGGGATATATTGGAACTGGGGAATGGAATGGAGGGATGAACGATTATGGGGGACTCATTCTGAGGGGCAGGGGATGGGGGTTTGGTTCAATTATTTCAATGAAGTGTGCTCAAAAACCAATTTATGAACTGAAAGGAAATCCATACAATCAATTTTATGAAGCAGAGTAAAGCTGTGCGAGGAGAGGGACGTGACAACTGCTTCTTTTCTCTAATACTATTTCGCTCCGTTTTCTCTCCAATTTGCACCTTTTTGTTTTATAACTTCATTTTCGGATTTTTTCTCGGTGGATGGGCTTTTATTCTCGGTGAGATCGTTTCTTTTCCTTTTTCTTTTATATTTTCCCTTTCATTCTGACTAGACTTTCGCACCCTTCATCACTAGTACAGCGGTTCCTATATAGTGGTTCCGCGACTTTTTTTTGTAGTTGCCTTGGGTCTCTCGGCCCTTGCTTTTTTCTTTCATTATAACGAAGCGCTTATGCAAAGATCTTTACCTTGACTTCCCTCCCCCCCCCCCATCTCCCCGTTACCCACCTGCTACCATCATTGACCATTCTACAACCCCAATCCCCAAAATCTTAATTATTCATGCCACCAACAAGCAAGAAAGCTTTAAAAAAGTTTCTCCCTTCCTCATTCATAAAGCACTCTACGGCCTTGTCTACCCTTAGATCCGTCGATCTCCTGGTGCACTGCACCAGGGACACACAAGCCACCACCCTCCTTTCTTCCAAAACCCTAGCCAACTCTGGTATCAACATCACAGTCACCCCCCATCGTTCCCTGAACTGCAGCAAAGGCGTCATACGCACCCTAGATCTTGCGTATTTGACCGATGACGACCTCAAAGAGGAACTGGCAAGCCAACACGTAATTGAAGCCCGTCGTCTCGTTCTAAAGAGAGACGGAGCTGAAACTCCTACAAATACCATTTTTCTTTCTTTCTCAACATCAACTCTCCCCTCCCACATCATTGCTGGCTATTTAAGAATCCAAGTCGCCCCTTACATTCCCAACCCTCTACGATGTTATAATTGTCAGAGGTATGGCCACGGGAAAAACTCCTGCCACAGCCAAGCGCGCTGTGGTAACTGCAGAGCCCCAGACCATGACAACACCTGCACCAATCCCCCACTCTGCCAAAATTGTGACGGTAACCACCCAGCCAACCATCCCTCCTTCTAAGACTGCCCTACCTGGCTTCAGGAAAAACAAATAACTAAACTTAAAACCCTTAAAACATAACTTACCCAGAGGCCAGGAAGCACTTCCTCGCTTCTCTTAACACCAAGTCTTCCTACTCAAACGTAGTCTCCTCTAACTCCAATTCAGCCCCCCCTAACACAACTAACACAACAAAAACTAGCTCCCATGCCCAAACCGACCTCACCTGGCTCTTCTTACCTAGTCCTAAGCCCATCACCATTTCCAACAACCCAACCACACCCAAAACCCACACCACTTCCACCACCACTTCTCTCCCCAACCTCCCTTCCTACTCTAAAGCCCCCACCGCCCCCTACACCAACACCACTAATACCATCATAAATCAAACTAAAACCAACTAAGCTAACAACCAACAAACCAACCAACAAACCAACCAACCAACAAACCAACCAACCAACCAACCAACAAACCAACCAACAAACAACCATCCAAAAAAGAACCAAACAACAAACAACTCGCCACCCAAACCCACATGCATGACACTGAAGAGAATATGGATAATTCGATTACCGAACACACTGATCATACTTCTCGTCCAATTTTAAAAAACAATCGCTCTCAAAGAAACAGATTCAAAGAAAAAAACAAGCCAACTCGGACCAAACAGATCTTCCTCCAGATAACCCCCCGCTCCCTTTATGGCATACACCACAAACAATTACAATAACACCCACAACATCATACAATGGAACATTAGGAGCCTTAAGGCCAATTGTGAAGAAATTGACCTTCTGGCCTCCACCTTTAACCCGGTCGTCTTCTGCCTACAAGAAACTTTCTTGAAAACTACAGACCATTATTCCCTCAAAAACTTTGCTTGCTACCACAAACATCAAGTGGACGCCGACAGGGCCTGTGGTGGCGTCTCCATTCTAGTTAGACACGATATCCCACACAGCCCTGTTTGTGTGCACACAGACCTTCAGGCCATCTGTATTTCTATCTCTCTACACAACTCTTTGCAATATCTATCTCCCTCCCAACACCAACATTTAACCAACTAGCCTTAACAACCTCATCTCTCAGCTTCCCACCCCCTTCATCCTTCTTGGTGACTTCAACGCTCACAACCCTCTGTGGGGCTCTAATAATACCACCCCTAGAGGCAAGCTTATCGAAAACGTTCTTTGTCAGTACAGCCTGTCCTTACTCAACACTAACTCCCCGACCTACCTTCATCCTGCCACAGGTTCTCTTACCTGTATTGACCTGTCTATCTGTTCCCCTAACCTCCTCCCTGATTTTAGATGGAGAGTCACTGCTGACCTCTGTGGTAGTGATCATTACCCTCTTCTTATACACTCCAACCTTCAAATCTCCACTGACCACACCCCCAATTGGAACCTCGAGAAGGCTGACTGGCCCCTTTTTGAAACCCTCTGTGACTCGTATCTTACCCCCCCCCCCCATCTCCTCGAGAATGAGGATCCCATGTCTAACTTCAGTAATATCCTTATCAACATCGCCACCTGCTCAATTCCCCAAACCTCCAAATCATTCCCCCAACTCCTGCTTCTTTGATGACTGCAAAACCGCTATCAAGAACAGGAAAAGAGCCCTCAGGAACTTTAAAACTAACACGACCACCCATAACTTCAACCTCTTTCGTATCAGCCGTGCCAAGGCCAGACGCACTATCAAGGACAGTAAAACCAACACTTAAAACAACTTTATCTCTTCTCTCACCACCAACACCCCCACTAAGAAGATTTGGAGAATGGTTAACAGCTTCCATGGCAGAGTAGGCAAATCTCCCATCTCCCATCTGTCTTGAAATGGTGACCTTACCGAAAAAAAGACACCGTTAACCACCTAGCCGCCTCTTTCAGCAACATCTCGTCCTCGACCAACTACTCCAATGCTTTCAAAACTAAAAAAGCTTGCGATGAAGCCCAACGAATTACTTTTCCCTCCGACAAGTCGGAAGGCTACAACACCCCTCTCACCCTTTCTGAATTAAACCAAGCCATCAACGGCGCTAGCTGCACCTCCCAAGGGCCCAGATAAAATCCCCTACCAGTTCCTGAAACACCTTCCCAACAAGGCCACCACCACCCTACTCACCATCTTCAACCACATTTGGTCCTTGCACTCCTTTCCCCTTATTTGGAGGACAGCTATTGTCATTCCCGTCCTTAAACCGGGGAAGGACGGTACAGACCCCTCCAGCTATCGACCCATCGCCCTCACTTGCTGTCTCTGTAAAATTATGGGGAAAATCATTAATCAGAGACTAAACTGGTTCCTTGAGACCAACAGAATCCTCTCCCCTTACCAAAGCGACTTCCGAAAACGTCGCAATACCCTAGAACAGTTAATTACGCTCGACACCGCTATCCGGGAATCCTTTGCAAAAAAGGAACACCTCATTGCCATATTTTTTGACCTCGAGAAAGCTTTCGACACTACTTGGAAATACGGCATTACCCGCAAACTTCACACCATCGGCCTCAGAGGCCACCTCCCATCTTTATTCAAAACTTTGGCGTCCCCCAAGGCAGCATCCTTTCTCCCACTCTATTTAACCTGAGCATTAATGACATATGAATAACCTTAGCCCCAGCATTAAACGTACTCTCTGCGTGGATGACTTCACCATCTTCTACTCCTCCCCTAGCTTTCCTATTGTTGAAAATAGGCTCCAAATCAGCCTCAACCAGCTGCAAGTCTGGAGCAATAATAACGGTTGTAAATTCTCCAAAGACAAGACAGTCTGCATGCACTTATTGTCATTTCAACAACCTCCACCCCAACCTGAACTTTGTGCCCAATGGGAATCGCATCCCTAAAGTTGAACACACAAAGTTCCTGGGTCTAACTCTTGACCCCAAGCTCACCTACAAGCAACACATCACCAACCTGAAACTAAAATGCAACAGCTCCCTTAACTCCTCCGACTCCTCTTCAACACCACTTGGGCAGCGGACTGCTATGCTCTCCTCAAAATTTTCAGGCTCACCATTCGTGCCAAGCTTGACTATGACAATATTGTCTACTGTGTTGCTCACAATTCATACCTCAACCACATCAACACCATCCAAAATGGAGCCCTCAGGCTTTGTCTAGGAGCTTACAGGACCTTCCCAATCACCAGCCTTCATGTTGAAGTCAACGAACCCCCCTTTCAACTTATATGTGGAAAGCTTAGCCTCTCCTATGCTTGAGTCCTCACCAACACCCAGAACCCTGTTTACAACCTCATTAGGTACTCCAATTTCTCCTCCCTCTTTTATAGGACTAAAACCCTATCCCCTCCCTTCACCTTACGCATTAAATTAGACCTCTTCCATCTCGGCACCTACTCCTGGCCCACTTTTCCTCCTTAGGCCACCCCCCTTCCCTTCTGTCCACCTATACCTCTCCACTTATCATAAAACTCAAACCCACCCTAACCTCTTCATCAGTCTCCACAACCAAATCAAAGACCAACTCTTAAATTAAATTACCTCCATCTATACTGATGGCTCCAAGGAAGGCAACAATACAGCTGCTGCTGCCATCATCCAAGACATCACCCTCAGTAGCAGACTTCCTGACTACTCATCCATATTTTCAGCCGAGGCTAAGGCCATTCTCCTCGCCCTCAATTTGATTGAGTACTCTCCTTTCAGCCACTTTGCCATTTTCTCCGACTCAAAGGCTGTTCTTACTTCATTACTCAATATTAAATGGGATAACCTCACATGCCACCTTCTCCGGCGGAAACTCTTTTCTCCCACCCTCTGCAGGAAAAGGCTTCTTTTCTTCTGGATACCCAGCCATGTTGGCATCCCTGGCAATGACAGGGCTGATGCAGCCGCTAAGCTTGCCCTCAACCTCCTCCCTACCCCTTTTCCTAAAACCCTCTCTGACATCAAACCGCTTATAGCTTCCCTTGTTCATGACAGCTGGCAAACCTCATGGAACTCCCAAATTGATAACAAACTCCATGTCATCCAGCCCACAAACCCGATCAAATCCACCATCAACAACCTCTCTCGTATCGACATCGTTCATATTACCCGTCTTAGAATTGGTCACACCCACCTCACTCACTCCCACCTCCTTCTTGGTTCCCCCCAACCCCTCTGTAACAATTGCCACTGCATCCTTACTATCCATCACGTTCTCCTTGCTTGCCCCCTGAACAACCTTACCAGAGCTTCTCTCGCTCCCCACAACTCAATTGCTGAGTTCTTCCAGAAAAATCCTCCGGATAAAATGATATCCTTCCTTCATCATGCTTCCCTCTACAGCCATATTTAATTCTCCTCTTCCACCCCCTTCCCCCTCCCCCTACTTTGTTTTTGTTTCACCCATGCACCTCCTCTCTCGATCACAGTTTTCTGACTTTTGTTCTTGAATTTTCTCATTCTCCCCCTGTTTCCTTTCCTTCCTACCTCTAAAATGATCTGACCTTTCAGGCACAATTTGACCCTAACTGTCGGGTGCCGTTAAGACCTCATCAATCAATCATCGATCAAACCAGAAATTTCTTTCTGGTATTATAGTAAATCATAACAATTGACAAGAAAAGGAAAATGACAGAAAGTTTGTAGCTGATAAAAGTAAGGAATCTTCAGTGTATGCTAAATTTGTCTCACCGCCCACAATCTAGCTTATGAATAAAAAGTTGTCCTGCCTGTTTGTAATGAGTGTGTTAGGCAAGGAAAAGAAAATCCCAAATTTCATAAAAAGTAGTAAGTAATATATAAAAACTGAGCAAAATAATAGAAACCAACAATCTGAAAATGAAGTTAAAGTGTTTTTATTATGTTTTATAAATGATCTTGGTATGGTACTTTACCCTGATGAGCCATTCCTCCCCCTCCCCTGGGAAAAAAAAAAGATTTTCCACATGAAAGGGCAGACAATTTTTTCTTCATGCCATATGTTATTCATCACTGAGAACCAATCTGGCTGTCATTCACAACTAACCTCGTTTCGCACATGACCTGACTGTTAAGGTGCCATTAAACACAAACAAACTGAATACAAATCATACGGGAAAGTTAAAACTCTTCTGATTTTTGGTTCGCATGCGAAGCATAATGCGAACCTATGTAATGGCGATTCTTTCCATCCAGCCGTCCACAGTTTTTCCTGAGATTTTCTCAGAAATGTTAGGTTTTTGAGAATTCCTGAGAAAATGTTAAAGTTTCTTCAGATTTTCTCAGAAAAAGTTAAAGTTTCTTCAAATATCCTTATGAAATGTTATGATTTCCTTATAAAATGTTAAAGTTTTTCAGAGACACTTAAGACAAGATTGAAAAATAGTTTCCTTAAGAAGTCTACAAAACTTTCCTTATTAGATAACTGTAAAATGATATAATTTTCCAATATTCTTCAGAGATCCTTGAGCACCGGAGATTAAAATCCTTAAAAATTCTTCAAAATATTTGGGCACCAACTGTTGTATCAGGCATGATTATCAACTCTGCCTTTATTATTGTGGTCATTTGCATAAAGTTGCTACAGTATATAAACTGACCAACTTTTATTTAGTATTTCTCAGTTGGGGAGTGTGACAGGATGTGACTGCATATAGACATAGGGAGGGATGCCATGTGAGACATGGATAGGGGCCATGCTGGACATATGATATAATATAATTATAACCAAGGTTTATATCAGGCAGTATTCTAGCTACGGTGGGCGGCGCTGGGCGGGCCCGCCCAGGACGTGCAATTCCCGCCTAACATTGCACGGATCTGGTGAAGTTGAGCACCGTTAGTTCCGACGCAAATGGTACCGGTAATACCGAAGTACCGGTATTTTTACAGGTGACTAACCCAAAATTGGCAAATATGAAATAACTTACAGTACCATGGAATTGTACACCAAAAGAAATTCCCACATTACAAAGGGGCTTCTGTTAAACATTAAAACATAAATATACACCTGATCTCTAAGTTAATAAGATAAAACTAATCGCCGATTACACCGCCTCTATCTAATCTCTGACATTTTGTTTGTTAACAAAAGTTTGCAACTTGCGTTGAAAGTTTATTTAACTCTAAATCTACACTTTTTTTTAATTCAGACACATCCATTTGTTACAGGGGGTGAATATATTTTTCAACACTAATCATGTCCGTATATTAACAGAATTTACCCCATCGTAATAATATGCAAGTCTTGCAGTGGCTTGCACATGTGCGTAATTGGCCTAAAGTTTTTTTAATTCTAACCATCAGTATTTTCCAAACGAGCAAGAACAACGCCGCGTAGGCCTACTCTTGCTTACCTTTTGGAGAAGTTACGGGTAAAATGAAAATCAAAAATACTGATTGATTTCGTAACATTTTTTTCCCAATTTTGTATGTCTGGTCATGCCTTTTACGGCTTCTAATATTAATTACAATACTCATAAATATTGAAATCCCAGTGGGCGGAAAACCTTTTGTGATTCTGTTTACAACTGACTTGGGACCGTTTTGTACACAAATCAACACTAACTGTACTGTAAACATGATTTGCGGCTTGTACACTCGATGAGTTACGGCAAAGTCCATGAAATTTTTGATAACTCACCTTAAATGAGGTTAAAACCATTAATAAATTGGATTGATTATTGAAATTCTACAACCAAATGGTAAAGCAACTCCCAGATTTGAAATTCTAAGCCATCAAAGGGCCAAAATAAAAGTTTAAAAGAGCTTCAAAATGGCATCCGGAGCACATTTTATTTTTCTGTAAATTGCGCAATACTGGCCTATGAGCCAGGGTTGGTATATTAGTTGGTATATTGGAATTAAAGTTGATTACAGTTTGGCTCTGATACTGTTGCTTAATTTGGCTTTTTTTCCGAACTGATTTGGCTCATTTTTTTATTGGAACGATCTTGACATATTACAGTTCTTTGTTCAAGTTTTGTTTGGAAATAAATAGTTGCTGATTGTGAGGAGAATTTTCATTGTGTGACTTGCAAATTATTATATTTAAGGTAAATGTGACATGATGAGGAAGGGGATTATTTTCTTTCTTTTAACCTGCCCTTTTGTGTCGAAAGGAAAAATTTACTCTCAAAATGTTCAACTCTGTTGTAAATTTGCAACATTTATTAATTGACTGATGCGATTCTCAGACGAAAGTGAATCCATACGTGTCTTATCAAAAGAATTTCAATATATTCATATTAATCTTTGTAAATCACTGCTGGCAGTTTGCTGAGTCTGTCACTTACCATACGAACAAACTAACAAATTAAATATTACACCCCCAAGGGCCCAAGGCATGCTTTTAGACCGGTCCAAATGTAAGTAAACAATCACATTTGTTATAAACCCCATATGCACTTAACATTATAACGGACTGATCGATATTCTTTTGATTTGTGGGGGATTTGATTATGACGAAAGTTGTTGTGTAGTTTATAGGAACATGTGCCGCTAGTTAACTTGAAATAAGTGTAATAATGTATGGCTTTCGTCGAACGATACTAGGACGAAAATAAAAGCGGTAAAACATTTGGGCAGGATGAATAACAATGGGAATTGAGAGAAAGAGTTTCCGGCATATGTTTGTACTTTTTTGGGGGGAGGAGGGGCACTTTGACAGTTGAATATTCATTATATTTTCTAGTCTCATTGTACACAAAAATATTTTGTAAATCCTTCTAGCATTTAAAAAAAAAAAAAAAAGGGAGGGGGATCTACGAGGTCACCCTGGATTGTCATTGGAGCCCGGTAAGCTTGGGCGATATTCACCTTCAGACAATATTAATATATCGTTAGATATATATCGATTAAGCTTGGGCGATATTTCGATAATATTTCGATATTGACCTATATCGATATGGCCGATATTGAGTTCAAGGGTCGTATCGATATATCGATATAATGTTTTTTGAATAATACACAATACATGAACTTTTAAAAAGCTACACATGACTATCAAAAATCCAAGTATTTTTTATTAAACAGCCACAAAAAGTTAATAAATTTCATTGATATCAAAGTTTTAGGCAGTCAGTTATGATAAAACTTTATTAAAACATCAATATTGTGATAACAATTATACCCAAAAAACTTTTCAAGAACAAGAAACCACTTGACTTGCAGAGTACAGAGGCATTGCGCAATACTTCATCTTTATACTTGATGGCTTACGATGTTCAGACAACAAAAATTATAAGATGTTGAATCCTCAAACATCGTGTTAAGTTTCCTCAAAAGGAATATTGAATCTGAATTTTTATATCAAACAGTCATTAATTGACAAATTACTGACAAAACTATAAGGTTTTTCTCACTATTTTGTTCGTTCAGAAAGTCTAAAGTAAAAGTGACAGACTGGTCTTGCCAGATCGATCAGATAATGTACAGTGCAGTAACTACATACACAGTATCACTACTGTACAGTACTTTACTATGTGCACACATACTATCTACCACTGTTTCTCCCGAGTGACAACACTCGTGCGATGATTGAAGCAGACTAGAAATTGGATACTATGCATTATATATTGACTTCTGAATGTCTAGAAGTCCATAAAATGCTACCAAATTAATGCCTTTTCAGTAGAACTTTTATAAGAAGTGACTTATAAAATTTTAAAAGAATTGGGAGCCGATTTTTGTAAGGCATACTGTGTAGGCCTAATACCAGTTCCACAACATTTTTTTTTTTTTAAATATGCTCACGCCTAAACTTTTTCAATGTTTCTGTGATTGATCTTTTGAGATAGAAACCATGTAAAGATTATTTTTAAACATAGTGGGTGTTTATTTGAAGATGATATGTATATATATTGCAGTGATTTCTGTTAATTTGTACACATCGTTTTACTTGACTATTTTTAAACCGAGACAAGATTACCTTGCCCAGAACAGTACATACGACTTATGTATGACGTCGTATAATTTGCATATCGATATTTCGATATTATTTATATTTTTCCAGCGATATATCGATATTGCATAATGCTCAATATCCCCCAAGCTTAATATCGATAATATTGAAATATCGATATGCCAATTGCAAGATGTCACATTGAAATAATATAATTGTTTTGTACCAGCACAAAAAATGGAAAGTACAAATTTTAAAGTGTATTTACAGAATTGAATGGGATATATGTGCATAAATCTTTAAATAGACACCCATTATTTGAAAAAGTATCAATTTTTTACATTGTCTCTTTCTCCAAAAATAAATCACAGAAACATTGAAAATCCAGCAATTTGAACAGATAATTTTTTCACTATTTTTCGTGGAACTGGTATATAGCTTTTGTGTTAATAAAAACGGGCTAACTTTACCTTTAAATACTAGGTCCCACTTACTTGTTTTTAATTTCCTACTGAAAGGGCATCATTTTTGCACTCCTTTTAAAGACCTGGACATTCAGAAGTCAATAAATATTTATAGAAAATGTCCCCTGCTACTAGAAATCGGACAAGTGATCTTAAAAATCTACACACGCTGTTTGTACTTGTGCTGCTTACTGTACAGAAAGTCTGATGTGTGAACGGACAAATTAGTGGGAAATATCTTATTATCTTTTAGTTTTGAGGATGAAATCTTTTAGGTTTGATGACAAAAACTATTTTCAGGTGTCATTTAAGGGCTTTTCCTGATAAATTTGGTAATGCGGTATTACTTTTGAGGAATTTTAGATGCGATGTTTAAGGATTTAAAATCTCATTGATTGCAATTGCTCAACCATCACAAATCATGAAAATTAACTTATATTATTGCGCAATGTCCATAGCGGCCTGTACATAGAGAGTACAGTACTGTATGTTCAGAATTTATAATTTCCTGCCTGTCCTGTGAAACATATTTATTGAAATATATTTATTGAAATATTGATAACTTAATTAACTCTATTAACATTATTGACTGCTTGCAACTTCGATATTATTACAAATTAAAAACTTTTTGTGGCTGTATAGTGAGGAAAGGTGCATGTTTGGTTGTCATGTTAACTTTATTATTAGTTCATGTATAGTACAATACTGGTGGAAAACATATCGATATATTGATATGATCCTTGAACTCAATATGGACCATATCAATATGGGTCAATATCGATATATCGCCCAAGCTTGGAGCCCCGGCATTCAAACTTGTCTAGTTAGAACCCTGATATCAGGCATAATGATTTGACCCCAACTTTTTTTTTCTTATTCAACAAGTCATTTGCATATAAGTTATTATATGAACTGACACTTTCATACATAGTATGCTCAATCAGGGTCTGTGATAGCTAGGATGAGACTTCTTAAGGAGCATATGGGATGTCATGTGGTACATTTGGTGGGATGCCATGTGGGACATGGAGTGGGATGCCATGTGAGACATGGAGTGGGATGCCATATGGAACAGGTGGAATGCCATGTAAGATATATGGTGGAATGCCATGCCGGACATAGTGTGGAATGCCATGAGATGGGATGTCATGTGGGATATGGGATGTCATATGAGACATAGGGTGGGATAGGGTGGGATGCCATGTGGGATATGGGATGCCATGTGGGATATGGGATGTCATATGGGACATGGGATACCATGTGGGACATGGAGTGGGATGCCATGTGGGACATAGGGTGGGATGCCATGTGGGACATAGGGTGGGATGCCATGTGGGACATATGGTGGAATGCCATGTGAGACAAGGCACGAGATGGATGTCATGTGGGACATGGTGCGTGTCATTTGGCACATGGGATGGGATCCATGTGGGACATAGAGTGGGATTGCATGTGGGTCATAGGGTGGGATGCTATGTGGGACATATGGTGGAATGCCATGTGGGACAAGGGAGGGGATTTCATGGGGTGAAATGCCATATGGAAGATGTGGTAGAATGCCATGTGGGACAAGGGATGGGATGTCATGTGGGACATGGTGTGGAATGCCATGTGGGACATGGGGTGGGATGCCATGTGGGTCATGGGATGCCATGTGCAGACCCTAGCTTGATTTAAAAAAGGGCAGGGTGCTAGACTTGTTGAGGGGCACATGCGAAGCACTGCGTCTTTTCGGCATGGAGTACTGGGCCCCTTCAGGCTCAATCACATGGTGAAGGAGCTCTGGGATTTAAGCTATAATCATACCTCAGAATGAAACTTCTGATTGATAAGGACTAGAGCTGTGAACGTTTAGGGATTTTAGTAAACGTGTACACGCCAAAAAAAGCGAGCGTGTATCGTGTACACGAGTTTAGTACCGTAATTTTCGGAAATACACCAAAATTGCTCCAAAACTACAAGGCGAAATTTAAAAAAAATCGCGCAACTAGTATGGCAAAAGTATTGATTGCTTTGCCCAAATAGACGCTGAGTTTTGCTTTCCAAATCGTAAAAAGTTTACTTCTACAGTACAAATTATCATTTTTATGGAAAATATGCATGGAAATTCAGTTTAGAAAGAACAGATAACTTCCTTTCAATGTCATTTAAACTCAACATCGCGTAACTTGTTTGTCGTATTCGCTACGGCTTTCAAAGTTCTGTGAAAATCTTGCAAACTAAGGCCTATGATATACCTCGCTGTAAAACATTTCAAAACTACGCCCCCACCAGGAAGTTCTGAAATATCAGCCCTCTCAAAAAAATGGCCGCCATCTTTGCGCAGCATGCAGAATTTCAGCTTTGTTAAAACCTTTTTCTGTTTATTTATTATGCAATATTTTTTCTTTCTTGCAAAATTTATTTGACTCATCAGGTAATATTTACATGTAAATGTACTGATTGTCACGATTCAAGTGTTTTTTGGTCGATGAAACGGGCCTTGATTGTGTGGGATTTAAAGCCCTAAGGCCTAACGTTAGGCCTATTGTTAGTTTCACTGTTTACTGCTGCACATTCGCGGTGCATTTTACAAGTTAGATTACTCAGATTTCGGCGAAATCAAAGTGCATAATATCCCCATTCATTGGTGAATACTGCGCATTTGTGATTCGCACATTTGAAAAAGATTTATGCTAATCGGGTTTACAGTTTGTAAAAAATCATTGATTGGAATTTTGTCAGCCGAATGTGTGTGTGATTCGAATCACCAATATTGATTTTCAACGGCAAGACACTCGGCCTATAATGTATGAAAAACGATTACTCGCAATGAAAATTTAGTAAACGTTTACAAAATTTGCGAGCGTGTAGCGAGTACACGCTAAACGGTCACAGCTCTAATAAGGACCATCATGAGCCAAACAGGACAATTGCTTACTATGCTATCATTCTGTGTTCTGTATCCATGTAAGGTATTCATTTATGAGGTTAATTAAGATTATTAAGTTAAAAAAAATATATATATAAATAGTTTTTTTCTCATGAGGGGCAGGGCGGATCTCCAGCGGGGCAGGGAGGGCCCATGGAGCGGCAGGGAGGGCCCATGAAGCGGCAGGGAGGGCCCATGGAGCGGCAGGGCGGGCCGCCCTTGTAAAACAGCAAAGCTAGGGGTCTGATGTGAGACTAAGTGTGGGATGCCATTTTTATAATTGGCTGGGTCATATGATATGGGTGTCAATTTGCATGGGCATGCAAACCATAACAGTATGTACTGTTCTAGTTCTAGTTAACATGATGAATAATTGCCCCAAAATGGAATAGACTTCAAATAAAAAAAACATCTTAAAAATATCAGATATGACAAAAATAAAATAAATAAAAGCAATCAATTCTTCTTGCATTGTTACGGGTTTAGCTATATCATCATTGATTTCTAGTTCCTTTATGCCTTATGTTATTCCTTAAATTGCTTCTCAATATCTCAGTCACTGATAATGGGGAGAAAGAGTTTTATGCTAGGATTTTGTAGGTGTGACAGGGACCAAAGATATGCCAAGAAATAGGATAGGATAATTTAAAAATGATTTGCATATGAAAATACAGTAGGTGGACAGTCGTGTGTCACAAATTAGCATGAAAATTTGTATATAATGCCTGCAAATTCAAGCAGCTCAAATGTGCAACCAGAGAAGAGATATCGAAATTGCTCACAATTTTATGTTTGTAACTTTCCTTTTCCCACTTTTTTGTTTTTATGCAGCAATCGTTATAGCTCATTGTCCAGAGGGAAGCCAGCAAGGAAATGCAAATAAAGGTGTTAGTGTGATTGCTGAATATTTGGAGGGAATGAACATGTGAACTGTGCCTACAACCAGGTCTATTTTATATTATGGTGGAAATGCTTTTTATACTATAGTATTGCAAATAACATAACCCATGGGTTTTATTTCAAGTACATCAGTCATTGGCACATACTTAAAAAGTAATGATTATTAGTGGAGTTTGTCTTAATGATGAATTGTCTTAATGATTGTTATGCATAAGGTTCATTTTAAATCTTGGAATGAGAAAACGGCCATCTTTCTGCATAAAGATAAGTATCATGTACACTTTTTCAAATCTCATAAGAGGCGAATGATGAGAGGCATACAGTTTTAAGTTCTTTGGGTAGGTAGTGCAGTCTGGGAGCATGCCTTTTTGATGGGAATATGGTAACATTTTGCAAGCCACCATTTTGTGATATTTCCCATGATCCTTTGCTATCCTAACATTGAATAAAGCTTTACGCATTATTACATATTTCAAACTTGTAATATGTCTGGGAAAAATATCTTTGGAAACTCGTGAAAATACTTTCATTACTGTCATGGCTACAACTTTTCCCACTCCCATGTGATATGTTTACCACACTGTTTTTGAAATATTATAAATAATAGATAATAGAGCTGGGCTTTTAGGGCGAACAGCCATTATGAAAATTCAATGTTTTTCAACATATTGATTTTTAATATTTCAAGTTTATAAATTAAAAACTACGACATTTTATTTTAACATCTGAACAATCCAGCTGCATGACTTCAATATTCTCATGTGTTATACATGTTCCTATTAATTGGCATGCTCCCGGACTTTAGTGTAAAGGATTGATTTAGCCTGTGGGGAGATAACCAATGTTGAGGACATCATTGTAACTCCTTAGTGTGGGTAAAGAATGTAAACAATATTTTAGAGTTAAAAGAAAAAAATATGATTTGCTGTTTATGTAAGTTGATTTTAGATAGAACATTGACGGAATGCCCTTACATTATCCTCTTTCACAAGTGGAAAGTTTGTAGTTAGGGATGAAAGTTTGAACAACTAACATATTAAGCATTTATACTTCCGGACATTTTCCAGCATTTCTCACATCGTACAATTGGCTGTTGTGTGTGGATTTACCGATTGAATTTACCAATTGAATTCACTGATTGAATTCACCAGTAGAACGTCCATGTCATTCCAAGTTTTTAAATGTAAATTTTGCATTGACTTAATTTTTAATTAATCAAAATAGGCAAATTATTATTGAGAACCTTTTTTCTTTTGTTCTAATGTAGGTGCTGTAGATGTAACCAATATGATTTGAGAGAAATTTTGTTTTACAGGACTAAATGTAGTTGAAAAACTATTTTAAGAGGCATTAAAATAACTTTTCATTGGCTTCAATTGGAAATAAAATTTGCTTGAAATCTCTAACAGAATTTCTCTGCAAACCCTTTGTTTGGAAGCTGCCATTTTCAGGCATATGATTGAACAACAACATTGTTTCAATGTTCTGGCTTAAAGGTATATGGACAGGTAGCGATTTTGCCATAAATATGTTCCTTTTAATATTCTGAACATTTCATTAAGACACATCTTTTAGAAATTTCCACTCCTTTCTGAGATAATCGCGAAAAGGTGAAAATTTAAGTTCCAAGAAACGGCTGGACTTTCACCATTAAAAAAAAGGCGTGTGATATAATAATGATAAGGACACAGCGAGGCCTAAAATGCATAATTTCCACAGTGTTACTGTGACACATTGTCCTGGGCTACTTAAAAATATCAGTCTCCTTCAATCAGACATCAGAAAATCACCTATTTATGGATATGCTAAGTATTTTAGGACATTTTCTCGTGGATAAAGAGGAAATATTGACTCCAGTTCCGATCCATTATTTCTTTATGATTGGTGAACTCCACTTGTTACGTTAGGTTGTAAGTATTACTGTATGGTACAATGCAACTTTCACATAACGTGAGTGTTGTACTGTTGTATCCTTACATCATAAAAAAATTAATACGTAATGAATATACGTTTGGAGACTTAAAAATAAGCCAGATTGTTCACATTTTGTGAGAAAGTGTTTGTGGTGAGTGTTTATTGAGGGCATTTGTATACACCTTTAGTCAGAACTTGTCTTTTAGGTATGCCAGCATGGTGTGTGTGTGTGTGTTTGTGTGTGTGATAATGTGCAGCTGTGTAAAAGAATATGCTTACTTTCAGCAACGACTTGCAAACTGTTATTGCATCAGTCCAATGGGAATGAAGTGCAAACCCAATTAGTGGCCTGTGACCACTTAATCACTTCTAATTTGTTCAAATTGACATTGATTGTTCATTTGATAACTTTTAAGTCAAGATTAATTAATCATGGTGGTCATAATAAAAATGTTTAGAGACGAGAGATTTCCTTTTGAACGGCTGCTTGATTGGATTTTATAATCTTGATGGATCTTTGAATTATCTGTAGAATGGCCTTGTGATACCAAAGAAAAACTTACTTCCATTCGGAATAATATCATTAACAAGTTCTCTCACTGATCATCTGGTAATTCAGTTCCAGAAAAGTTATGAAAGGTATGCCTCTAGAAAGAAATTGACAATTATTAGCCATGACTTTGTAACCACAGTACAAATTAAGTTATATGATTTTTACATCACTTTACTTTTCATTTAGGTCAAACAGCAAACTTGCTTAGGTAACAGCGAACTTGAGCCGGGTTTTGCAGGTTATTCCAATTTGAATTTCTGCCCGTTTGGTATTGATTGCTATCTGTATGTTTATTACAAGCTTTTGTTTTTTGACTTGAAATATTCTACAATCTCTTTTACAAAGTAAATCAAGTAGAAAGTAATATTATTATTCTGTATCTTTTTAATCATGTCCTTCAAATAGAAAAGCTATCTGTACTAATGAAAAGAGTTGCTCCACCAATGTTAATCATGTTTCAAAAATCATTTATTGAAAAATCACATACGTGTGAAAAATCACATATTGGTGTAGATTGAAAGTAGTTTCCGATTGTAGTGATAGTCATTGTAAGTTTGCTAAAGTGAATATAAGACACAAGATTTACTTTACATATATTTTTAAGTTGGAAAAACAGGTCTAACCTCTTGTAACGTTTCAATTTTTAATACATGTTGAAACCGAACCATTAAATGCGTGCGACATCATGAACAGGCACAACTCCTCAACTACTCCCGGTCTTTGTGTTTATATTTTGTTCCTCTATTTTCTTTGGTATAAATATTAGAAATTGCTTGACCACTGAACTAATCCTTTAATTTGACCCTCGAACACAAGCACGCTCTACCTGATCTTTCAACTGCATGCTGCTGCCTATCATTCTCCCCCAGTTCCTCAATGAATCACTGTCCTCCCAATCCTTTGTCTTACTCCACCATATTATTTTCATTACTGAGTACCACAGTCATGCACATGGGCAGGGTTTTCTGACCGAAAATGGAGAGAGGGTGGGGGGAGTCAAAAGTGGGAGGGGTGGCAAAATTAAGGAAGTGATACTGCCCTGGTATAATCTGCTTCCTGGTGGAATTTGTACTTGATTGAACTGCAACAAGAAATAGTATATGAGTCTCTTACCCCAAAACTAATTACAAAGTTTGGATGGCTAGGCAGTTCCACCAAAAAGCCGGGTCCTAGGCGCCCGTGACAAAAGGAATGTGCTTTCAAACAACAGGACCAGTGAAATGTCTCAAGGAAGGGAGCTAAAATTTTGTCAAAAGCCATAAAATACAATGAAGTGAAATGTCAAATGAATCGTAGAAAACAGATTTGGCATCGACTGAATTGTCTTTAATTTTGGACCAAACTACCAAACATCTTTAATAATTTTTGGATCATGCAATCACCTTCAATTTAGACGACCAAAAATCTTTTGGACCGAACGACCAAACCTCAATAAATTTTGGATCATGCAAATGCCTTAAATTTGGACAACCAAAAATTCTCCATATTTTGGACCAAAAATGTTCAATTTTTGACCAATAACTACTTTAATTTATGAACAAACTTTTTCAATTTTCCACCAAAAACCGTCAATGTTGACCAAAACAACTTTAATTTTTTTACAAAACTATCGATTTTTGGAACAAATTTGACAATATCAGGCCAAAAGGTTTCAGTTCGCCCAAACTTTAGGTTCAGAAACCTTCAATTTTGGACTAATTTATGGAGGTAAACATACATAAGATGTTTTTGAGGAGATTTGATCATTCTTCTTGATAAACCTTGGTACAAAAGTGCACTGGTCTCTTATCACGGTTCAAAAAAATATTTGTACGGGGTGGGGGGGGGGGGGGGGAAGGGTCGTAAAATTATTGGTAAAAGTTTGCAACATTTTCTGAAAATTGTAGAAATTTTTCCAAAATAAAGAAAATTTGCTGAAGATCGAAGAAAACTTAACGAAGATGAATTTAAGTTGACCAAAATTGAAGAACATTTCCAGAAAAGTAAAGGAAACTTCTCAAAAATATAACAATTTTCACGAAAATCCCGAAATTACACGAAAAGTGAAGCAAATTTTATGAAACAGAAATTCGATGAAATTTAAAAACTAAAGGAAATTGCATGAAAATTGTAGCATATTTTTCGAAAATGAAAGAACTTACCAAAATTTGAAGCAAATATTCCTAAATTGACAAAAATTCTCGAAAATGTTATGAAAATTGAAGGAAATTTTCTGAAAATGGAAGAGTAACTCAAAAATTAACATTTTTCCTTAAATGAAAGGACAATTTCTGGAAAATTGAAGCAAATTTTTCTCAAAATGAAGAAAATTGCACGAAAATTATAGCAAATTTCACAAAAGAAGGAAATTAATAGAAATTTGAAGAACAATTTCAGAAATTGAAGGAAAATTGATAGAAACTTCTTGAAAATTGAACAACCAAATTTTTTGAAAGTGAAGATAATTACACAAAAATTAAGCAATTTTTAGAAAATGAAGGAAAATCTACGAAAATTGAAAGACATTTCCCGCAAATTAAAGATTACCAGAAGAAAAATGGAATCTTGACTTTTCAAAATCAATTCATCAGACCTTCATTATTGAGGGGGAGGGGGCAGGGGGTACTTTGCCACCTGAAAAAATTATTGGGCCATGTTGTCCCTCTTCCCGCCTCCCCCGAAAATATATTTTACCACTTAATATGAAAAATGTTATTATCATTCATGAAACCTGCAAAACGGAAAATACCATATGCAGGGTAGGGAAATCTGAACTATTGAACGTTTATAGCTCCTGCCGTCCAAATGCTTTTCGTATATGCTTGGATACCATGCAAAAACAAGAAATGAGAGAAAAGATGACCGCAATCACTATCCTAAACATGTATGGTTGGCCATGTGGGTCATAACATCTCGTAATGTTACACCGAAGTAAAATTAATTCTTGCGTCGTAAAAGTCTATTTCATACGTCTAAAACGTGTCGCTAATTGGCCGTTTCCTTTAGGTGTACGAATAGATATAATTTTACGCGTGAAAACTAAATTTATATTCTTTAAAGGAAGTAGCGACCCGTTTAGGTATGAAATGGAATTGTTACGACATCAGAAATGATTGTTACGGCGTAAGAATTGATTTTTCTTCGGCGTAAAATTTTAGAAGACGTTATGACCTGTATGGCCAACCATAAACGTGACCTTAGACTGAGGGGACACCCCATGGCGGTATGGAACCATCTTACTCTGGGATGATGACTTTTTTCAACATAGCCAGCCAATGGTTGTATTGTGTAAGTTAAAGGGCCTTGGTGTGATCAAGGAGAATTCCCACCAACTTTTTTAGTGGTGGGGCCATGATATACTGTGTCCTCACCAATTTTTCTTAACCAATGGTTTTCAAAAGGTAATTTGGAACTCAGAAACGCAAAATTCCAATATGAATTGATGGTGGATCTACAACACAATTTTGACAGCGTAGAAGAATTGTATCGACCTCAATATTTTAAAGTTGTGGACAGTGCAATTGCAAATTTGATAGAAATTTCACATCCACCGATCTTATGGAATATGGGCAAATGACAGCTATGCTAATTATGGGCGAGTACAATGCAGTTGGACGTTACACTGAATTGGCTTCTGATCTAGAACACAAACTTTAATTTTTTAAGAGGAAATTTTCAGGTACCTACATCAGTGACTCTCATAAAATACATCAGTGACTCATAAAATATTTGAATCAATGAGCCTGGATGTTGGGAAAATTTTCCCGCAAGTTGAACGATTACTCAGACTCGTTCTTGTAAATCCAGCAAGTTCCTGCACTGCTGAAAGATTATTCAGTTACCTGAGGCGACTGAAGACGTGGTTACGTCAATCAAGGCTTAACCATCTGCTGCTATGCGATGTCTATAGTGAGATTCTGGACAAAATCGAACCACGCGTTATCGTGGAGAAATTCATCAACAACAATCCAGATTCACGAAGGAAAGTATTTGGATGTTACTAAATATATGTCTTTGAAGACAAAATAAAATGGACCTTATAACCTGTTGAAATTAATGGAAGGAAGAATTTAAATTGGTGCACTATAGCACACTTTTCATCATACTGTGTGGCGTGTGGGCTTTCTAAGATGAACGTATACGAGCATGCAACATCCATGTACTCCATGTAACATAAAGTATGATTAGTTCTTATTTTATTCATTTCATCCGCAAATGTTGGAAATAGGCCGGAAATCGCATTTGCTATTGATAAAATACTGTGGAATGTTGATACTTTCACACTCGGTGATATTTTTTCTGCGGACGCTCATGTATTTCACCAAATTATTACAAGTCTAAATTTTTAAGTCATGAGATCTAAAAATAAAGGAGGTTTAGAAGCACCTTGCAAGGTCTGGGAAGTGTTATTTCCGGCGATTTAGGGGGTATATTTACCCAAATTTTCTTCCTACGCTACGCGCCAACTGATGGTGCCGCTTCGTTTAGATATTGTAACGGATCTGAAATTGACACTCGCCCGACACGCGTCCCCACCATTATTTATGACGGCTTTGCGCCATTGGGGGCGAGCCCCAAGAAGCTCCGAAGATTTTTCACTTTTGATGCCCCAAAATGACTTAAAATCAAACATGTTAAAAAATTATGATGAAAAGAAGGAAATTGAACCGATATAATCTACTAACAGACTACTACTCTAAAATTTGAGAAAATTCGGGCGCAATAGTGGAATCTAGGGGCGAAGCCCTTGTGCTTGTTAGGGTACAAAGAGAAGTCCCCAGATAAAGTGAATATTTCTAGTTTTTGATCCCTTGGTTTTTGATGCAGTAAAATGGCTTTTAAGACAAAGACAAAGAAGTGGCAACAATTTAATTTTTAAACAGGTAGGCGAAATATCATGGACATATGCCTATATTCAGATCAGAAGCTGTAAAAAAGGGTCCCAATGGATTAATAGCCAAGAAAAGTGTTACCTGCAAACCATGCTTGTAGTTTTCCTCCAATATCAGGAATATTGCCTACCACAATTTGATGTAAATTCATCAATACTCGTAAAGTTTCTTCAATTTTTGTAAACTCTTTTTCATTTTCGGGAAATTGTCTTCAATTTGAGGAAATTTGGATCAATTTTCGTAAATATCTTTCATTTCGGAAAAATTGCATCAATTCCTGTAAAAATTCATTCAATTTTCGTGAAATTTCCTTTAATTTTTGTGAAATCTTTATTTTCGAGAAATTGTCTTCATTTTGGGGAAAAGTTGCATCAATTTTCGTGAAATATCTTTCATTTTCAAAAATGTTCTTCATTTTCGGGAAATTTTTGCTACAATGAAAATGAAAAAAACTTCCTCAAAATGAAAGACTTTACAAAATTTAATGCAAATTTCACGAAAATGAAGGAAATTTCACGAAAACTGAAGAACATTTCACGAAAATGGAAGATTTCCGAAAGAAAAGATGCCATGATGGAATCTGACTCTTCAACATCAATTCATTAGACCTTCATTATTTGGGGGTGGTACTTGGCCCGCAATAAGATTACATCGCATTACAATTTTACACCCATGAGCCAACAAGGTTTCCAAATTTGCTAACGACCACCCCCTCCCCTCTCTCCACTCTTGGCTACACCCCTGCTGGAAAATGTTCATCAGTTCAGAAGAAAATGTTTGGAAGAAAAACGACGTTCAGACTTCTGTCTCAATTTAATCTTCTTTGTTGGGGAAATGCGATGTTCAGAATTGCAGTGAAGAAAATAGAAAAATAGATAATAATTGACCGTTTGTCGGAAAATATTATCTCTTGTCGTATATAGTAGAGTCAAAATATGAAAAAAAAATGACCTTACCCCAAAAAAATTGCAAGAAAAGGTTTTTTGGCAGTTTTATCAAGTATGGGGTCTGGAGAAGAACATATCAAAAGTTGGCATCGATCGGATCTCCGGAAAGGGTTTAAATATGAGGTCATAAAAAAGATGGCCGCCGATATAAGAAATCGCTAGAAACTAGGCATAAGTCTGTAATTTAATAGTTTTTAATCATTTTAATAATGAAAATTATCACTAAAACTAAATATTTTGGCACCAACATAATTTTTGAAACTTTTCTTGGCATCATTAATAACGTCAGGACATTATCCGTGATGTCAGGACGTGACCTGGGACGTCATGACGTGATCTATGACGTCAGAATATGGTTTATTTCTAATATGTGTGTTTCAGTCCAGATTTAATGGCGCAGGAAGACATTTGATGATTTGAAAGAATTTCAAGTCATTTCTGAAAGTGGGACCCAAATTGATAGCAGTGATAGCTCCGTTACAACTGGGGCTGGGGGTTCAAATGCACCATCACTTTCGATCAAGGTTTTTGATAGACAGTCTGTCTGCCATGGGCTATTGCTCCTCATATAGTGAAGTGCAAAGGTTTGAGGAAAACGCCGCTTCTTCAGTGGCTCCTGATGTTTTAGGTGAGGACAAAGTTATGCATGATATGATGCTTTTATTTGCCGCGGATAACGTTGACTACAACATAGTGACCTTGGATGGAAAGGGAACATTTCATGGTATGGGGATGGTAGCAGCCATAACACCAGGCACACGAACCAGTCACACTATTCCGAGGAGAAAGATGTCGGACTTGAACATAGTTGATCAGACGAAGATTGAGATCAAGGATTACCGCTTCCCAAAGAACACTCTTCGTAGCATTAAGTTTACGTCTCTGCCACTTTTGAATGTTGTTGATCATAAGATTGATGTATTGTGGGAGATGTCCTTCCGCTTCAAGCAAACACTACCAAATTGGCAAGGAGTGATGCACCTGCTACACAAGGACTGTCTCCACCCTGGACAATCATCAGTGTTGTTCCTACCAATAATTGACATAAACCCTGGAGATAAGACATGTATCTTCTCTACACTCGACTATATATGTGCTCTTGCTTCCAAGCACAGTGTCCCACCAATTGTAACCTTTGATCAGCCACTCTTTTGGAAAGCTTTTGGGATTATAAATGAAGTTTAAGATGGTAGTCCACTCAGAGATGTTATTTTCTTATTGGGGAGCTTTCATACTTTCATGAATTTGTTGGGGGCTATAAGAACACTCATGGATGGAAGTGGACTAAGGGAAATTCTGGAGACAGTGTATGGTGAAAACGCTGTAACTCATATGATGAGTGGCAAAGCTGTGCATCGTGCATTTCGTGGACATCTTCTTGTTAAGCAGTGTCTCACGCATCAGATAGTGACCAAGGTAATTGTAGCCGATCCAAGTTTTGAAGATCTACTTAAAGAGCTGGAGAGATTGTATACTCAAAAGGAGACTGCTAAAATAAGTTTAGATGCACTGCTGAAAGCAGACTGTATGGAAAGAATTTCCATACTCTCACTTCAAGAGAGTGTGAATTATCCAACAACTCAAAAACAAGCAAATTGTGGATTAACTATCAACGAATGTTGGGAGTTGCACAGAAGCTTATCAAGGCTGATCGCACAGGGTCATGGCAAATGCATCTCTATGCTATATATGACTGTTTGCCAATATTTGCTGCTGCTGAATACCCTAACTATCTAAAGTCTGCTTATCTTTACTTACAGAAGATGAGGGATCTTAAAAGTGGAAAGTCCCCAGTGTTTCAGAAATTCAAAAATGGATTCCATGTTATTCGACGCAGCAAAAAATACTGGGCTGGCCTTAGTCCTGACTTGGTGATCGAGCAGACACTAATGCGGTCGCTTAAAAGCACCGGTGGGCTAACAAGAGGAAGTGGCATGTCAGACCATCAGAGGCCCGTTTGGACAATGTCTGCCCCTGTATCTTCCGCCTACAACTACGCCATGCATGAATTCTGTCAGACATCATATGCAACAAGTAAACAGCACAAGGAGGCATCTGCTTCTCGTATGGACAGGGATATGAGAGACTTAGACAAATTTGCGATGAAGCTTGATGATGTTAAAATCTATATTGCAATGAACACGAATAGTTGACAAATAGTTAGCCACTAAAACCACAGCTCATCCAGGGCATCACAGTGAAAGAGTCATGATATTAAGAAAAATACATGACATAATGACGTCATAGATGACGTCATAGATGACACTATCACAGCATAACGTCACACAGGTACATTGGTCAGATTGAAATATTAACAATCATGTAAGATACTGATGCCTTAAAGTTGATTTCATACTTAAAGATGCCAGAAACCGTATGCTAATCATTGAAATTAAGCATTTTATTACATTTTGGCAGCCATTTTGTATGAGGTCATATTTAGACCCTTTCCGGTGGTCAGATTTTTGCCAACTTTTAGTATGTTAATCTCCAGGTCAAATAGTACCGAAAAATGCAAAAAAAACCTTTTCTTGCAATTTTTTTGGGGTTACGTGGTATATTGACTCTACTAATAATACAATGTACTTACTACTCCGTCTGTTCGTCAGGCCGAAAACATGGTTAACCACTTTCTTCTAACTCCTTTTTTTTTTGGCTTTACTTTTTTCCTCTTTCTTCCTTTCTTGTTTCTTTCCTTTTTTCCCCTTTTTCTTCTCCCTTTTCATTTTTGCCGACAAGCATGTTAAATTTGCCGACGTCCACAAAGTTTTTTTGGGGGGAAGGTGCGGCACCCCCTCAACCCCTTTACCTACGCCCCTGCAGGTCCCTGATTGAACAAACTTTCTTTTCTGCGTTCTGTCCTGAGAAGCTCTCATATTATTGTATATGGGTGTGGATTTCTTAGTTTCATGAAAGAAAGTTCACGAAGACGTCATTGCGGATCGGATCGGTCAATAGATGACGTCATTCAGATAGCGATATGATAATCAAAACAACAACGAATTCCATTCACGTTAGCCTGTTTTGAAAATCGCGAGTCGTTTCTGCGAAGAAAACATCCGTTAGTGTTACTGTCAGAGGTTTTCGATCCATGTTGTTAAGAAGAAACATTACAGGATTTAATTAAAATTTTGCTCAGGGAAAGTTCAGATTACAAAAGGTGAGAACTTTCATTTGAAATATATTTCGTGTAATTAGGCCTAGCGTACCTTGCAAGGCACACTACTGTTGACAATGTTGTGTTACTAATACTGTTACCGTACGTTTTACAAGTTAGTCCTAGGCCTACACAATTAAATTTCATTTGGATTAAAATATTTCGTGTAATTAGTGTACCTTGCAAGACACCACTGTTGTGTATAGTATTACCGTACTCTTTTACACATACACAGACTGCAGTCGGGCAGTAATGCGAGATTAGAGTTCCACATACTGACCAGCAAACAGAGTTAGGCAGCCATAATCGCTGTTTCATTCTTTCTGAATATTTTCATCTTTCTTTATTGTTATGTTTGTCTTATCATTTTTTCTTTTCCTTTTAAATCTGTGCAGTCATTTAAAAAAAAAAGGTTGTATTACACAGGAGGCCACAGTGTAAAGTTTGTTTTCTCCACACCGGTGACCCAGGTCACAGGGTGCCAGACTGGAATGTTTTCATTTTGCGTAGGCAAGTGACCCAGGTTTTTTAGTCGATGCTTGGCCCAGGATGGCTAAATTGCACAGAAGACTACACGGTTGAATGTGCGCACGGGCTTTGTGTTTAATAGTACTAATATAGTTTAGTTAGGCCAATTTGCTTCACATGCACGGCCAGGTCTATGGCCAGAAAGTTGTGTGTGGGCCAGGTGCCAAACCGTGGAGCAAGCTGCGCAGGCCAGATGTGTGCAAGGCACTCTCCAGCCTGGCCAGAGTGCATTCCATGTAAAACCTAGTTATTATACACATCCCTCAGTATGGATTGACATCGGGATTGCTGTACAAGGATTGTTATAGATTACAGTAGATACAATTCCTATGGTTTTTTAAAATTCACATGTAGAAAATTGATGATTGAAAAATGACTTACTTCTGACAACATTTTTTCTGTTCATATAATTTTATTAAATAGTTTTGGTGAAAAAAAAACTGTGCGAAAACAAATTAAAAAAAACATCAAGAAATGTTTAGATTATATAATTGTACTTTATAACATAAATATTATCTTAATTTTTCCTCAAATAATCTAAAACATATTACCCTTGCCAAAATGTTATAGCCCCGGTGGCTGTGTTTTGAACTTTGATTGTACTTTAGAGAGCTCGTCAGACGATTTTAACGGAAAGAAAAGTAGTCCAAAATTCTTTGATAAAAGTAACTGAAATCACTTTAAAAACAGTTTTCGAACACATGGATGGGCTTCAAACATCGATTTTAATCATTGTGGGCGAAAAAAGAAAGAAAAATGGTTTGGTTTTGATAAAGATCTTAAAACTGAGATTTTCCTATACTTTTAACACCTCGCTTAAAACAGTACAGAAGGGTATAGGATTTAGTACCTTGGACAGCCAGCCATCACTAACGGCAGCCATACTAACACGGCTGGCATCAGTCCAACGGTACTACGTGGAGTACTAGTAAAACCGACGCCAAAGTTACAAAGCCTTTGCTTTCATACACCCAAGACAGTCATAAGCAGCAAGTTACTAGTACTATGACAAGGCTCACTAAGTCTTGTTATTATTTTGCTTAAACAATACTTCCTGCGGTGACAATAACTTTTAATTGTAAAAGAACGTGATTGGCTAACAGTAGCTGTGGGGAACCTAATTTCATGCACTTAGGAAAGAAAATAGCGAAAATTTTATAAACAAATAAGAACTTGCCTTTAAAAATTCTTTGATGGTATCGCTTAACTTCTCATCTTTGTAACGGTGATGAATAAAGAAGAAACTTTTTGATGAAAAAGTAAAGCGATAACAAATTATAACAAAACTTGAGCGTGTTCGTTTAAGTTTGAGGTTCTCCTAATTTCCTGCATCTGATGGCTTTTGCTTTTATCCCTTAGGAAAACTTGAAGTTTCTTTAAAACAGTATGCAAAATGTTATTTTCAAACACTTAACGTATATAAAACATTGAAACACCAAAAAAGAAAGATTAAAAATCACTCTTCTAAATCTTTACAATGGGGACAAGAAAAATTTGCTCTTCGACACATCACCAACAGCAGAGGTTGCGTTATAATTTTTTGCCTGGCGTATTTGGTTACGACAAGCCCTTGAAGTTCAATGTATTTTGTAAATTTGCCGTCGTATGTACAGGCCATTGCAAAATGTACAGAGCATTGCGCGCTAGCGAAGCATGCAAGTAATTGTTAACACACACACTTGTGTAGGCCTGCCTCGCTAAAGTGAATGAAAATTGCGCTTAAAAAACCGAAAACATTAAAAAATCAGACTATTATTATCATGAAAATATTAAGGAAAAGTTCATACCCAATCCTTGTATAATTTTGATTGTTGAATCATCAAAATTTGGGTTATCAATCCCAAAATAAACTAGAAAATACTTTTGTTTATCGTATCCAAACTTTCATGAGGTTTTAGTGAACTTTGACCAATTGTCAACGATAATATACCATTCATATCTTAAACCCGCCTCCTTCCTTACAGTATAGTAACTTGACATGCAGATTGTGATCACTTCACAGATACACGATCAACACAATACAGGAGGAAAGTTAAATCCTAGCTAATAATATTGTGCCAATTGACAGCCTGCATTCAAAACAACATAACAACTTTCAAGTACACTGTAGAGTGTACGTACATCATGCATAGGGTCTATGTATTAGCCTATATGTGTTTATGACAGCACTACGAGCATGTTGAATCATTAGGCTGTTAGTCTCGTAGTTGTGTCATTTTTGTTTTATTTATGAGTAATTCAAAATCATTTTTGTGTGAAATAAAAGTTTAAATCGCACGCTAGAGGTAAGATGTTCATGATTTGTATTTACAGTATGTTAATGAAAAACTCTGGTGTAAAATTCCACATGCTATATCTAAATCTTACGACACGGGTACAACCCGTGTCGTAAGAAATTTTAGTCATGGGGTAATATACGACAAATTTGTTGTTAACGCAATCTCTGACCAACAGCATCATCAACACAAAATTCTATGTGGACCCTATGATCACATCCAATGTTGGTACATTTACCCCCAGTCCAAAAATGTATTCCTTCTTTGTAAAATAGTCCACAGTTCTGGAGGTGAAATTCTTACAAATACAACAATTGTCATTTTCTCCACTGCTTTGATTGTTTTCATATGAAATGCTTACTTTTCCAGATGGGCCTGCCTGATTACTTGTGGTTTCATCCATTGGCACATTCTCTTTCATCTTACTTTTCCCCCTTTCCTTGATTTCCTTTTCCCGTATTTCCTTTTCCCTTTCCAAATTCTTTTGCTTTTCTTTGTTTGTCCAGTTTTTCATGTTTTGTTAATAAGTCTGTTATTGTCTCTGCTACAGAGAAGCTTTGAGCTATGCTTTCATCTTTTCAGTAATTTGCTTCTTTTTCTTTGTTGCCAAACTTCTTGGATTTGTTAAGTTTAAAATCTCCCTAGCCACTTTTTTATCTTTTCTTTTCCTCTCCCTGTCCTCTTTTTCTTTCTCTTTTTTTTGTTCTTCCTTTTTTTATTTTCAACACAATTCTCTCCTCAGTGATGATTACTCCCCCTGGATGATACTACCAATAGCTGCTTTTGGTGGTTCTACTGTTGGCATTCTTACCCTTAAGAAATTCAGCAACAAGTGCAGGAGGGGTAGGGGTCTTTTATATTTTCTTGGTTTTGGTTCTGTTGATGGAGCCAAATTCTTTGCCATTTGAAATGCAGTGTTGTTGACCTTTTGCCTGTCGACCTTTTGCTTGTCTAAAGGGTGAATTACTGTTTTTCTGAATGACGAAATTGAATTAACCGGGCTGAATGCTCTTATGTAAGATTTGGAAATAAATTCTGACATTTGATACCGGCTGATTTGGCCTGGATGTTGTCTCAAAATAGTTTGGCACTCGTAGTTATAAAATGTTTTCAGGGGCTTGAAAACTTCTACATTCAGTGGCTGAAGAATGTGACAGATATGTGGTGAGTGACAAGACCAATAAAACAATTTTCTTTGAAAGTGCAAAATCAATACGTGGAATAGTAATGTGCGATTTGTGGCCATCATAGAGAAAAAGAATGTGTTGATCTGGTGGTCTTTCTGGAATAAAATTTGAAATGTGAGTGTCAAAATAATCCATAAAGATACTTTATTGCTCCGGCTGGCCACTTTTGCTCATACAGAATGAGCTTCCAGGCAATGCCCCCTCTTTAAGTCCTTTATTGAGCCTCTTCCTATTGAAAATAAAATTAGGAGGGACAGCATTGCCCAAACATATCCTATCACAGTCATTGTTTCCCCCTTCTCCGAAGTGATGCAGTTGAGTTTCTTCTGGGGGTAACAAAGAGAGTCCGCTTGTGCTCGGGTTGAAACCAGATTCATCGGATGTTATTATTATTTTTTTACATTGCTCCCTCCCTACGTGCATTCTACCTCTTTCATAATGGCTGCCATTGCATTGTTAGTCAAGGGTTTTTAATTAAATTTTTTGAAGGGCCATCATTTCGCAACAGCTTCTGGCCATGGGCCAATCCGCGTGGCAAAACCAGTGTCATGTGACAAACAAAGGGAGGCAGGTAGCTCAGACGGCTGAGCGTACGACTGAGATGGTGAAGGCCTCAGGTTCGAGCCCATTGGCGATTTAACCAGCAATTTTCCACAGATACGCAGAACGATATATACCAACATCAAGCACAGAGGTTTGTCTTCTGCATCACACCTTCCCCACCCGACTATTGTGAAAAGTAGCCAATGGTTAGGTGGCGCTCACTGTCCTTCGGAGGGGACATAAGGCTGTCAGTCCCGATAATAAGAGTTTCACCTCCTGCCTGGTTTTCTGAACACTTTTCGAAAAAAGCAGGGTGTTAACCCGGTGCTGAAAGCAAGTCATTGTATTGTGACTTAGGTGTGCTTTCCCTGGCATATGCCTTAAAATGAAATACAATAACTACAAATACAAAACCTGTCAAAACAATCCCTGAATACAAACAAGTGAAGAACGTGCGCAATTAGAAGGATGTATGCCAGATGTCAGTGGTTCTCTTATCCACCTTCCTTTGACAAGCTGCGAGCCCAATTTATAGTGGAACTAAAGATAACATTTTATTTGATAAGCCATGATGTTTTAGTGAACTGATCTGCCTAGGAAAAAAAACAAAAATAAACTAGTATTTTGTGATTTTTGGTTCGCATACGAACCTATGTAATGGTGATTACGTCCGTCCGGCCATTTGTCTGTCCAGCCGTCTGGCTGTCCGGCCGTCCACAGATTTGTCCTAAGATTTCCTCAGAAATGTTAAAGTTTTTTGAGAATTCTTCAGAAAATGTCAAAGTTTCTTCAGATATCCTTATGGAAGGTTAGAGTTTCCTTATAAAAGTTTTTCAGAGATACTTAAGACAGGATAAAAGACTAGTTTCCTTAAAAAGTCTACAAAACATTCGATATTTTCTTAGAAGATAAGTGTAAAATAATATAATTTTCCAATATTCTTTAGAGATCCTCAAGTCTCTCTTGTAGCACTTGAGATTTAAAACCCTTAAAATTCTTTAAAATATTTGGGCACCAACAGTTGTATCAGGCATGATTATTAAACTCCACCTTTATTATTGTGTTCATTTGCATAACGTTGCTACAGTATATGACCTGACAGACTTTTTTATTTAGTATACTTATTCAGGGAGTGTGACAGGATGTGATTGCATATGGACATAGGGAGGGATGCCATGCGGGACATGGATGGGGACCATGAGGGACATATGATATAATATTTACCATGTTGTATACACCAATGGCTATATCAGGCATAATTATTGACTCCACCTTTATTTCTTTCTGGCAAACCTCATGGGACTCCCAAATTGATAGCAAACTCCACGTCATCCGGCCCACCATTCCGATCAAACCGTCCATCCACAACCTCTCTCGTGTCGACAACGTTCATATTACCCATCTTAGAATAGGTCACACCTACCTCACTCACTCCCACCTCCTTATTGGCTCCCCAACCCCTCTGCAGCAATTGCCATTGCACCCTCACAATTCATCACGTTCTCCTTGCTTGCCCCCTGTACAACTTTCCCTGAACTTCCTTCGCTCCCCACAACTCAATTGCCGAGTTCTTCCAGAAAAACCCTCGGGATAAAAGTATCTCTTTCCTTCATTATGCTTCCCTCTACAACCATATTTAGTCCTCCTCTCCCACCTTTCTCTCTACTTTGTTTTTTCACCCATGCACCTCTTCTTCTATCGATCCCAGCTTTCTGACTTTTAGTTCTCGTATTTCTCTCAATCTCCCGCTGTTTTTTTTCCTTCCTACCTCTAGAATGATTTAAGCTCTGAGGCACAATTGGACCCTCGTTGTCGTAGTGCCGTTAAGTTCTCATCAAAAAAACCAACAAACAAACAAACAAACTTGTCGTCATTTGAAAATGTACATTATTTAAAAGTGGAATAAGTATATAGAATGTGCATAATATCTGAATTAAAATTTGCAGTGTCACAGATGATAACCAAAATAACAAATGATTAGGCTTGAAAAGAACTTAAAAGTTTAAAAATATCTGAAATATTGTTTTGAAGATTTTTTGTGAAAATTATTACTGTATACTCTGCCTTCATTATTTAATTTGACTGTTAATTTGCATAGAGTTGTTATATGAACTGACTTTTATTTATGTATGAGCACAAACAAACAAACATAGTATGCAATTTACATTTGAAAAGGGTCATAAACCATTGATTACTCATTTCTTTCTTTCAAGTACACAAGTAACTTCTACCAATGTACTACAGGTGGCCAGTTATTTAATCAGGAATTTTTTGTGTTCATTCAACAATGTTATGTGCTTCTTTGACTAATTTCAGAAGTGTTCATTGCACTATTAGAATTAGCACTTAGAATTTAGAACTTGAATATAAGGACCTTAAAGAACGACATGTAGGATGGTAATTGCCTATTGGAGGGATGGCATTGGGGCGGGAGAGATGGATGACATCAGGGAGGGAGAATGGATGACATCAGGGAGGGAGAATGGATGACATCAGGGACGGAGAATGGATGACATCAGGGAGGGAGAATGGATGACATCAGGGAGGGAGGAATGGATGACATCAGGGAGGGAGGAATGGATGACATCAGGGAGGGAGGAATGGATGACATCAGGGAGGGAGGAATGGATGACATCAGGGAGGAAGGAATAGATGGCATCAGGGAGGGAGAGATAGATGGCATCAGAGGGGGAGAGATAGATGGCATCAGAGGGGGAGGATGGTGGATTGATGGCATCCGGGAGGGTGGGAAGGATAGTATCAGGGCTTTGGAAGGGATGGATGGCTTTGGGAGGGATGGATGGCTTTGGGGAGGGATGGATGGCTTTGGGGAGGGATGGATGGCTTTGGGGAGGGATGGAGGGCTTTGGGGAGGGATGGAGGGCTTTGGGGAGGGATGGATGGCTTTGGGGAGGGATGGATGGCTTTGGGGAGGGATGGATGGCTTTGGGGAGGGATGGATGGCTTTGGGGAGGGATGGAGGGCTTTGGGGAGGGATGGAGGGCTTTGGGGAGGGATGGATGGCTTTGGGGAGGGATGGATGGCTTTGGGGAGGGATGGATGGCTTTGGGGGGAGGGATGGATGGCTTTGGGGAGGGGATGGATGGCATCGGGGAGGGGATGGATGGCATCGGGGGGGGATGGATGGCATCGGGAGGGGGGATGGATGGCATCGGGGGGGGATGGATGGCATCGGGGAGGGGATGGATGGCATCGCGGAGGGGATGGATGGCATCGGGAGGCGGGATGGATGGCATCAAAGGGAGGGGGATGGATGGCATCGCGGAGGGGGATGGATGGCATCGCGGAGGGGATGGATGGCATCGCGGAGGGGGATGGATGGCATCGGGTAGGGGGATGGATGGCATCGGGAGGGGATGGATGGCATCGGGAGGGGGATGGATGGCATCGGGGAGGGAGGGATGGATGGCATCTGGGAGGGAGGGATGGATGGCATCTGGGAGGGGGATGGATGGCATCTGGGAGGGGATGGATGGCATCTGGGAGGGGGATGGATGGCATCTGGGGGGGATGGATGGCATCTGGGAGGGGATGGATGGCATCTGGGAGGGGGGATGGCATGGGAGGGGATGGATCGGGAGGGGATGGATGGCATCGGGAGGGGGATGGATGGCATCGGGAGGGGGATGGATGGCATCGGGAGGGGGATGGATGGCATCGGGAGGGGGATGGATGGCATCGGGGGGGGATGGATGGCATCGGGGAGGGGGATGGATGGCATCGGGAGGGGGATGGATGGCATCGGGAGGGGGATGGATGGCATCGGGAGGGGATGGATGGCATCGGGGAGGAGGGATGGATGGCATCGGGGAGGGAGGGATGGATGGCATCTGGGAGGGAGGGAGGGATGGATGGCATCTGGGAGGGAGAGATGGATGGCATCTGGGAGGGGAGGGATGGATGGCATCTGGGAGGGAGGGATGGATGGCATCTGGGAGGGAGGGATGGATGGCATCTGGGAGGAGGGATGGATGGCATCTGGGAGGGAGGGATGGATGGCATCTGGGAGGGAGGGATGGATGGCATCTGGGAGGGAGGGGTGGATGGCATCTGGGAGGGAGGGATGGATGGCATCTGGGAGGGAGGGATGGATGGCAACTGGGACTGGGAGGGATGGATGGCAACTGGGAGGGGAGAGATGGATGGCATCTGGGAGGGAGGGAGGGATGGATGGCATCTGGGAGGGAGGGAGGGATGGATGGCATCTGGGAGGGAGGAGGGATGGATGGCATCTGGGAGGGAGGGAGGGATGGATGGCATCTGGGAGGGAGGGAGGGATGGATGGCATCTGGGAGGGAGGGAGGGATGGATGGCATCTGGGAGGGAGGGAGGGATGGATGGCATCTGGGAGGGAGGGAGGATGGATGGCATCTGGGGGAGGGAGGGATGGATGGCATCTGGGAGGGAGGGAGGGATGGATGGCATCTGGGAGGGAGGGAGGGATGGATGGCATCTGGGAGGGAGGGAGGGATGGATGGCATCTGGGAGGGAGGGAGGGATGGATGGCATCTGGGAGGGAGGGAGGGATGGATGGCATCTGGGAGGGAGGGAGGGATGGATGGCATCTGGGAGGGAGGGAGGGATGGATGGCATCTGGGAGGGAGGGAGGGATGGATGGCATCTGGGAGGGGGGGGGATGGATGGCATCTGGGAGGGAGGGAGGGATGGATGGCATCTGGGAGGGAGGGAGGGATGGATGGCATCTGGGAGGGAGGGGGGAGGGATGGATGGCATCTGGGAGGAGGGAGGGATGGATGGCATCTGGGAGGGAGGGAGGGATGGATGGCATCTGGGAGGGAGGGAGGGATGGATGGCATCTGGGAGGGAGGGAGGGATGGATGGCATCTGGGAGGGAGGGAGGGATGGATGGCATCTGGGAGGGAGGGAGGGATGGATGGCATCTGGGAGGGAGGGAGGGATGGATGGCATCTGGGAGGGAGGAGGGAGGGATGGATGGCATCTGGGAGGGGGAGGGAGGGATGGATGGCATCTGGGAGGGGAGGAGGGATGGATGGCATCTGGGAGGAGGGAGGGATGGATGGCATCTGGGAGGGAGGGAGGGATGGATGGCATCTGGGAGGAGGGAGGATGGATGGCATCTGGGAGGGAGGGAGGGATGGATGGCATCTGGGAGGGAGGGAGGGATGGATGGCATCTGGGAGGGAGGGGAGGGATGGATGGCATCTGGGAGGGAGGAGGGATGGATGGCATCTGGGAGGGAGGGAGGGATGGATGGCATCTGGGAGGGAGGAGGGATGGATGGCATCTGGGAGGGGAGGGAGGGATGGATGGCATCTGGGAGGGAGGGAGGGATGGATGGCATCTGGGAGGGAGGGAGGGATGGATGGCATCTGGGAGGGAGGGAGGGATGGATGGCATCTGGGAGGGAGGGAGGGATGGATGGCATCTGGGAGGGAGGGAGGGATGGATGGCATCTGGGGAGGGGAGGGAGGGATGGATGGCATCTGGGAGGGAGGGAGGGATGGATGGCATCTGGGAGGGAGGAGGGATGGATGGCATCTGGGAGGGAGGGAGGGATGGATGGCATCTGGGAGGGAGGGAGGGATGGATGGCATCTGGGAGGGAGGGAGGGATGGATGGCATCTGGGAGGGAGGGAGGGATGGATGGCATCTGGGAGGGAGGGAGGGATGGATGGCATCTGGGAGGGAGGGAGGGATGGATGGCATCTGGGAGGGAGGGAGGGATGGATGGCATCTGGGAGGGAGGGAGGGATGGATGGCATCTGGGAGGGAGGGAGGGATGGATGGCATCTGGGAGGGAGGGAGGGATGGATGGCATCTGGGAGGGAGGGAGGGATGGATGGCATCTGGGAGGGAGGGAGGGATGGATGGCATCTGGGAGGGAGGGAGGGATGGATGGCATCTGGGAGGGAGGGAGGGATGGATGGCATCTGGGAGGGGGATGGGGAGGGATGGATGGCATCTGGGAGGAGGGAGGGAGGGATGGCATCTGGGAGGGAGGGAGGGAGGGATGGCATCTGGGAGGGAGGGAGGGAGGGATGGCATCTGGGAGGGATGGAGGGAGGGATGGCATCTGGGAGGGATGGAGGGAGGGATGGCATCTGGGAGGGAGTGTGTGTTTAAACACAGCGCCTAAAACAGCACAGTAGGGTATTGGCTTTTGTGGTACCCTCGGATGGCCAGCCATCACTAGCGGCAGCCATACTAATACGGGGAGTACTAGTATCATCCTAAGGTATCCTAAGGTATTTCACAGGCCTGATTTTTTTATATTCATTTTTGCACCATGCTGTCAGTTCCTTGGGGAAAAAGTCATTCTTTTTTATCTGATGTGAATTAATTAATGTTTAATCTTTCATCTGCTCCATGCTGCAAGCTTCCATTTGTCAACATAGTTTAGGCCTCTAAGCCTATTTACTTTTTGAATCTTTGTTTCAATTTTTCATCTGCTCTGTGTTTAATACGACCTGAGATTGGACAATGATTTTAGTTATTGATATTTTTTTGATCACTATCATTGCTTTGTATTTAATTTTGTTGTTGGAACCATGCTGGATGTGACAAAAGTTATTTTTTTCTTGCATCATTGTTTGCTGTGGGCAAGGCAATCTTGATATTTGATTAATCGAAAGTAAAAGGATATGGGCCATTTATGCACAGCACATTCCCCCAACTTCCAAGGATAAGCACAAGCTTTTTCATTCAGTTCAGGGCTCAAAATTAGTATTGGTGTATCACTAGCCCTCCCGCTGAGTTTTTAGATATCAATTTTCTGGTGGAACTTCTTTTCACAAGCATGTAGCATCAATGATCAATAACTTGATTTCTGCTCCAAAAAAAATGCATAGTGTCAAACAAGATTATCATAAAGATAATTTCTTTCAATAAGAAAAAGTTTGCATTGAAGGCTGCTTGCACGTGTACAACTTTCTGCAACGGATGCTACAGCATGTAAATACTAATAACTGATTGTAAATTAATTCTATTTTAAAGGAAGGAGTTTGTCCTGTTATCGGCAAAAAGTTGGAACAGTGAAATCTGATCTGGAACAGTATTATTGGTGAAAGTATCCGTGGAATAGTGGCGAACATTTTTAATTTTGACCTCTGCTAGCCCATCAGGCTTTCTCACCTCACATTTCCCTAGCCAGACTGAGCTTTCCACAAGCATGCTTCTTTACATCTCACATAGAGGTACAAGAAAAAATATGATTGCAGAACTAGCCCGATGGGCTTGAATGATTAAAATTGTGCTAGCCTGAACATAAAATCAGCTAGCTCTTAGCTAGCGGGCTTATGCTAATTTTGAACCCTGATGGAGTTCAAGAGTCAAGACACTAATTTACTTTTGGTCTAACGTTGATATGGAGATATCTCAAGTATTGCAGGATATTATCCAGAGTGTCGTAAGTTATTAAAAGCATGAGGTTGTCATTTTAGAATGATTGGAAGATTGAAATCCTGGTGTAGCGATAAAACACAGTACAGCGTAAGGACAAAAAACTGATTAGGTATTTTGCCCTGTTTTGCACAAAACTCCCATAAATTTGATTTAAAATTAAAGTCAGTCAGTCAGTTTTTAGCTTCACCCATACAAAGAGTGTATGAGTGGAGATTATTAAATCATACATGACCTCTCATATGTGCCTGTACTAAGTCTTGTTTCAAAATGCATCTTCTCCTAGGTTTTTATAGTTTTGCTCTTGAGATTCTGGCTCATGCGAGATTTTTGTATACTTCATAAAACTTGTATTTTGTTAAGATATATTCCATGTATTCTTTTAATCAAAGCTCTTGAAAAGTTTTAACAAAGTATCAGATTTCACACGTAATTTTGCTAAAAATAGCTCTTTTAGCTGTAGACAGTAATCCTATTCGCGTTTCGTACCAGTACTGCTCCGGGCTATGATATTGGTCAGTTGGTGTGGCATGTCCCCCATACACGCATGTCTATTAGTTACATGTATGTTTAATCTTATCGCAGTATTTCTCAATCAGAATTCGGACATTCTTCTATGAATATGCAAATTCTTGTAATCTCATTTAGGTCATGCTGTATCATATCGGATTGGAGTACCGAGTTCTATAATAGGTCATGACATAGCCTAGACGATAACATGGGAAGTTGTTGTTTGATCATTTTTGCTTGTCGTACAGTAAGTCTCAAGTATCAGTAAGTCTTGTGCTACATTGCATAGCGGGGTAGAGCGTTATACTTAAATCCACTATCTATCACGGGGTTACTAGCACTAACGTTAAGGATAAAGTTTTGTTGGGTTGGTGAACGCAGCGGTATTGCGTAAGTCGGGATGTGCCGTATGGGCAGCAGATTGCCAGAAATAAAAGTTTGTTTCCAAACCTATAAGTTTTCGTGGACACATGGAAGAATCATCGCTGGGTCAGTAGTATTCATTTGGGCATCCCAGGGCTGCTAGTAAGGTTGTGACGTTCAAACGTTTAGGAAATCATGCTCCTTGTAATCGAATGTTAATTCAATTTTTATGTTTGTATTTTCAAGTTTGCATAAATTCACGCAGCATCTAACCAACCTTCTTGTGTCAATCTTTACCTACTAAGTCATTGCCTTTACATTTTTCACACGGGGCCATATGCATAACACTAAACATTTCCACGGTACCTGGTATTAAATGCATAGAACGTAGCTAGCTTGTTCTCATAAGGAAGGCGCTAGGCCCAGGCTAGCACTCATTAACATAACCCGTCAAATAGCGATGCAAAAAATCAAGAAAATTTATACGTATCGATGACCTTTGGCCTATCGTTGAAAGTATTCCAGCTTTTAGGAGTTCTAATGTGCAATGAAAACATTGAAGAAATTCTCGTTTTTTACCTATTGTGATAAAATTACAGATAAATCCATGTCTTTTAGCATTTACTTCAAAGAGTAACAATTATTTCAAAACTAATAAACAAAATTACGGACGGATTAGATATTTGTCTATAATTCTTTTTACAACCGGATTATGCATCAAAAAATCAGCACGTGTTGACATAAATTAATGAGGTAACAGCCTGCTCATGCACAAAACTCTGGAATATTCTTACGCCTTGTGATCTGTCATCCCTAGTTGCGGAATTCACACGTGGCTGCTATAGCGTTTCTCAACATGGGTACTTATGGAAAAACAATCATTCTTGGTTTTTGGTATAAAAACTTCAAACACTTGAATATTTATTGCTACATAACAGCCCAATTACTTCTGATTCAGGTAAAAATAAAATGGCTAAATCATTCGAAAGCTTTTTAAAGTGCACTAAATTATACAGTGCAGCAGATTAGACCGTATCACTGCTCTAAACGCAGTTTGGCAGTGACCCAGATTTTTCTCGTAGCAGTAGCCACATCGAAGGGGAAATTACGTAATCCCGTCTTCTATCCTTGTATCAAGCCTGCTATCAAGTTAGAGTTGTTTTGTTTTCAATGTGTGAACGAATAATCGGGTTAAACCGGAGGATGATTATCGTTACGTGAATATTATGAATGTTAAAAATAATATTTCAGTGTTTCCTTAAGTTTGAACAAACAGAAAAACGGGAAGAATGAATTTGAATTTCATATTAAAGTGGTCATGCTAGTTACGCGAAACATACATTGTACGTTCATATTAAGGGTTTTATCATTTTATTTAGGTCCTATCATCAATGATGACTTGCAATCAACAGAGGCGGCGGAGCTGGGAAGGTAGATGTGCGGGCTTCAGCCCAATAATTTTAGGTAAACGTATCACGTTACTTGATCTAATCCCCCCTCCCCCCACAATATTGTTATCACATGTCACTTTATCTCATTAAATCCCCCACTAAATTGAACCCTCCGCCACCCCTGATTAGACAATTGAATTCTGAAATGGCTTGGGGTGGATGAGATGCAGAAACGCATTTTCATACAATGAATTTGGACCCTTCAGAGCCGTAAATTAACATCTTTAACGTTAAGAAGCATTCAAACTTGGGGGCATAAGATGCGAATTGAAACTTAAACAAAACCCCCTCCTTCCTCCAATTGTGTACTCATTTAAAAAAATATATTCTGTAGGCCTATAATTAAAAAGGTAGAGGAACATGTATCCTGGGAAGTACGGCACTACGCTTTTTCCGTAACGAAACTAAAACTAAACAAATTGGAACTCATATTGCAGAAAAAATCAAACATGAAAACGGTCATAGCCTAACACTTTTTTTTTTTGGAATACAAGTATGTGATTGCTAATGTTCGTAATTTTGTTTTTAAAATTATTGTTCCAGAATATGCTGCACTCAAACTGACCTTTGCTCTCCCATAACGTCGACAATCGACGGTTACATGGTGTAAACCTCCATTAAGTTCTACATTTAGATTAATACAAAACGGCTTACAACTTTTGTTAGAAGTAGGCCTATATTTTTTTGAACTTTTACTATTCTTAAATAAAAGAGGTAGTATGCTGCATATATCGGCCCTAAGTTCGCGGATACCAGGGCCAGGAAGTCAGGTGCGTAGGGCCTACCCCCCAATTCCCTTTTTTTTTTTTTTTTTAAAGTATTGAAATGGCAAAATTTGGGTATTTCTGCCTACAAAAGTTTGGATATGTCATTCTTTTATATCATGAAAATCTAATGTATTTCCTCTCTCGTTTCTTCTTTTTTAGTAAAATAAGCATACTTTATCCTTGTATTATCTATTTGATTTCTTTACTGTTAAGCATGCAACAGTACCTCCTTAATTTTCATTTACTTTAATGAGCTTCTTTTTTCGTTCTGCACGATTTTTTAATTCTTGTTCCCTGCATTTCATATACTGTCATGTCTGGCATAGAAATAAAAAGGATATTTCTTTTCTTCAAATTGTTTACTTAAATCAAAGGAGGCTTAATTTTGCTTGTATAACCCTGGGATTACCATTATCAAACACTCATGGCCATAATTATTGGGAAGTCTCCCCCTTCCCCAGGCTTCGCACCACTATATACCCAATTTTGAGATAAAAATGTGTTTCAAAAGCATGCTCAGCCTCAGATGTGTGTTAGGGTGGGGTGCGTTAAACCTGTCTCAACTTTGTGAGTAAGAACTCCGACGTAGCATGATAATTTTGAAGTTTATGTTGTACGTCTCAGTAAAAAGTTACACAATATCCTACAGCAGCAACTACTACAAAACGATATATAAATACAACATTAATAGGCCTACCCTCCATGTTTCTCCCCCCTCCCATTATGAGAGAATACTCCCATAATGGGGGTATTCCCCCTCTCCACCCTGTTTAACAATTTTCTTTGTCCTGTTGAATGAATAAAATTCATTCTCCACACGACCGTGACAGTTGCACTTGTATTAAGCTATTGATCCCCATCCAATATTTTAGTCTATTTGCCTACTGGGGACAAGAAATACTAATAAAAAAAGATAAGTTGGACGATTTTTACCCTGTAGCCACAACTACCTCTGCCCAATGCTGTCCCCTCTCCCCCATCCCAATGCTGTCCCCTCCCAACAGCCCAAAGCTTCCCCCTCCCTCCATCCCAATGCTGTCCCCTTCCTCCAGCCCAATGCTTCCCCCTCCTTCCATCCCAATGCTGTCCCCTCCCTCCAGCCCAATGCTGCTCCTCCATCCAGCCCAATGGTTCCCCCTCCCTTCAGTCCAATGCTGCCCTTCCTTCAGCCCAATGCTTCCCCTCCCTCCAACCCAATGCTGCCTCCTCCCTCCATCCGAATGCTTCCCCTCCCTCCAGCCCAATGCTACCCTCTCTCCAGCCTAATGCTGCCCCTCCCTCCAGCCCAATGCTGCCCCTCCAGCCCAATGCTGCCCTCCAGCGCAATGCTGCTCCTCCTCCCTCCAGCCCAATGCTCCCCTCCTTCCTCCAGCCTAATGCTTCCCCACCTCCCCTCCAGCCCAAAGCTGCCCCTCCTCCTCCAGCCCAATGCTGCCCCTCCTCCCTCCAGCCCAATGCTGCCCCTCCCTTCTGCCCAATGCTGCCCCTCTACCCTCCAGCCCAATGCTGTCCCCTCCTCCCCAGCCCAATGCTGTCCCCCTTCCTCCAGCCCAATGCTCTCCCCTCCCTCCAGCCCAATGCTGTCCCTCTCCCTCCAGCCCAATGCTGTCCCTCTCCTTCCAGCCCAATGCTGTTCCCCCTCCCTTCAGCCCAATGCTGTTCCCCCTCCCTCCAGCCCAATGCTGTCCCCTCCCTCCAGCCCAATGCTGCTCCTCCATCCAGCCCAATGGTTCCCCCTCCCTCCAGTCCAATGCTGCCCCACCCTTCAGCCCAATGCTTCCCCCTCCCTCCAGCCCAATGCTGCCCCCTCCCTCCAGCGCAATGCTGCCCCTCCCTCCAACCCAATGCTGCCTCCTCCCTCCAGCCGAATGCTTCCCCTCCCTCTAGCCCAATGCTACCCTCCCTAAAGCCCAATGCTGCCCCTCCCTCCTGCCCAATGCTGCCCCTCTACCCTCCAGCCCAATGCTGTCCCCTCCTCCCCCAGCCCAATGCTGTCCCCCTCCCTCCAGCCCAATGCTGTCCCCTCCTCCAGCCCAATGCTGTTCCTCCTCCCTCCAGCCCAATGCTGTCCCCTCCCTCTAGCCCAATGCTGTCCCCTCCCTCCAACCCAATGCTGTCCCCTCCTCCCTCCAGTCAAGTACCTCACATACCCGCTATACTGCTCCCTTACACTTTTGTTTTACTGCATTTGATTGGTCACAAAATTTGATAAATGTATATCAAACAGCAACGTGTTTGGAAAATCCCATCATACCTTACCAACTCTTGAGAAGTTCGGAAAATTTACATGAGCTATCAACTATGCATAGTCCCACTTGTGTACATATTAACATAATATGATTGGAGAGTCCCATCATACCTCAAACTCTCTCCATTACTTCACATGAAACTAGATCCGGTGTAAAAGTAAATTTTGCCCCCCCTTCCCCCTCAGTAAATTTTGGCCCCCCGGCCCTTATTTCCTAAAAAATTTGGTCCCCCAAACCATAAAGCAGTAGCCATTTAGTAAATTTGGTCCTGCATCATAGAAAAACAGTCCGCGCTCATCAATACAGGATGCAATTTCATAGGCTACAACTTTGATGACCGTTGATGCGATGTTTTGAAAACAAACAAAAACAGATTCTCAAAGCTTTAGTTTGAATTGTCTACATTTGCTCCAGGTGAGAAAAACTAAAGAAAGTTATATGAAAGTTGTGTCAGTATTGTCATATTTTAAAAATCCAGATTTGATCTTGTAAGAGTTTGCTTTATTATGCAACATGGGTTATCAGGTTATATTGTGATTAGTATCAAGTCTTTGTTGCTGACTACTTTGCGTAAGGGTGTTGTCAAATTTTGATCTATGGATTAATTTTTGTGGGAAAAAAAAAACAGTACATTGTTTGTGGTCAAATTCTACAAGCACAGCGGCGCTGTATTCCATACATAAACATGACTAATTTCGGTTTTAGCTTATCACTTCAGTACAGTACACAAAAATTAATTGAAGGAACCGTACAGACACCAGTAAATCGCCTTGTAAAATCAGTCCGGTGAGACCAAATTCACTAGACATTTCTTAGGAAATAAGGACCGGGGGCCCAAATTTACAGGGAGCAAAATTTACTGTCACACCGGCATGGACCCTGGGAACTCAGTTTATTGCACAATACATGACAAGCTTCGTTGAGAACTTATATGGCAGGAACTACTGAATATGTTAGGGACGTGATATTTATACTTAATAAAGTACACATTGAACTGAATTTTTTAATATTTTGATAATCTACAGACAAGTGTAAAGAACTATTTTGATGGAAAAATGACCAAAATTATGTACTTTTAAGAAAGGAATTTGAGATATACTTACGAGTTTTCCACTTTCAATTCCCATGGTACAATAAAACTTTCTTCTTTGCAGCTAGAAGTATGGTCAAATGTGTGGTTTTGTGCATACCAGGTAGGTGTTTGTAAATAAATTATTTCTACATGGGTGGTTGGAAATACGGAGATATTTTGTTTTAGATTCAAGGGAAAAATTTCGTTATCAATTATGGTAAAAAGATCCAAAAAGTCAAATAAAACACAATTAGGGGTATAACTTTAAAAAGGAATTCCTTAATATTTCACACGTTTGTTTCTTTGAAGTCCCAAACAAATTTGACAGCCTAATTTCTGTGTTTCGTTCCTCATTGAACAGAAGATTTTTTTAACAGTATTTGACAAAAAAAGTACATGAAATATATGATTTTCTAATCGGGATAATTATTCATTCATTAAACGGTTAAACAACGATTAAGGACTGTAATGATAACAGCTGTACGTTTATGGAAAAAAATGCTAGCTGTCACAACCTTAGCCGCTAGTTTGGCCGATTACCGGCTAAATATGACAAATTTGTCCGTTTTGAAACATGTTTGGTCAGTAATCTTTTTTCTGCACAGGCCAAATGAAATTAATTTAACATTTATGAAGATTAATGTGTAAATGTTAGAAATTTTGTTATGTTTACAAAATGTATTTTCTAACCATACGTTGTGGTGGATTTGACCTTTGACCTCACCAACGTCAGTAATCGAGCAAGACATGATGGCACCATGCATTGAATGTCACATAGCTTTTGTTAAGAGCTTACTTTTTCAGATATTGCTATGACGTGAACCTCATTGCACCCACCACAAAACCAAGTCATCACTGAGAACCAATCTGACAGTCATTCACAACTAACCTCGTTTAGCACATATGACCTGACTGTTAAGGTGCCATTCAACTCAAACAAACAAACTGAATACAACTCATACAGGAAAGTTAACACTCTTGGATTTCTAACGTGATGAATAATTGCCCCAAAATGGAATAAACCTCAAATAAAACTTTAAAAACATCATACAAATACATACGACTAAAATAAAATCAGTAAAAGCAATCAATTCTTCTTGCATTGTTATGGGTTGAGCTATAACATCATTGATGTCTAGTTTTCCTTATGCAGTATTGTTGGGGAAATAATTTTTTATTGATAAGATTTCAATACAGAATTGAGCAAAATGGCAGCCTCCATGTACAGTATGTGTTGACTTAAGAGATGGATAACTTGAGATAGGAATGAGATTTTGACTTGCTGTTTTTCGTAGTTGGTTTAGATAATAATCCTCTAGCATATGAAATGAGGATTATTTTAGACTTTATGTCTCCTTTAAAGGATTGTAAACATACTTCTATAAATAATGTACTAAATCTCATTTCATGTTTTAAGGAATTATTATATCTCTGGTTACTAGAGTGATGACTTACACCAACTTTTCAAAAAAGTGGGTTGGACAGGTGGGTGGGGGTTGTGGTCGATGGAAAAGTAGACTAGACGGGGAGGTTGAAGATGAGAATAAGAGAGACTTTTGATCTAAAAAATTTGGCAGGACATTTTCAGTTTTTACATTAAAGGTCATATGGAAATATAAGCATTTTATTTTGTTAGAAAGAGACTAGTATGAAAATCTGAGCAGATCCGTTCTGAATTTTGAAAGAAGCACTTTTAGTATTTGAGTGGCTGATCAAAGTTGAATAAGTTTTGAATTCATGTAAAATCTGTGATGTACATGTATGACTTGGTGGACGGCTGAAAATCTTTATGTATTCTTTATATCTTTCCTAAATCTTGGTCACTGAGATGATAGGAAAGTCTATTTTTGCTAGAATTTTATTGGGGGCATGGCTAAGACTTTTGGTTAGAATTTGCTGCACTACTTTAAAGAATTATAATAGACATTTAAAACAAAGATTTACAACACAAAATACCAATGTCACCGTGTAATACATCACAAAATTTGCATAAAATATACAAATTGATGCATGAGATTTAAAAACTGCTGTAAAATGGTCAATGTTTAACTGATTTTAATGAATTATCTTACTACAGTACACAAGAATATTATGTTTTTTTCTTCATAGATTTTAGAGCAATTTAGCTAATTTTGCCTCTACACATCCATATTCCATTTACTGATTCCCTCTCATGCTGCTATTCACCCATTTCACCACACAAAAGTGGGGATGCAGAGAGAGGGGGCCTGAAAGAGCAAAAAGGGACAAATCGTGAATTATTGATTTGTGAACCACACTTGTAAATTAAAGAGGTGCAGTAGCTCAGTGGTTTTGTATGCGAAAGGTACCAGGTTCAATTAAACTACTGACATAGTTTAAGGTTTCTTTTTAATATATATCTTAGACAATTTAGACCTTATATGAAACCTTGGATGAAAATTGTTTTTGATTACCACATAAAGTAGTGAAAATTGCAGTTGGTACTTGAACACCTGCCATACATTTTCAACGCCATGAAGTGTTTTAAGTTTAACACTTTAAAAAGAGTGTTTATCATGATTTTCACTACAAATAAAATTTTTGTCCAATTACTGTTCAAGCCTTAATGTGGTCAAGCAACTGTTAACCAAAACAAGATATATGTTATCAACATTATTATCTCTGAATTAGTGGTTCTAAATTAAACACTTGATTGACCAGCCAGAATATACAGACCTCTTAACATTTTGCTGTGCACCTGAGGAATTAAATTTCTCCTTTATAAAATTGAATTTGTTTTCATTGTCCGAAATATAAATAAGTTCTTTTTAATTCTTCTTTTCGTATCTGTGATAATTTAAAAGAATTCCGAGATATTTATCAAAAAGACAAACAATTTTTTTTGGCCAGTCCATGGATAACCCAAAGTTTGTGCACCAATGACAAACATGTGCAACTTTCAGAAGCTGTACCAGTAGAGTGTAAATAGGCCTGACTGAAAATATGGGAAGAAAGAATTTGAAAGGTATTAATTTTCAGAAATTTAAAGAAGTATAAAAGATATTGAGTTGTCCAGGGTTTGCGCTAGCTTTGGATTTTTGGGAGGGAAATTCCCTTTTTCAAAAATGTTTGGGTAGGGATTTTAGAATTTTGGTAGGGAATTTCTCTCATGGTTTTCTCTATACCAAAGTTTACAAACACAATTTGTTAACAAACATAACCTCATGGCCTCTGCAAGATGTTCATTCATAAAAATTCACCAAATTTACAGTCGCTTTATAAATTTCTTTTCACTAATATATTGATTTTATACAGTGCTAGATGTCGTAAATACAGAAAACGACTGTACAGTAGTTGGGAGACTTGTCACAAATTTCACCACCTACATGGAGGCCTCAGTCACGTTTCGTTGTATACATTTAAGTATGTAAGGGATCCGTTTATAACTTTGCAAGTTATAAGGATTACTTTACCGATAAAAATAGCTTTTTACTTTTTTTGTACTTAAAAGTGAACTTATCAAATTATATTATTTCTGTAAATTGCATACAAATTTTAAGTCTAATTGCTAAAATTCATATCGTTAGCTTGAGGCCTAATGTTATCACAGAATGCTCAGTGCAGATTTGAACACTTGTCTTAGTCAGCAGCTCCTGGTAGCTGTGCGCGACCATACCACATTGCTTCTAATTTTGTGTGAGATTGTGAGAACTGATTGCACGATTCGTGCAAAAATGCAAACCCAGGAGTTGTCTGCCTAGTCATACATCAGAAATTCCACAGATATTAACAAATTATGAAACTTCGGTCATTCATAACTCCAAAAGTGAGAATGCTTTATTAGGAATTCCGAACCTGTTATTCTAAGAATTAAAATGTTTTTTTCCAGTATACTGTTAAACTGTAGGTGCATGTTAAACCTTTAAAACGCTCTTATAGTATTTGTGATTGAAGTATGGTCTGAAGTGCTTCAACGAAGACATTTTTCAGTTCACCTCGTCATACAGTAGCTTGTTAATCTTTGAATGAAATGGGATTTATGTCCTGTCGTCTACAGGTTAAGTAAGATTGTACTTTGTGAGTCTTTGTTGTCTATCTGTTTGAATTGTTTTTTCAGTGTTTGTCATCTGAGATAAAATTATTACATTTCTTCCTTTAAAGGAGCATTAGACCGAAAAGTGAGCGCATATTTTTAGGGGTCCCCCTCACACCCCAAAATTCAAATGCTTATATAGCATGCAACAGTAAAGCAATTTTCTGCTTAATATGAATATTCAAGTAACATTTGCCTTCACGTCGTCTGTAAGCTATGGAGGCAAGAAGTTTATCGATCTTTTGTGGATAATATATCTGTGAAATTAGCAAAAATTGGCGCCCTTACTTTGTCTAGTGCTCCTTTAAATGGGTAAAGACTGTACACATGGTTTTAGGTCATTTCTATCTAAATGTCTATACTTTGATAAAGTCTGTACTTCATGAACCTTTAAAGGTCTACAAACTTTTAAAGGACTAGTTCAGTGGTCCATCAAGTGTATGTTATATGAATATGGACTTCAAAGGAGACAAAATGGTGAAGAAACCATTCAAAATTCTTATTCCGTTAAGGAGATTTTTAAGTTTAAATCCGTCTTATCTTTGTAGAAATGACTGGTGTAGTAAGTTTACTATGGAAGGCTGGTGTCCTTATCCTTACATTCTTAACAATTGTTAATGTAGTTTAAAGAAAATACATTTTACATTTTTCCTGTTTCAATTTTTTCCCCTCGAACTTCCTTCAGGTGGTATATATTTATCCTTACTAGATTCTATTTTGCTACTTTCTTGACTTATCCAATGGTATTTAAGCCACAAAACTGAAAGACAAAATATGATAGAATGCATACTATGAAGACTGAGGAATCTGAGGCAGTGACATCACAACTAGTCTAATTTCAGTCGTTTGTACACAAATGATACCAAACTTCAAACTTAAACATCTCCTTAACGGAGTAAGATTTTTGAATGCTTTCGTCACCAGTTGTTTTTTGTAGTCTTCTTTCATATAAAATGGACTTGCTCAACCACTGAACTAATCTTTAGAGGGGCTTGCTGTGTTTCAAACAATGAAGTTGATGAAAATAGACAAATATTTCCCATGATTCCCATCCAATCAATTTTGCCATTTAAATTTTTTTGAAATGAGTTCTTAATGTACAAACACATGTAAAATATCTTTAGTAGCTGAAAGGGAGTTGGGTATTGGCAAAGTTTTGTAAATGTCATCTAAATGTTAATGCCAAACTATTAGGAATGGGGAAGTTGCAATCATTTTTATGTTTTTTAATGAATAATAATCAAACCAATCCTCATACTGAATTTTAAAGGTGCTTTTGGCCAAAAAGTGAGGGCTAATTTAGTGCGAGTCTCACTTTAAATCGAATGCATTTGCAGAATATCATAAACATAACTAAATCCCGACTCAAAATTTGTACGTGTTTTCCCATTGACTTTTTAGTATTTGTTCGCTTGCGTGCGATGGGTGAACATTTCTGTAAAAGCTGACCCTGTGATGTGACTTTATTGGTTAAAATCTACATAAATTAGCCATAGATATAACAAAAAATATAACAAATATATGAAATTAAGCAAAATTAGCGCTCTCACTTTCGACTGAGAGTACCTTTAAAGCGATCATTCCTTTTCAATGGAATTGTCGCGGTCTTTCCGCCAACCTTTGAAGAACTCAAACTTTTGATCTCTACCTTCAACCCCAGCATTATCTGCCTATAGAGACCTTCCTCTTTTCCCCCGACTCCATCCCCATTCCAGGGTACACGGGATCCCATTTTATCACCCAAAACGCCAGTAAAGTCTCTGGTGGCTCCTCTATTTACATCAGAAATGATATACCCTTGAGCCACCTTTCTATCCAATCCGACCTTCAGGCTACTTGCCGTCTCGTGACCCTACACAAAACCATTACTTTTTGCAGTCTTTACATCCCCCCCCTCCCAACTCCCCTTTACCCCCTCTTACCTTGACGATCTCATCTCTCAACTTACCAAGCCTTTCATCCTGACAGGTGATTTGAACGCTTACAACCCCCTTTGGGGTTCCTCTACTTCTACTGTCAAAGGGAAACACATTGAAAATCTCCTGAACCACCACAACCTTGCCTCCTTAACGACGGCTCCCCCATTTACACCCAGTACTGGCACTTTCATCAACCTCAACCTCTCCATCTGCGACCCCCCGCTCTTAGTTGACTTTTTGTACTGGAGGGTTCACCCTTCACTCTGCAAGAATAACCATTTCCCCATCCTCATCTCCACCCCAACCTCTTTGTCTCACCTCTTCCCAGCCAACTGGAGATTCCAGCATGCAGACTGGGGCCTCTATTCCACTCTGTGCAATATCTCCATCACTAATGACATTCTCCTCTCCTATCATCCCGTCTCTTTCTTCACCTTCAAACTCTTGGAGGTTGCCAATTTTATTATCCCCACTTCCACCTTCACCCCACAGAACTTCAAACCCTGGTTCACCACTGACTGTAAAAAAGCCATCTTCCTCAAGAACCAAGCCCTCCGTCTCTTCAAAACCCACCCCACACCCCAAAACTTTGGCAACTTTCGCATCCTCAGAGCCAAAGCCAGGAAGACCATTAAACTGAGCAAAAAAAGTATCCTAGGAAACCTATGTCTTATCCCTGGATTTCCAGACTGCCCCCTCCAAGGTCTGGAATATGATCCGTAACTTCAAAGGGTAAAGTTCCTCCAACAACATCTCTCACCTCATCCACAGCAACATCAAAATCACCGACCTCAAATACATCACCCACTGACTAGCCTCCACTTACGCCAATACCTCCTAAAATGACAATCTTTCTTACTCCTTTCGCAAACAGAAAATGGAGGCTGAAAAGAATTCTCTGAACTTCCAGTCTAACAATCAGAAAAACTACAATCTCCCTTTCACCTACTTTGAGCTCTCCTCCGCCCTCAAAAAATGCAGGTCCTCCTCTTAAAGCCCTGATGGCATCCACTACAATCTACTCAAAAATCTCCCCAGAAACTCCCTAGAAATACTCCTCAAGATTTACAATTATCTGTGGTCCTCAAACTCTTTCCCCATTACTTGGAGAGGACCACCATCACCCGAATCCCCAAAACTAACAAAGACAGATCCAACCCAAAAAACTACAGACCCATTGCTTTTTCCTCCTACCTCTGTAAGATCATGGAATGTATAGTATGGTCCTCTATAGACTACAGACTCTGCTGATACCTCGAGAGGAACTCCATCCTCTTCCCCACTCATAATGGCTTCAGAAAAAACAGAAACTGCCTGGACCACATCCTCAAACTCGACCCCTTCATCCATGAAGCCTTAGTCAGAAATTATCATGCCATCTCTATCTTCTTCGACCTCGAAAAGGCCTTTGACACCACGTGGCGGTATGGTGTTTCCAAAGACCTCCACTCCTCTGGCTTCAGAGGCTTCCTACCCACCTTCATCCAGAACTTCCTCCACTTCGGAGTACGCATTGGTAACACCTACTTCCAAAGGTACACCCAACACCCGGGTGTCCCCCAAGGCAGCATCCTCTCCCCCACTCTCTTTATCCTCAAATTTAACAGCATCACCAAAACTTTCACCCCCAACATCAAAAGCTCTCTCTATGCCGACGATTTCACTATCTACTCATCCTCTTCTTTCTTTCATACTCTCCATTATAACCTACAACACTGTCTGGCTCACTGCAGCAACTCCAATGGTTTGAACTTCTCAAAATGACAAAACTGTTCTCATCCATTTTAACAACAGCAACAACTCCTTCTTCCTCCGCTCTAATCTCCGCCTCAAAGATTCCATAATCCCCAGTAAAGACACTTCTCGCTTCCTTGGAATCGCTCTCGACTCCAAACTTTCCTTTCTCCCCCACATCAACACCCTTAAAACAAAAATGCCACAAAAACCTCAGTCTCCTCAAGGTCCTCTCAAGGACTGACTGGGGAGCAAACCAGGGCACTCTGCTAACCTTATACCGCTTCCTCCTCAGATCCAGGCTGGATTATGGCAATTTCATCTTCGCCTCTGCCCATTAATTTTACTTGAAACACCTAGAGGTCACTGAAAACACTGCCCTAAGGCTTTGCCTTGGCACCTCTCACACCTCCCCTATTGCGTGTCTTTACGTCGAGGCAAATGAACTTCCCTTCGACTTCCGATGCACGAAGGCCGGCCTCTCCTTTGCTCCCGGCATCCTCACCAATCCACGTAACCCTTGCTTCCATCCCATCCGTTTTTCCTCCTTCACCAACCTCTTCAATCTCAACAAATGCACCTTTTAACCCCCCCCCCTCCCTTCTTTTGGGATTTGGATGCACTCCCACTTCTCCAAAGCCAACATCAACATTTTCTTGATCGCCAGATACACCATCCCACCTACACCAGCCTGGACTATTCAACCCCCAAGGTGTACCTTGGTCTTTCCTTCTTCACAAAAGCTCTTCACAACCCAGCCTTCTTCCACTCCAAATACTGCCAACTCAGTAGACATTTCCACGACTACTCCTTCCTCTTCACCGACGGCTCCACATGGGAAGGCTTTTCTGCAGCCGCCACCGCCTGTCCTGGCCTCACCCTCTTCTCAAGGCTACCTGACGGCACCTTTATCTACTCTGCCAAGGCGAAAGCTATCCTCCTAGCCTTAAACTTCATAGAACTCTCTTTCCAACCTCATTTTGTCATTTTCTCTGACTTTAAATCCCTCCTCCCTGGCATCCTCAACATGGTCTGGCTTAACCCTCTCATTCTACTAATCCTCAACAAACTCCACACTCTCTCCTCCTTAGGAAAGAATATTATCTTTTTCTGGATACCCAACCATGATGGCATTCCTGGCAATGAGAGAGTCGACATAGCCGCCATCAAAGCTCTGTCAAACATCGCCTCTCTTTTTCCTATTCCACACTCAGACCTCCGTCTTTCCATCTTCAACTACAAAGAAACCGGGCAAAACTCCTGGAATCATGAAACCAGTAACAAACTCCACACCATCAAAGTCGGGACCAACACCCCTCTGCACAGTTGCAAGCACAGGGAAGACATTGTTGTCACCCACATCCGCCTTGGCCACTCCTCTCTCACTCACTCCCATCTCTTATCCGGCTCCCCTACCCCTCTCTGCCCCACTTGTAACACCAATCTTTCTATCAAGCATATCTTCGTAACCTGTCCCCTATACCAGAACTCCAGATCTCTTCTCTTCTCACTATCCTTAATCTCGAACCTTTTCAGAAACAATTTTTCCTCAAACATCATCAACTTCCTCCGCAACAACAAGCTGTTCCAGCACATTTAACTTCCCTCTTCCCTCCCTTTCTACACCTAACCTTACTTGCCTCCTTTTTTCTTCTGCTTTTTCCCCTTTTCTCCCTTACAAACCTTCCATCTCCTCACTGTCCTAACTTTTCCACCATAATTTGTTAACATTGGCACATTTGACTATGACTGTTGTGGTGCGGTTAAACATTAACAAACCAAACCAAACCATCCTTTTCTTCTGTGTATTCAGCCCACTCGGAGTTATGAATATTTATGTATAATCAGTTCAAACATGTCATTGCCGAGGATGATTTCATCTTTAAAGAATGAATAGATTAACATCATTTTTGCAATATTTTTAGTTTAAGGTTTAAAGGATTAGTTTAGTGGTCAGGAAACTATCTTATATAAATAAGGACTTCAAAAGAAACAAACAAGTTTAAAGTTAGAATCATTTCATTCATATTTGTAGAAATGACTGAAATTAAACTAGTTGTGATGTCATAGCCACAGGTGTTATGTCTATCATATTTTGTCATGTGATTTTGAAGATTAAAAACCATGGGATATGTCAGAAAAGTAGTAAAACTGAATCTAGTAAGGGTACTTATAATGTATCACATGAAGAATGTTAGAGGGAAAATAATGCAAATAGTAAAAAAAAAAATTTTTATAATTTTTCTTTAAGAAACAGTAACAATTGTTAAGAGTGAGGATGAGGATGCCAATTTTCCATAGTAGACTTACTACACCAGTTATTCCTACACAGATAAGATAGCTTTAAATTTGAATATCTCCTTATTGGAATAAGATTTTTGAATAGTTTCTTCACCATTGTGTTTCTTTTGAAGTCCACTTTCATATAAGATGAACTTGTTTGATCACTAAACTAATCCTTTAATAATAATTCTCCAATCCTTTTTTAAGCTAATCATTGTTAAAAAAAACGATAATGGTATTTAATCTCAAAACTTGCTATACGGGGCACAGCAAATACAGATCTATTTCAACAAGCTGATGGTTGAATTATTAGGCCAGCATGATCATGGCAAATGCGCAGCCACTATTGGTGAATATATATCACTTAGCTACAACCACCACACAAAGTGATATATATTATGGACTGCACATGCCCCCAAGATTGTAAATACTACGAGCTTAGCTGAGAATTCTACATTACACTCAGGGAGAAAAAAAGGTAAATATTCATTTATCACTGTATGAAGTATCAGTGTGCCCACTCAAAAAAATGTGTATATGATATTCCAATACCTATCTAACAGTCTGACCTAATTTTTTAGCAGCCTGAGTTGGGGTATCCTCACCATGTGTCAGCTGGCATGCTTTGATTACAGCCTATTTTGCACATTTTCCACAGATTGTGGGAATTAAAGCTGATAAGGGGACAACAGGTCATCTAGAACTTTATTTAATGATCGTATTGCATTTACACAGTAAAGTACAGTGGCTCATTCAGGATTTACCCACTTAAATTTTTTGTCAAAGTGTTACAACATGAGATATTTTGCTATCATCATTCATTAGAGATCATTTTGCCTTCTGTGCAAAACAGTAAATTGCCTCATAAACTAGAGTACAGTATCTGTACAGTAGTACTAGTATAGTATACTGTTCAGCACGCCGCTGTTATTTTTGCATCAATACATAATGAAACTTATTGTACATTGGTCAGAAATGTATGCCAGACTTGGTATAAAGTCACGAAAAACTGCAATTGTGGGAGGAAAATATTTTTTATAAAAAAAGTATTTTGTTTATTTCTTGAGTAAGCAACAGTTTATGTGGTAAAAAATGAAGCTTTTGCCCAAAATGTTTTGAGTTCATTGCTCTAAGATGGTAGGAAGATTTTTGATACCTTCATTCAGAACCATGGATTCATCCCTCACAAGCTTTACTACTGTATTATGATTAAAATAACAAATCAAATTCACAAAATTTCTGCAGATTTTAAATTTCATCACTGTACCTCAACTTAGTATTCTCCTGGCATATCCTGTAATCAAAAAATTTTAGTGGGTTAAAATTGTAATTTATAAGTAAGTTAATTTATTTCCATACCCATAACATTTTTGTTCAGTCTTATTAGGGATTATATCATAACTTTCCTTTAATTGAGGAAATGTACAATACATTTTTTTTTATAACATAACATTTTGCTAACATAGAAGCTGGCATACAAAAATTGGTAGAAATTTGATTTTCTTACCTAGGAAGTATGTTTACATGGGTGATTTTTAAAGTGTATATATTCTTAACTGAAGAACTTTTGAATGGAACTAGATTCTGACAAATTGTCTTCAGTTTGTTAACTTTACTTTATTCTCTATTATGTGACAGAGTGGAGAATGGCCCTGGCAGACCCACGGGAGATACTATGGGTCTGCTACAGTAGGGCTATTCTCTGTTATGTAACGGACATGATAGGCTGGAGAATGGCCCTACAGGTCAATAAACTATTTCCTTAAAATTCGAACATCTGCCATTGGGAGTTATAGACCAAAACCTTCCTTTATTCCATTTTGCCAACATACTTCCTTATCTACCGCTGTACTATGAACCCAATGTTTGCTGTGCCTCTTTCCGTATTTGTTATTCCTAACAATCTTTAGAACAAACTTTGTTGCTCACATAATAAACTGATCCTCAGTCATCCAGGGAGCTGTTGTAGCAACATGTGCTACATTATAACATGTGTTATATATGCTACATAGTAATATGTGCTATATAGCATGTGCTACATAGTAACATGTACTATAAAATGCTACATAGTCACATGTGCTATATATGCTACATGGTAACAAATGTAATATAGCATACATGCTACATAGTAACATATACTATATAGCATGTGCTATATAGTAACATGTTATATAGCATGTGCTACATAGCATGTTCTACATATTAAAATGTTTAAAGATCTATCATAAGGCAGCAACAAATTGAGGAAGAAAACATATAAGTACTAGAAACATGGAAATAACAACAACCTCAAAACAATTTGGATTTTAAGGCTTTATTATAGTAAATTATGTTTCAATTTTGTGACATCACAAAGAGAAAATCCATGAAGTGCCTTTAACTTGGATATGACCATGACAATCATACATTAAGATTTTGAATTAGTATTATGATTTTCAGTGAAAAAAGTTTAGGACATGATTTGGACAGGTTTTGAGTATATCAAACATCATGACTTTTGTATGTATTACAAATTCTTTAAACTTTGATCAGCCAGCCATTGATTGAATATTCTGCTGCTTTCAAGGTTTTTGATAGATTTGTCTGTCTCTACATCTCCATAGATGATTGAAAAGTAGCTACTAGCTACTCTGCCATGGGTTAGCCAGAAGAAGTAGGGGGGGGGGAGGTTCGACAGGGTCTTACAACCCCCCTCCAAAGTAAAATAGTAATGGGCCATTCCGCACTCTGTGAATTACATGACTGACTGCGGAATGGCCCTGGCAGATCCTTGGGGGCGGAATGGCTTTAGCAGACCCCTGGGGTCTCCCAGGGATCTGCTAGGGCCATTCCGCAGTCTGTGAATTATGTGACGGACTGCGGAATGGCCATAATGGTAAAATGGTCCAGATAATATGCTGAAAGGTCCAAATATTTACCTCGGCGACCCCCTTTCCCCAATCTGAAAGGCTTTGTACACTCATGTTTGATCTAAACGTCATGATGCAGTATATCAGGCCTGATTTAATATTCAGCTAATGTAAACAAGTTCACCAACTATGACAGATAAATATATATATATATATATATATATATATATATATATATATATATATATATATATATATATATATATATATATATATATATACATACATATATATCATACCATGTTTATTTCACCTTATGTTTCATAACTAATTCCCTGATGCTACCTGATGTTAGCAAGGTATCATTGGGTAACTGACCTCTTGAGTTTCGAGAATCTTCAATTGTGACTTGCCTCTTGGTTTGGAAACATCATGTTTGTATGGTTGCTATGGATTCATCCATAGTGACATGTCACTACATGGGGAAAACCCCTTATGCAAAACCGCAGGAAACTGCCCCCCTCCCTTCCTCTTACCCAGAATTTCACCATCCCAGTTGTATGCTTTCTTCCCAGGGTGAAATTGGGAAATCATTAACATAAAAGTGAAAAATATTGTAAAATTAATCAATTCTTGGGTATTTTGATAAAATTTCCCTAAAATTGACCAAATTTTCTCGAAAACTGGCCAAAATTTTGCCAAACGTTCTGACCAAATTTCCCAGAAAATCCCATTTGGCTAAATTTTTCCGAAATTGAAGAAAAATTTCTGAAAATTCTCCAAATTTTCTGACAATGAAGGAAATTTTCCAGAAATTGAAGAAAACTTAAAGAAAATTGGCAGGGATTTTTTAATTAGCAGCAACTTTTGATGAAAACTGAAGTCACCAGTACCATATTTAGCTTGACCATTTGAAGAATAGTAGAGCTATTCTACTACCTCCAGCGTCAGCGTCGCAATCCGGTAAAATTTTGCTTAACGGTTTGATTAAAGTTTTCATAACTTAAGTTATGAATGGTGAACATTCATTTGACTTGGCATAGTGGTAGAGGACATGGGTACTGATCAAATGAACATGATTGGAGGGTTGTGTGTGCATACTAATTAGCTTATTTGCATAACAATGATAATATTTGTCAGGTTAAAGTTTTAGTTAAAGATTTTGGTTAAAGTTTTCATAACTTATGAATGGTATCCATTCATGTGACTTGGCACAGGGGTAGAGTACATGGGTACTGTTCAAATAAGCATGATTAAGGGGTTGTGTGTACATACTAATTAGCTTATTTGCATAACAATACAAATATTTGTAACTGATATCTCTTTAATCAAAGTGGGAGTGGGGATATTTTGTTTGCACAAATGATCATATATGTGAAGAACATCGTCTACACTTAATAGTGAGGTGTAATGTGCATATTAATTAGGTTATTTCCATAACCATAGACTTTCGCATAAAATATTTAACCTTAGATAATAACTTGGTACTTGTTACAGGGGTAGAGGACATGGGTACTGTTCAAAGGAGCACGATGTGGGGTTATGTGCATACTAATTAGCTTATTTGCATACAATGAAAATATTTGTATCTATGATATCTCTTTATTAAAGTGGGAGTGGAGTTTTTGTTTTACACAAATTTTCATATATGTGAAGAGCTTTGTCTTCACTCAATGGTGAGGTGTAGTGTGCATATTAAGTAGGTTATTTGCATAACAATAGACTTGCATACAAAATATTTAACCTGAGATGATAGCTTGCTATTTGGTTCAGTGGTAGAGGGCATTGGTACTGTTCAATTGAGCATGGTTGGGGGAATGTGTGTGCATAATAATTAGCCTATTTGCATAGTATTGAAAGTATTTGTACATGTGATATCTCTTGAATTAAAGTGGGTGTGGTGATTTTGCTGAAATAAATGATTATACAGTATATGTGAAGAGCGTTGTTCACACTTAATGGTGAGGTATAGTGTGCATTTGCTGCAATATGTTTGACCTGAGATCAAAATTATATGGCTTATGACTTACTAACTTCATTTCTAGTTTTGATATGATATTGACATTCCTGACATGAAGTATAGGCATGGGATGATATTTTGGACAGGTTGGGATGAAATGTGGGACAGGTTGGAATGTGTATTATCAGCAGTGTGGGGATTTGTATCATTTCCAATATCTAGTTTGTCATATGTTAAGCAATATTGTTTCATAAATTTTGCTTTAATGTTATTGTACATTTTTCATGCTGCTTGACTTTGCTTGATACACATATTTTCTTAAATTGGAAGTTGTGTTACAATTCAAGATGTAGTTCTGGGAGTGTGTAGGGGCTGGTGGAAGGTACAGGTTGGAAATGGGGTTTAATGGCATTCTTTCATTGACATTGGCAAGTCAGGGCCTGTCCTTTCTTTGTTATTCAATTGATAGAACTAAAAGAGGTGTAGTAGTTATAAAGACTGCTAGGTTTTACATGTTTTTTGAGTTACTTGAGCTTTTTTTGTCTTAAAATATCTAGGAAAAGTCAAATATATTTTGAAGCTTGTAGTGCAAATGAAAATGTATGTGCATTTTTCAAAGCTCAAGTAATTTGAAATTATCTGCCCATGCTACCTATTACTGTATATAGTTCCTTCTATTAGCCCATTCTCTATACTAGCTTTGAATAGTCGAGCATACTGTCCTTTCGACAATTCTAGTTCCAATTGCCACCAGGATTTTTTTTTTTTTTGCCTTCCCCCCTGAGAGGTGACCCTTCCTATCTATGCCCCTGCCCTTATATAAAAAGGATATCATCACGAAAGATGACCAAATATTTTTTCACCAGCTCTTTTTCATAAACAATTCTCCAATGTTATCCCTAACTCCTTGATGGTACCAAGGTCAGTGGGTGACTGACCTCAGTATAAGAAATTTAAACCTGTAGCTTGAATTAAAAAGGGGCAAGGTGCTAGACTTATTGAGGGGCACATTGATGCGCGCGAAGCGCTGCATCTTTTCGGCGTGGAGTCTAGCGTCCCCTTTAAGGCTCAAGCTCCTGGTGAAGAAGATCTGGGAATTGGGCTATAATAATACCTCAGAATGAAACTATTCTGACTGAAAAGGACCATTCATGAGCCAAACAGGACAATTGCTTACTATGCTGTCAATCTGTGTTCTGTATCCATGTAAGGTATTTTTTATTAAGTTATAAAAGTAATCTAAATTTTGTATATATTTTTTTTTTAAACATTTTTTTTCTGATGAGGGGTAGGGCAGACCCCCAGGGGGTGGGCCTAGCCCACGAAGGGGCGGGACAGGCCCATCCCTGTGAAACAGCAAAGCTAGGGATCTGACTGATTCTTAAACGAATCAGTTCTTAAATGAAAGGTATCGTCCCATAAACACATTCAGAAGTGAATGCTGCTATGCTGGTAATGTCACTTCTGATTTTAAATTTTCTTTATTGATTGCGAGAAATCTGTTATGTTATCAATAACACATGTAGGCCCCTATTTTTAGTCCTATATGCGCGATTGAAAAGATCACAGATTTTTCATGATCAATGGGGGAAATTGAAACGGGAAGAGACGTTACCAGCTTGGTGGCGATTGCTTCTGAATGGATGTATGGGACGATACCTTTCCTTTAATTGTCTCTTGGGTTGGAAACACCCTGTTTGTAGGATAGCTATATGGTGGATTCATCCATATAGTGACATGTTACTTAACGATAAGTACATCGATCGGGAATGCTCGTCATGTTTAATAAAAGGATATCATCACCTAATGTACTATGTACCATTTTTTCACCAGTTTTCCTCTTTAATAGAATATCAACCAGTTCTTTTTCATAAACAATTCCCTTATGTTACCAAGATACCACTAAGGTACAGTATCTCCAAGGTATCATTGGGTGTACTGACCTCTGTGTGATAGAATCTTATAAGAATCGCTTTAAAAGTTGTCATCCTTGTTTGGAAAATGTTCTCCCTGTTTTTATTGTACTGTAGCTATAAATTCATCCATAGTTATATGTCACTTAATAATGATTAAATTGGGGAAAACCTTTATGTTGAAAATATATCAGCCACATGGATCAGTCAATGCAAAAAAGCTTTCCAAATCTGTTAGACATGCATGTACCATTTTTGTGCCTGGGTGGAATCAAGTTGTTTTTTTGCATACAATTCCTTGATGTTTCCTTATGTTACCAAGGTATGATAAGATGAATAACCTGTTGTGTAATAAAATCTCTCCAGAATCTTGTCATCACGGTTTGTCTTGTAGCTACAGCCAGTATGGAAATTACATTACTGTATTAAAGGTATATGGACAGGTAGAGGCAACATCAGCGAAATTGATTTGAAATTCCCTAAAAACCATGAAGGAAGCAAAAAATTCATCAAAATCAGTTAAAAAATTTCTCAAGGTCTAAAATTAAGGTAAGAAATATAAAGAAAAACAAAAGCATTTTCGGGTGTTTTTCTGTTCATACATCACATTTTTTTCAATAAATTAAAAAATGATCAAACTTTGATTACTCATAACTTGAAAACACATGCTCTTTTCGGTCAGTGGTTGAACAAAAACTTTTGTACCTGTCCATATACCTTTAAATGTGTACCTGACAGACCCCTAAAATGGGCAGGGTGCTAGACTTGTTGAGGGGCACATTAATGTACACCGAAGCATTGTGTCTTTTCAGCATGGAGTCCAGGGCTCCTTTAAGGCTCAATTCCCTGGTGAAGAAGCTGTGGGATTTTCGCTATAGTCATACATCTTAGAATAAAGCTTTTAAGTTTAAGTTTAAGTTTATTACACTTATATGGCGCATTATCTAAATAACTTATTCTAATGCGCCTTACAAAATATACATATAAAGAAAATAAATACAAATGTGTAAAGAAGATAAGCATGAAATATAAAGAAAACAAAGAACAACAAAATTATGAAAAGGACTTGAAAGCACAATTAAGTAAGTGAGTCTTAAGCAAGGTGTGGAATTGTTTAAGGGATTGAGCAGGTTTGATTAAAAGAGGTAAGTCATTCCAAAGTTTTGGGCCAAATATTTGCAGAGAGCGATTACCATATGTAAGTTTACTTTTTGGAATATATAGGATGAGGTGGTTTTGAGAGCGAAGGTGGTAACTGGTTTGACTGATAAGGACCATTCATTAGCCAAATTGGACAATTGCTTACTATGCTATCATTCTGTGTTCTGTATCCATGTAATGTATTTCATTTATAAGGCTAATTAAGACTATTTAGTTTTTAAAAATAAAATCAATCAATAAAAATAAAAAAACATTTTTTTATCATGAGGGATAGGGCAGACCCCAGGGGGCAGGACAAACCCCCAGGAGGCAGTGCAGACCCCAGGAGGCAGGGCGGGCTCACAGAGGGGTGCGGTGAGCCGCCCCTGTGAAACAGCAAAGCTAGGGATCTGCATAAGTTTCACAATAATGACCAACTCCCTGTGATAACACAGGGAAAACCCCTTACGTAAAATGATTGTAATGGAGAAATAAGATTGTGGGGCTATTAGGCTTTAAGGAACTTTCCTGTTAGATGTTATGTTATGTTTTTTTTTTTTTTTTTGTGCATACTATTAACATTGGACGAACTTATTTAGGTGCCTTTTGTAAATAAGTGTTTATGACAAATGGAAATATAAATATTAGATATATACAGAACATGCAGGAAATCTATTTGTGTTTACAACCTACAGAGCAGAAATCAAATCAGAAGTTTAAAGGCAATTAATATAAATGAATATCTGAAATGACTTTAAAATGAAAATTATTTGTTCAAATGCTTTCTTCATGTCATGAACATTTGTTGTTTTTTTGTATGAAAAATTAAGGATGAAGCAGTGATTTCCCCAAGTTTCTTTGACATGCATTAATCAACCATTTTTTAAGTTAAATTGTTTAGAGAAATGGCCGTTTGCTGTGTTTAACTAAAGGTGTCAACCCTAACATTTAGGTAATCAATAGCCCCAAAGAGAATGATCTTTATTCAGATGATTTAATAATGATTTGATGATTTTTAAAATCTTAACTTTGCCCAAATTTTTCTTTTAAGTCTGCCTATCCTCCTTCCCACTATTAGTGGAAAGGAGGATTTCCCCTGCACCCCACCTATACCTTTGTTTATCAACTACTGTACTGTGCATATGTAACTTTGTTAGAGTAGATACTGCACCAATCATTGAATGGAGGAATAAGGTTTAGGCACTGTAGGTAGAAACCATGCATCTGCAAAATCTTGATGTAGTTTTCATTCTCCTTCCCTCCATTTCAGTCTTTCAAAGTGAAGCGAATGTCTTTTCCATGAAGGATGTCACAAATCTTTTTATCATAATTAGCTATTTCCTTTCAAAATGTAAATTCTAAAAGTAGAAAAGATTTTTTAAGAAGTTTTATTTATAAGTAGTTTGCCCAGGCATACTGCACAAATCTGCATAAAAATGTGCAAAAAAACACTCAAATATTTCAATATTTCCATGTTTTTAAATGGCTTTGTAATAAATTTAGCTATTATCTTTACCTTTGTCTGTCTTATCCAAAGATTTTCAACATTAAGGGAATAGTGTAGGGGTCAAGCAAGTTTATCTTATATAAAAGTAGGACTTCAAAAGCAAAACAATAGTGAAGAAAGCATTCAAAAATCTTATTCCGTTAAGGAGATATTAACGGATTAGTTCAGGGTTTAAGCATGTCCATCTTATGTGAAAGAGGACTTCAAAAGAAACAAAATGGTGAAGAAAATATTCAAAACTCTTATTCCGTTAAGGAGATATTTAAGTTTAAAGTTTGGTATGATTTTGTAAAAACGACTGAAATGAAGCTAGCTTTCATAACCTCAGATTCCTCAAAATCTTTCAGGTATTCTAATATATTTTTTGCTGCAATGTTGTTGCTTAATAAACATTGGATATGTCAGGAAAGTATAAACATAATCTAGTCAAGGGTAATTATAATTTACCACCTGTAGAAATATTGAGGAAAAATAATTAAAATAGTCAAAAAGTTACATAAATTTTCCTTAAAATACATAGACAAGTTTGAAGAAACTGAGGATGATGAAGCTCTTACATACAGTAGTAGACTTACTACACCAGTCACTTTTGCACATATAAGACATAACTTTAAACTTGAATATCTCCTTAATGGAATAAAATATTAAAGTTTCTTAATTTTTTTTATTTTTAAAGTTCTCTTTTATATAAGATACACTTGCTTGCCCCCTGAACTATCCCTTTAAATTCCTGTTATGAAACACTTACTCATTCACTCAGTGTTTACAATTACCCCTGCTTCATTCAAAAACCTCTCCTAAAATTAGGATAAAACTTATTGTGTAAGCCTATTGTGTAAATACTTTATATGATTTATCCAACTATACCAGCAGTCAAGTCCAATTTGTTTATAACACTTGTATTTCATAGTACATGTAAATACACTATTTAGTGAACTTGATTGTAGCTGGTTTTGTACACATATGGTGGTATGGGAGGAGCTGTAAAAGTCATGAACTTTGAAATATTTTTGGTGAGGTCACATACTGTAAGTGAAATTTGATGCAGATTGACAAGTTGTTGGGTTGGTAGAGTTCAAATGTGGGTGGTTTTCATCCACTAATGAAGTAATTCTTAAGAATAAAGTTTCAAGATTTATATTTGATTCAATTGTCATGTTCGAATACACCGGCACACCTTCATGGGGTGGGAGGTAGTACAGAACTTTTACTTCTCCAATTGGAACCAATGATAAACCGTGGAGAAACACAATTCAGGGTTTGATTTGGATTTGGATATTATATTGATGTTTTCTGAAATGTCCTATTAGAGTAATTTCAGGCTGTTTTAAAAATGGTCATGATGGAAGTTGGAAGTCTGAAATATTTTTGGTAATGAGGTCACATAAGTAATTTTTGATGCAGATCAAGTGGTTGGGTATGTTGGTGTGGTTTCATACTATGGGTGGTTTCATATTGTGTGTGGTTTCATATTATGGGTGGTTTTGGGTATGTTGGTGTGGTTTCATATTATGGGTGGTTTCATATTGTGGGTTGTTTCATATTATGGGTGGTTTCATATTATGGGTGGTTTTGAGTATGTTGGTGTGGTTTCATATTATGGGTGGTTTTCATCCAATGATAATTCCTAAGAATAAAGTTTCAAGATTTGTATCATATTTGATACATTCATCATGTTTGAATACACAGCACACCTTCGTGGCAGTGCCGTC
>JAIGNY010000711.1:412500-460000 GCA_020152595.1 Chiridota heheva
TTACCATTATTGCCCTTCAATATCAGAGAGTATTTGGGCAGGAGATTGTGACTTTACTTTGTTTAAGCTGTTCAGTATCACAGAATTTGCTACCACTGTACAAAAAAAACGAACATCAACAAAGCAAGGAAATCTCTTGAAACTGCTTCTGAAGGTGAATATCATGAACATGTTTTTATTATTATTTCACTGACCATTATTTCATGTGTTATTAAGTCACAACTTTACTGTGAAAGTTGTATATACCTGTGGTATATATCCTGTGTTTATCATGGAAACCAGGCTGTAATTGCATGGTAGGCCTGGTTATAAGCTTAGGCTTATCGGACATGAGCAATGTAGGCCTACATTGCTCGACTTTTATTCATAATCTGAACATCTGACTATAAAGCAACAGTACCTTTACCTGGAATGGTATTGTCTGTACTACTTCTTGTATGTTTTCAAACATTGAGATTTAGTTTTATTTATTTATTTTTTGTTGTGGGGTGGGAGGTGGGTGGTAATGTGGACCATGGGTTGTGTATAGCATTGAATAGAATACAAAAAATTAATGTGTGGTGTGGTATTTAATTTGCAGTCTACTTTGACAGCAACGACTGTGTCTCCAATGAAAAAACTTTATACAACTATGGTAATATTTTGTTTTTGATGTGATGCCGTCATCTTGTCCATGGCATACATGTATTCTTATCATAGATTTTTTGGTGTATTGTTTTCGTGCTTTATTCTTGATTTGGTCAGTCTATAATATTTTTCATTGGGGGAGGGGGAACGTGGACCATGGGGTGGTGTATATCAAAGCAGTCCTAAATAAAAAAAAAATGAAAGAATTGGTGGTGTGAAATTTAATTTGCAGTCTACTTTGACAGCAACAACTGCGTCTCCAATGAAGAAAAAAATGATCAACCATCCATTATCAGTAATATCTTTTTGGATGTGATGCTGGCATGTTGTACATGGCATGATGTAATTTATCATAAAAATTATTTTATGTTGTTTTTGTGCTTCATTCTTGATTGTGTCAGTCTATAATATTTTGGGGGATTTGCGGTAATGTTGACCGTAGGGTGGTTGTGTATATCAAAGCAGTCTTGATTAGAATAATATTTTTAAATTTGGGGGTGTGAGATTTAATTTGCAGTCTACTTTGACAGCAAGGACTGCGTCTCCAATGAAAAAATTAATCAACCATCCATTATCAGTAATATTTTATTAGATGTGATGCCAGCATGTTGTCCATGGCATGATGCTTCTTATCATAAAAAAAACGTATGTTGTTTTCATGCTTCATCCTTGATTTAGTCAGTCTATAATTATTTTTGTTGGGGGGTTGGGGGGAGGGGAGGTGGGGGGTGATATGGACCATGGGGTGGGTGTGTATATCAAAAAAGGCTCGAATAGAATAATGTTTTTAAATTTGGAGTGTGGAATTTAATTTGCAGTCTTCTTTGACAGCAATGACCGGGTCTCCAATAAAATGATAAAAAAAAACTAACAATTGTGCAATGTGAACATAGTTTTTTGGTGCATATATTGTAACTCATTTACTTTTGCTTCAGTGTGTGATTCTAATTTACATGCACATGCTTTCGTACTCCAAACCAAAAGACAATATATGTATCGCTGTGTAGCCATATGTATAGATAAGCATTACTAAGCAACTGTTCCTATTTTGGTATTTTTCAAATGAAACAACTGATGCACCACCACCTACAAAGAGGCAACGTTGTTCACTCTCCCAACCTGGCTAGGCATTTGAGAAGAGAATTCTACCAGTGCTAAGTGCCATGAATCAGCTTGGATCATATTCTGATATATCTGAATCTCTGCTTACTTTGTGCGAAACTTTTGTTTGTAAGTTATATGGTTCTGAATCAACAATGTCAGTGAATCAGCTTACGCATGAGAATTTACAAGAACTCCAGTAAAAAGTTGGTGCTTACCACCAAACAAGGACTCATTGTCTTTGCACATCAAGAGGGCAAACTTTTAGGCATATGTCTGGAGAAATGCTCTTAAAGCATTCTCCGAAATCCCAACCCATATTGGTCTTGGCTGGAAAATGGTTGGGGATGCAATATTGGCACTTAGTTGTCATCATTGCAAAAAGGACTGTTCGACAAAGATGTACCAATGTAAAAAACATTCACTTCTCTGCACAGAAGAAGCTTGCACATGCAAGACATGCACCAAATAAGGGAGACGCTGCTACAGTTGATGACGAGGATGATGGAGACATTGATGAAGAAGAGATCTTGGAATAAAATTTTAAATTTTTAAGATCTGGTGACTTGTAGAGGCAACTTAATCCCTTCAAAATGTAGAATGGACCATTATTAAATGAAATAGAAAAAACAAACAAAAAAACAATTAGTTAGAAGTTTACCATTATGACAAGTTTAATTTGTTTCGCTTTTCTTGTTCAATTATTTGTGGCACAGGTAGATGAAAAACCCCATCAATATGTTTATCATACCTGCAATGGGAAAAGTATAAATGATATATTAGACTATTATAGTTAACACTCAATAACATGTTTTAAAGAATGTATTTATGATGTTGAACCAAGTTTAAGTTATACCAAAATACCAGGATCGGAAAATTGGGCATCTCTTTCATGAGCTAAAAGTCACTAAAAGTTTCCTCTCATTTGCCCCAATTTGGAAATTCCACATGTACAGAGAATAAATTACAAATGTTAATCAGTGATTTTGTTGAACAATCATTTTATAGATAGATTTATGAAGCTAAGATACCCATGAGACACACTTAACTTATTATCAATTGTGTTATTTACCACTAATTTTTGTAATAGCAGGATCAAGGCTTGTCAAAAATTAGAAATTGATTTAAAATAAACTTTATTTGTATCAAATCAAAAGGGTAACAGGCCTGAAATTGAAACAAGTTATAAACACAATTGATTAATACAATCGATGAACACCATGCTGTTTCTATTTTCAAAACAATAGCTCATAATTTCAATCACATCTTCACATCTTCTATTTTCAAATCAACTTGATATTTTTTAGGATATTAGCATTATGACTTTGGTGCTACTAAAATGATCTTGAATTTGAATGTTGTTTGTTTTTATAGATGTGTACATGTAAACCTTTAGATGATCATATGAAGATTTATTTATTTATTTCCGCAACATAACATGTGACAAATATTATAATGTACATAAAAAAACATAATACAAAGAGGTACATGATTATATACAGAGCAGCATATATCATAAAATGGATACGCATGGTTGATTTTATGTACAATTATTTACATGATAACAAATATGCGGAGGAGACCTTTATTAGGGAAGGGGGAGGGGGGTATATTAGGCTATGAAAAACAGAACCCAATTTGTAAAATCTTTATAATAGTGAGCATGGCACACTTCATATGTTTCGTTTGAAAATAATTATGGATGGTAACATAGTTAAAAACATGAAAATTTGATGTTCTTTTTATATCATATAAAATCAATATATTACAATACTTTGAAGAAGATCCAGACCCCCTGACTCCCTCTGGATTTGCCCCTTGCATTGTTGGTGGGGACATCTATCTATATCTAAACTGATGGAAGTAAGAAACGTAACTATTTAGCCCCTTAGTCTATTTATTTTGATTATCTTAGTATCAGAAGTGATCCCTTATTATATATTGATCCCTAGTTATTATCTTTAATCCCAATAATGAACAGTTGAGACGAAAATGATTTCAATTTAACTGAACTCTTCAATGTTGGGAGTAAAAATGATAATTATACGAGGGTCAATATTCCATTTCAGATCATTTCCAGTTCCACCTAAAAGAAATGCTTCCAATAATACAAACACTTTTTCTTGCTTGCAAAAGAACTTTGTTATATTTTATATGATATTATATTCTATATCATTCAATAAAAGGATGATTTATACAAAGAAATAAAGTGCATTTGTGATAAAAAAATAAAATTTCAAGATATCAGTGTTTTTTCCTTTAAATTTTAAATATCCCTTTAGGTCATAACCTTGACCCATGACCTTTGACCTCTATATTTTCTGTCCATGTTGTTCTGGTCATTCATATATTTTATCTCTGCAAAGAGAAAAACATACTTTTATAGCAATGGATCATGAACATTTCTCCAAACTTGATTTTCCTTTAAAAAAGAATTAAAAAAAGTAGCGGAATTACTATCTGGTGTGACAGTACATGGAATGTTTGTTCACAAATTACTTGTTCTCTTAAAAAGTATCTCGTTTTACACTGGGCAACAAGTCAAAAAATGTTGCTGAGATGTTCCTTAACAATACCTAAACATCAAACCTTGGTCACTAAAGAGTACAACGAGGGTCAATTTTTAAACATATTTTTTGGGTTCGGCCCACCGACTATGGATACTCATACTGCAGGTATTAAAAAAATTGAATTCTTTCATACTGTGGGTATCAAAATTGTATAATTTCATACTGCAGTTACCAAAAAACCTGTCATACTGCGAGTATGTTTTTTGTTTGGTGGGCTGCATACCCCTTCCACTTTTAGTATAAAGTGCCAGGATTAGATATTTTTAACTTCCAAATCCTTGGTATAACAGCCCACATGTATAGTAGTCAGAACAGGAACAATTAATTGATTAATCTGTTTACTTTGATAAGTTCTGGACTGTTTACTATCATGAACTAGTTCCAGTAAGATCACTCTATTTACCCTTTTAATGTCAACACAAATACTTTGTTTCAAAATTATTATAGAAAATACTTCCTCCTTTATACAATTGGTTGCCTTAATAGCAGAAGCTATCAAATGACTTAGTGAGTGCACAATGCTATGTTTAAAAGATTAGTTGAGGCGGTAAAGGAAGTTCATCTCATATGAAATAGGACTTTAAAAGAAATAAATTGATAAAGAAAGCATTCAAAAGTCTTATTCCAAATTAGAAAAACAAAATCTAAGTAAGCGTAATTATAATTTACCACCTGAAGAAAGTTTTGAGGAAAAATAATTCAAATACTGTAAGTAAAAAAAGTTAAATCAATTTTCTTTAAAATACACTACAATGTTGGAATGAGGGTGTCACCTTCCATAATAGACTGACTACACAAGTCATTTCTACACAAATAAGACCATGGAGCTATTAATTTCAGTTAATAGCTCCATGATAAGACAAAGCTTTAAACTCGAATATATCTCCTTAAGGGATACCCTATTGAAGTAGTTTCTTCACCATTTTGTTTCTTTTAGTCCTTTTTCGTATAAGGTAAACTTGCTTGACCACTGAACTAATCCTTTAATAGTAGAAGCTACAATATCAAATTACTAGTGGGTGTACAATTAATCCTTTGTTACAGTATATACAGTGTGCGTTTGAAGTTACATGTAGAAAATGCCGGATTGTACAGTAAGCCGGAGATGAACACTGAGTAACATTAACTCCTTGGTAACATGTATGTACGTCATCTTACTCATCCTCATTGAAATGAAATGTATACTATAGGGTTGATTCAAATTTAAGAACTCAAAGGATAATTTTTGTTATATTCATTAGAATGATTTGTGTCACTGCAATTCATCAGTTTTTTTAAGTTGGTGGAAATGTGATTTTCTTGGGGAGCATATCAATCTGTGGGTTACTTCGATGTAAGGTTTGTGTACTATATGATTTTACCTTACAAGATGCCTATAGGTAGGTGTCATTCATTACAGTCAATGCAGATTTCAGCTGATATTTCAACTCTTTTGTGCTTTTAAAAAAAGGAAAAAAACATAGCAACAAAATTTGTCCTCTGAATTTGATCAAAATTACTATCTGAAGCTTGCTTTAACTAACATTTATTTTTTTTATATTTTTAATTATATGCTGTATTGAGGAAAATAACAGCCATTTGGAATGAGCTTAGCATACTTCACATATAAAAGTTTTGTTTTGTTTTGTTTTGTTTTTTTCTCAATTCTTGTAACTGTGTGAGGGGGTACCTCACCTACAGATACATTCCTGTCTTCTAAATGCTCCCCCAAACCAATTAACTTTGTAAATATGTCACTTTTGTATTATTTTGTATTATGGTTTGAAATAAAGTGTGATCAATCAATAGAAAAATTACATGTCTCAATTTCAAAAAGTTGCATTAATGGTCAATTTTTAACAAATTTTGATAGCAATTTTTGCTGGTATTAGGGTTTAGATTGGAATAGATTTTAAAGCAATTTGACTAATATTGCCGAAATTCCATACGAAACAAGTCAAAGTGGTAATTAAAAAAAAATGTTTCTCAATCATAATTCACTGTCCCTGCATGGTTATACCAGGGATCAAGTTCTTATTAAGTTCCCTGGTTATATTTGGAAGTAAAAGTGTCACTTGTCACTTCCCTGTTTACGCTCACACTGTAAGACCAAAAAGTGAAGAGTTTTTGTAGTGGAATAGGGGGGTCTAGAACCCCTGCTTTTTCCAGGAAATTTTCCAAAATTGGGATAATTTTTGTTGTTTATCAAAAACAAGCTTTTCCTCAGAAGTGGGTTAATTTTGAACACTTTCGTTTTGGGGGTCCTAGCTTGGGAGGGGGTATTGCTTAGGAGGGGGTATTGCTTAGGAGGGGGTATAAGACTCCCTCCCTTTTTCAATGCTGGCTATGCCACTAATGTCAAGAATTATTATCCGGTGTCAATTACAGAATTTTAAAGAAGCCCTCAGCTGCAAGTGAAGGGTTTCATTGTGGGGTGCCAAGAGTATTCAAATACTGATAATCTTTCACATGAACAGTAAATCTAGAATAACTGTAATTGTTTAGTATTGTATATTGAATATTGTTGATGTCAGCACTCAAGATTAATATTAATGGACAGAAAGCCTAGATGACAGTTCTGCTTGTTTTATAATTTGCACATAATTACCCCAAAAAAAAAAAAAAAAAAAAAAACTTCTCTTTTTGGCACAAATCTTTGTGTAAGAAAACAAAAAACAAAAAAATATATAGTATCATTTGACAGTTTTGGATTGTCTTCATCACATATTGAACACTTTACAGATTAATGAGAGGGATTCCCACTCTTTTATCAGAATTCCCCTTTTAGAAATTAGAGGGGGGGGGGCAAATTTTCTATTGCTTTAGCACATAGCATGACATGTAAATCTCAGCACAGGTTAGTCAATTAAACCAATTATTCCCTTTCAGATTTCAATTCCTAGTGTGAACAGTGCCCCCCTCCAAAGAAAACACAATAAATAATCAATAAAAAGTTGTTTTTGGTTTAAATATGAAGGTCATTCATATTTGACCTTTTGTTTTAAACCTTATAATAGATGATGTTAACTTATTTTGGTGGCCGTAGGCTTTTAAGCAGTTAAGTGCAACTGTTCTGAGGTTACATCTTTAATATGATTTGTAAACCTTGCAGACACTTTTAATTAATTGCACACCAATTATATTTTGCATTAACAATGCGATACAGCGTTTTACCCTTCTACAAATTGAAAACGAATGATGCAGATTACTAATAAAAGTACCATCATGTTTTGATGTTAAGGGCCAAGTGTAACAGGTAACACCCTTCATTGATTGATTTTGCTCTTTCATTTTCGTGTGAAATTTTTCAGCCTGCCAGCTCCGTATCTTGTGAATTCAACTGCCACTTTTGGTATCAAATTTATGTTGCTTTACTGTATGTTGTAATGTAAATCCATTATTGTGTTTCAGAGAAATGTTGTTGCCATGCGAAGGAAGATTTTGTGTATTTTGCACATTTTATTTGCATGAGTTTTACTATGTTTGTTTTGTACGCCTACAGTGTACATTATGTGTGAAGCATAGGACAATGACAAATTTCTCGAATTTTATTTTGAATGATAATACATTTTTTTATTTTGTGTACTAACTGTTTTAGGACATTTTGTGTGTTACGATAACATAGGATTAAAGTGAGAAAAGATAAATATATAATTGTATTTGTGTGCGTCAGTTTTGCTGGCCTAAACCCAAAGACCGTGTATACTACTGTACATGTATCTAGGTGGAAAGAGAAATCAGCCTAATTGTGACATCTTTAGGTAACAGAAGTTGATACTGCCTAATTAGAAAAAAAAGGACAAATTGTTGGTTTACAGTATATAGGACTTGTGGATAGGCCTACTGTACTTGTTTGATAAAGGTCTATGATTTCAGAACATCTTTCAATTAAAAAATCAAATGGATGTTAGATTTTAGATTGATACTGCACCCGAACCAACATACTGTATGTTATAGAAAAACTTTATCTAGCTTGAAGCACTCTTTAATTATAAGAAAAAAGTGGTGACTAAGCCATACTTTTAGGTCTTAACCTAATCCATTGGGGGATATTACCACATCAATGCAGATTTGCAATTCGATGGAAGTAAATATTAAAATGCATTTTTATGCATGTTTTTAACCACAGGAACCCTTAAAAGATTCCCTAGACCCAACAAAGACCCCTGCCCTGGTGGTAAATAAAGACTGCTGATCAGTATTTGTCTGTATGGAAGGAAAGGAAAATTGATCTATATAAAGAAATATCTATGCAATTTTCTCCCATACCTATGTCAACAATATTGAGGTTATGTATGTTTTAGCCTGTTTGTTTGTTTGTTTTGATAAGTAATGAATGATAAGTCTATCTTTCTGTTTGTTAGCGTGTTTTTCTGTTAGTATGTCAGTCTGTTAGTCTATCTGTATATATGTCTATCTATCTGTCTGTAAGTCTGTCTGCCTGTCTATCTGTCTGATAGTATGTCTGTCTGTTAGTCTGTCTATCTGTTAGTATGTCTCTCTCTATCTGTTAGTTTGTCTGTCACTTAATCTGTCTGCTCATCTGGCTGTCATTGTTTGTAGGGAGAGGTGTGATTAATGTAGGTTTTTCAGATGAGTCTGGGCATCTTTGTATTCACTACTGACTTTACATTGATTGATTTTCAGACTACCAAAATTTTCTCATATTAATGCTGTTTTTAAGTCCCTTCACTGGTTACCAGTCAAACAAAGAATTGATTGTAAAATTATTTTACAAGTTTTTAAGTGCATTAAAGGCCTTGCTCCAAAATATTTATGTGAAATGGTAGTTGAAAAACCATCCTGCTATGACTTTCGTTTCAAGTTCCTATTTGTTCCCCGTATTAAGCATAAAACTCTTGGCGAAAGGGCCTTCGCTTATAAAGGTCCTTGGTTGTAGAATTCACTCCCAACTGAACTCAATTCTATTGATAATGTATCCCTGACCTCCTTCAAAACTAAGCTTAAATTTTTTTCATTAAAAGACATTAATCTTATGTGCAGCTTGATCCATTGTATTTCTATTTTATGTTGTCATTTCTGTATTCTTATTTTTGTTTTCGTATCTAATTTCCTTGTATGTAAAGTGCTTTTAAATGTTTTTACAAAATTAGCGCCATATAAATTTATGTATTATTATTATCATCATTGTACACAGATCTCTGACGTTTTTCTATCCTTCTCATTATCTTTATTACAGATGACCAGTCTTTTTAAAGGATGACCACACCACCACCTAATAATGGCCAACCAATCAACAGTAACCTTCAGATCGCATCCTGTCTTGATCCTCATCTGAGTGCAGATTTAGTCTCATCATGTAGCTGCACAGCTAATTTTGACACCTTACACCACCTCCCAGAATTTCCAGGTAATTTCATCAAAGTTTTTATCATAAAACCAAGAAATTATTCATTTTGTGTTTGTTATGTAACTATGAATACACTTAATCGGATATGCCTAGTAACATTACTTTCAAGTTTGTGTATAGATAGTATGGCAAAGTTGTTTAAGAAACATCAAAGAAGCCTGAAAACGATTTGTGAAAAGAAATTGGCTTTTGACAGCTTCTTGAATTTTGTCAGGGCTTTGCTCCTTAAATTAGTGTATGTCTATTTTTCGGGGGAGCACTTATTTCATCAAGATACTTAAAATGTTAAGTGCACTAAGGTCATTTAACGTGTACATTGTAAACAGGGATAATGCTAAAATAGTCCTAGAGTGTTGACCTTTGACAGGAAACACCCATCCAGGGGTTAAATTTGCCACTGTTCCGCTGTTCTGAGAATAGTGCTTTTGATGAAGAAACAGTGAATTTTCAAATATAGCTGTTCCATTGCAACATTGTTCTTTTCACAAGCATGTGGCATTAATGATCAATAACTTAAATTCTGTTTAAATTTATTGCATGTTGTCAATTAGGATTATCATAAAAATAAATTCTTCCAGTAAGAAAAACCTATTGCCACCTTTTTTGCAATTTTCAGCACAATAATGAATCAGGGACCATGAAGACTTTATAGGGGTGGCTTTATGCCCACTTTTTTGCTAGGGCAAAATAAAAAAAATGGTAATATCACCTGAGAGGATTTCATCTTTCTGGGTTTCCTGTTTGGGAGCCCGCCCGCCGGAGCGTGTTATGCCTAGCTTGTAAACATGATATTTCAAGAGCAGTACATTGGATTCGTGTCATATGTGGTACACAGGTAGCCCATGTTTCGTAGGTGTGCTATATTAATTCTGGTGGTGATGTCAAATTGCATATTAATGATTGGGCTGGGCTTAATGTAAAAAAATAATAATGTTCATATTTTAACAACTGCTTGCCCGTTTTGTTTCATTTTTTAAATAGTAATGTTGTTAGGTAGTGTCCAAATGCTCATGGTGTTAAAAAATTTGAATATCATTAATATAAGTAGTGGGATGGGCTCAAATGTGATTTTGCTAAATATAGCTCGTAAACACGAAATCTCCAGAACGACACATTGTGTATATGTCATATGTGTTACATAGGTAGTCTGCAGATGTGTCCTATTAGGTTTGGTGATGATGTCATGCATATTAATGAGTGGGCAGGGCTTGATGTACAAATTTTAAAATGCTAGTTTTTTAACAACCACTTGTCCGTTTTGTTTCATATTTGGTGTGATTATGATGTTAGCTCGTGTGTATGTGTTCATGATTTTAAAACTTAAAATTCATCAATATGCATAGTGGGCAGGGCTTAATATGATTTTGCTGAAAAGAGCTTGTAAATATTATATCTAAATAACGATAAACTGGATTCATGTCAAATGTAATACACAGATAGCACATGGTATGTATATGCATCCTATTGGTTTTGGTGGTGATGTTATGCATATCAATGAGTAGGCGGGGCTTAATTTAAAAATAAAATGGTCATAATTTAATAACTACATGTCTGTTTTGTTTTATATTCGGTTTACTTATGATGTTAGCTGGTGTGTACATACACGCTCATGGTATTAAAACATTGAACTTCATTAACATACATAGTGGATGGGGCTTAATATGATTTTCTGAAAAGAGCATGTAAACATGATATCTAAAGAACGATAAACTGGATTCGTGTCAAATGTGGTACACAGGTAGCACATGGTCTGTATATGCGTCCTATTGGTTTTGGTGGTGATGTTATGCATATTAAAGAGTAGGCGGGACTTAAAATCTAAAAATCTTTAAATGCTCATATTTTCACAACTATGCATGTCTGTTTTGTTTGTTTCATACTTGGTATATTTATGTTTTTAGCTAGTGTATACATATTTATGGTATAAAATTATTGAATATCATTAATATACATAATAGGTGGAGGTAAATATAGTTTTGCTGAAAAAAGCTTGTAAGCACAGTAACCGCATGACAGTTACATTGGATACAGGTCATATGTGGTATACAGATATTCTACTGTATTGTCCATTTGTGTGCCCTATTGTTTTTGGTCATGATCTCATGCATATTATTACTAAGTGGGGGAAGGGGGATGGCTTAATATAAAGAAAATCTTGAAAAAGTGATAAATTTATAGCAGCCATATGTCTGTTTGCATCATACACGTTATTTGTCAGTCATTGTATACATGCTCAGTTTGACAACAGGTTCTGTGACTAATATGCGTGCTTTAATGTGAAAATGTTCCAAAACACTTGTAAACACATCGCATACATTTTATACTGTATGTGCTACACAGATGAGTTCTGGTTGATATACTGAGTATGTGACCTATTGTATTGGTAGTGATGTCATGTAGGTGAGGCCTTATGTAAAATTCTTCAAACAGTGATGAATGTGCAACCATATGCATTTGTATCATACTTTTAAGTTCCCTTTTTGATATGCATAGTGGGCATGGCTTATGAATATTATGTTATTTAGCTTATTTCATGACATGCAATGCCAAGTAGTATAAAACTTGAAAATCAACCAACAACGAAATGATGCATCCGAACCACTGGTATATTTATGTTTTAAGCTAGTGTATACATATTCATGGTATAAAATTGTTGAATATCATTGATATACATAATGGGTTTGGTTTTAATTTGGTTTTCTAATTTGCAAAAGCACTGTTCAGTTCTGTTAAACAGTGGCAAAAAATTTGAATTTCGACTCCTGCCATCCATACATTAGAAAGGATGGATGATACAGTACATTAGAAAGAAAAATAAGAACAAAATACTGAAGGCTGAATTTTTCATTCTGAAGGAATAAAATTTATAAGCAGGTATTATGCCATGCTTAAAGGTTTAGTTCAGTGGTCAAGCATGTCCATCTTAGATGAAAGAGGACTTCAAAAGAAAGAAAATGGTGAAAAAAGCATTGCAAAATCTTATTCCGCTAAGGAAATATTAAAGTTTTAAATTTGGTATTATTTCTGTAGAAATGACTGAAATTAGACTAGTTGTGATATCACAGCCTCAGATTCCTCATAGAATGTATTTTAAAGAAAGTTTATTTATATTTTGAATATTTAAATTATTTTTCCTCACTCTTTCTTCAGGTGGTATGTTATAAATACCCTTCCTAGATTCAGTTTCACTACTTTTTTGACGTATCCTGTGGTTTTTAAGCCACAAAATTGCTGGACAAAATATGATAGAATACATAAAGACTTTGAGGAATCTGAGGCTATGACATCACAACTACTCTGATTTCAGTCGTTTCTATACAAATGATACCACACTTTAAACTTAGATATCTCTTTTTAACGGAAGAAGATTTTTGAATGCTTTCTTTACCATTTTGTTTCTTATAAAGTCCTCTTTCATATATGAAAAACATGCTTGACCACTGAACTAATTCTTCAAAAAAGTTTGTTTGCTGTAATCCTACTTATACCCAGCAAAATACCTACTGTCAAACGGTGGAAGTAAATTCCAACCCTGGACGATTTCCGAGCCACAAAGAAAAGTCTTGAGTCCTTTAGTTTTGCCTTACTTGCAAAATGTATTATTGTCGCATATCTGAAACATGATACAATAGCATGAACAATAACAAAAGAATAAGAAAAAATATCAGTAAAGAAAAACTATGTGGGTATACCCTTGGTACGCTACTACTGCAGAATGCTTGCGTGTGCGTGATTGTTTCCTCTTTTGTTGTTTTATTGTTTAGTTCCGCCCTTGTCCGAAAAATTTAGTGCAAAACTGCTTAACTAGCCTCTCTCTAAGGCCTACTATCTGGGCGCTATCAGAATATGGTCTCCCTTGAAAACTCGGAATTACTTTACAGAGATAAAGGAAAATCCTAGATTTTCCCCTAAGAAAAGCTCCTGCACAATACTTAAAGGAATTCTAACTTGGCTAATCCCCCTCTCGTATAAGTTGTATTATGTCACCTCTTCTTAGCTACCTTAATTGACCCTCAAATATGTCAACTCTACCTTAGGTCAGGGAGTCTATTCCAACTCCCTGCTTAGGTGTATAGACCAGGGGCATTAAAGTATTTGAGGAGCCTGTGACACCTACCTATCCAAATAATGTTTTCCTTTGGTCTTAAATATTTGTTTTGTGCCATATAAAAGGTATACAGAAAATCTTTTATTTTAGTAAAAACAAAACAAAAATTGCCTACCCAGGACCCAACTTGTTAAACAAGGTGTGTTAAAGGAAAGTAAACAATATTTGAAGGATGGCTTTGTATTTTGGTGTGTACTTGGTTTACTGTTGGACGTTTGTTCCTTGGTTTGTACCTGGTTTACTGTTGGACGTTTCTCTCTTACAATCAACTTGAATTGGAGGAAATCTGTTGTGATATAGATTTATGCTTTGCAAGAACTCAGAAGTTCTGATATGTATGCCCTTAATGAGTGGATTGTAACACTGGTACTGAGTGATTTCATGAGTCACAGGCAATGTCCAAGTAATAATAACCAGTGATTTATATTCTACTGTAGTACCGTAAAAATAACTTTCTAAAAATTATATTATTTAAAGAGAAGTATACAGATCACATAAAGTCACACAAATAAAATGAGTGACTGTAAGTTTCCGTTTTAGTATGTATCAAGAAATGTCACTCAGACAGTTGTTACAGATTTTCTTCAATCAATTCTTTTTGTATCCTTCTTCTCAAAGTCCAACAATGCGCCAAGAAATAATGAACAATGTGACAGTCTAAAACTGCTTTAGTTAATAAGTTTTTAATAAACAGGCAAGCAATAAATATTTTGGTTCCTCTTTCAAGTTTTCTTGTGGAGAATTTTTGTTTACTTCCTTCTTAGTTAATAATCTGAGAAAATCACTAAGTTAGTACTAAGACAAGTTTTATATGAGTAAAGTTAATGCACATCTGGAATGCAGTAGCCCAGTGGTTATGGCATCAGTGTCAAAGGGTACTGGGATTGAATCTCAGCCAGGGGATGTGCTGTGTCCTTGAGCAAGACACTTTATACCTTTTGCTTTAGTTCACTCAGCTGTAAAATGAGTACCAGTTTTGGCTAGAGTGTTAGCTGCCTGTGATGGACTGGTGTCCCATCCACGGGAGTCAAGTATGCTCATCTGCTCAGCACCGTTAAAACAGGGTGTAAGCACCAGCTCTATAAGCTTTCCAGGCTTAATGGGATTTAAACTAATGTTAATGCACCGAAAAACACACATTTATTGAATTCTTAGCAACATTTAAAGATCCTGATAAAGGTTGTTGCCCGTGCCTCCGGAGCTTATTTAATAGTGCTGGTGTTGCAATTGAATCATTTGGCCGAAACAAAATTGATGCAAGTTTCCCAATCTACCGTTAGATAAAAAGTTCAGACTACAAAAAGTTTCATTGCCATTTTTAAACCAATATAGATAAATAAACAGATGAAGTAAAACAATTGTTGGCCTTGATAAAGTCTTAACATTGTACGCATCTGGAAAATAAATCACATATTCTTTCAGTCAAAGCCTGATGTTGAATAATGGAACAAAATTAAACTGGCGGGGAAGGGGGGGGGGGGGGTAGCACTTACATTCGTGAGGTATATGTATATGTGCCATTTGAGCAGGTGCCTTTTTTGCACCATTTTCGTAGTGCAGGTGGGGTTTTTTATACCATAAATAAAGATATTATAAAAATTGTACTCATTTTTCTTCTCTTTTTTTAGTAAAAATAATTGTCTTTTTTCATCATTCTCGTACTGCAGGTCCAAAAAGTTGAGGTTTTACTGTGTCAATTTTGTACTGCTGGTCCATTTTTACAATATTTTTGTTGAATACTCATACTGCAGGTATCAAAATTGACTTTTTCATACTGCGGGTATCAAAATTGTATAATTTCATACTGCAGTTACCAAAAAAGATGTAATACTGCGGGTATGTTTTTCGGTTGGTGGGCTGCAACACCCCTACCACTTTTAGTATGAAGTGCCCCTTAGGAAACTGGCCTAAATGATTTTAGTTTATACAGTTAGCTTTCAATTAGAAAACTTGACATTTTTTACAGAACTTTCTATCTACCTACAGTGGGTACTAAACCAAGTTTTTTGGAAAATAACATGATCAGAAACTAACATATTGCAGCTATAGTCTGATTTTAGTCATTTCTGCACAAATAAACTAGACCAACCTTTAAACTTGACTTAATAAAGTAAGATTTCTGTGTGCTTTTCATCAATTTTTGCCTCTCTTTTATCCACAGAATGGAACATCACAACAACAACTGCAGGTAAATTTGTTATAATTAAAAGTTTCTTGTTATATAATCTGATTAATATAATACAGTATGTAGTTTTAGGTGTTTGTATTAAAATTGGATTGCACCCTTATTTTCAACCCCAAATATATGATTCATTTTTAAGTGATCAAGAAAATGAATGGAAGAAAGATTCCCTTTATGTAATTTTAACAAGCGCATGTCTGTTGTGGTTCATATTTGGTACAGTTATGAAGTCAACTAGTGTGTTCATGGTATAAAAACTGAATTTTATTAGTATGCATAGTGGGCGCGCTTAGTATGATTTTGCTGAAAAGAGCTTGTAAACAGGATATCTCAAGAACAGTACAGTGGATTCATATCACATTTGGTACACAAATAGCCCATGATCCGTAGATGTGCCCTATTATTTTTGGTGGTGATATCATGCATATTAATGAGTAGGCGGGGCTTAGTGTTAAAATCTTGAAATGCTTATATTTTAACAATCACATGTCTGTTTGGTTTCATATTGAATATAGTTATGATGTTAGCTAGTATGTACATGTTTATGATGTAAGACGTTGAATTTCATTGATATGCAACACCCCTACCACTTTTAGTATGAAGTGCCCCTTAGGAAACTGGCCTAAATGATTTTAGTTTATACAGTTAGCTTTCAATTAGAAAACTTGACATTTTTTACAGAACTTTCTATCTACCTACAGTGGGTACTAAACCAAGTTTTTTGGAAAATAACATGATCAGAAACTAACATATTGCAGCTATAGTCTGATTTTAGTCATTTCTGCACAAATAAACTAGACCAACCTTTAAACTTGACTTAATAAAGTAAGATTTCTGTGTGCTTTTCATCAATTTTTGCCTCTCTTTTATCCACAGAATGGAACATCACAACAACAACTGCAGGTAAATTTGTTATAATTAAAAGTTTCTTGTTATATAATCTGATTAATATAATACAGTATGTAGTTTTAGGTGTTTGTATTAAAATTGGATTGCACCCTTATTTTCAACCCCAAATATATGATTCATTTTTAAGTGATCAAGAAAATGAATGGAAGAAAGATTCCCTTTATGTAATTTTAACAAGCGCATGTCTGTTGTGGTTCATATTTGGTACAGTTATGAAGTCAACTAGTGTGTTCATGGTATAAAAACTGAATTTTATTAGTATGCATAGTGGGCGCGCTTAGTATGATTTTGCTGAAAAGAGCTTGTAAACAGGATATCTCAAGAACAGTACAGTGGATTCATATCACATTTGGTACACAAATAGCCCATGATCCGTAGATGTGCCCTATTATTTTTGGTGGTGATATCATGCATATTAATGAGTAGGCGGGGCTTAGTGTTAAAATCTTGAAATGCTTATATTTTAACAATCACATGTCTGTTTGGTTTCATATTGAATATAGTTATGATGTTAGCTAGTATGTACATGTTTATGATGTAAGACGTTGAATTTCATTGATATGCAACACCCTACCACTTTTAGTATGAAGTGCCCCTTAGGAAACTGGCCTAAATGATTTTAGTTTATACAGTTAGCTTTCAATTAGAAAACTTGACATTTTTACAGAACTTTCTATCTACCTACAGTGGGTACTAAACCAAGTTTTTGGAAAATAACATGATCAGAAACTAACATATTGCAGCTATAGTCTGATTTTAGTCATTTCTGCACAAATAAACTAGACCAACCTTTAAACTTGACTTAATAAAGTAAGATTTCTGTGTGCTTTTCATCAATTTTTGCCTCTCTTTTATCCACAGAATGGAACATCACAACAACAACTGCAGGTAAATTTGTTATAATTAAAAGTTTCTTGTTATATAATCTGATTAATATAATACAGTATGTAGTTTTAGGTGTTTGTATTAAAATTGGATTGCACCCTTATTTTCAACCCCAAATATATGATTCATTTTTAAGTGATCAAGAAAATGAATGGAAGAAAGATTCCCTTTATGTAATTTTAACAAGCGCATGTCTGTTGTGGTTCATATTTGGTACAGTTATGAAGTCAACTAGTGTGTTCATGGTATAAAAACTGAATTTTATTAGTATGCATAGTGGGGCGCTTTAGTATGATTTTGCTGAAAAGAGCTTGTAAACAGGATATCTCAAGAACAGTACAGTGGATTCATATCACATTTGGTACACAAATAGCCCATGATCCGTAGATGTGCCCTATTATTTTTGGTGGTGATATCATGCATATTAATGAGTAGGCGGGGCTTAGTGTTAAAATCTTGAAATGCTTATATTTTAACAATCACATGTCTGTTTGGTTTCATATTGAATATAGTTATGATGTTAGCTAGTATGTACATGTTTATGATGTAAGACGTTGAATTTCATTGATATGCGTAGTAGACGGTACTTAAAATGATTTTGCTGAAAAGAGCTTGTATTCACGATATCTAAAGAATGATAAACTGAATTCAAGTTATATGTAGTACACAGATAGCCCACGATCTGTTGATGTGCGTGATTGGTTTTGGTGGTGATACCATGCATATTACGGAGTAGGTAAGGCATAATGTAAATTTCTTCAAATATGATACATGAGCAATCGTATGTCTGTTTTGCATCATACTTGCTATGATAATGTTGATTATTGTGCACATGCTGGTGTTGTCAATAGGTATGTCTATTTTATTGATCTGCATGTTGGTTGCGGTTTATTAATATCATGGAACAATTATTTCATGATATGCAATGACATGATAGTCAATACAAAACTTGCAAATCAATCAGCTTATGAAAACCACAAAACCTTTTGGTTAAGGTTTTTTTTTTTTTCAGTGATAGCACACATACAATGGTATCTTTACAAAGCCTTTTGCAATTTACAAAGTGTTTTGCAATTTACAAAGCCTTTTGCAATTTACAAAGCCTTTTGCAAGAATGCCAAAGTAGTTGTGCTTTTTTTCAATTGTATAATCCATGCTCCTATAGGAATAGATTCCACCAGCTTCATAGAAAGCTCAACTACAAGCTTTTACCCACATAAAGTGACTGAAGGTAAAGACTAATTTTCTCATTTCTGTTTTTTTAGCTCCACCCATACACAGAGTGTATGAGTGGAGATTATCAAATCGTACGTGACCTCTCATATGTGCCTGTACTAACTTTTGCTTAAAAATGCATCTCCTCCTAGGTTTTTACAGTTTTGCTCTTGAGATTCTGGCTCAAGCGAGATTTTTGTATAGCAATTTAAGATTGTATTTCGTTAAGAGATATTCCATGTATTTTTTTAATTAGAGCTCTCGAAAGGTTTTAACAAAGTATAGGATTTTATGGTAATTTCGCTAAAAATAGCTCTATCCTATTCGCGTTTTACCGGTACCGCTCCGGGCCATGGTATTGGTCAGTTGGTATACACGCATGCTTATTAGTTCCTTGTATGGACATATATGTTTAATCATATTGCAGTATTTTCCAATCAGAATTCGGACATTCTGCTATGAATATGCAAATTCTCGTAATCTTATTTAGGTCACGCTGTATCGGATTGGATTACCGAGTTGTATGATAGGTTATGACATAGCCTAGAAGATAACGTGTGAAGTTGTTTGATCATTTTCGCTTGTCGCATACAATAAGTCTCAAGTGTCAGTAAGTTTTGTGCTACATTGCATTGCGGGCTAGAGCGTTATACTTAAATCCACTAACGTTAGGATAAAGTTTTGTTGGGTTGGTGAACGAGCGGCATTGCGTAAACCGTAATTTGCCGTATGGGCAGCAGATTGCCAGAAATAAAAGTTTGTTTCAAACCTATAAGTTTTCGTGGACACGTGGAAGAATCATCTCTGGGTACGGTAGTATTCAATGGGGCATCTTAGGGCTGCTAATAAGGTTGTGACGTTTAACAGTTTAGGAAATCATGCTACGTTAATGTTAATTCAATTTTTATGTTTGCTTTTTCAAGTTTGCATAAATTCACGAAACCATCTAACCAGCCTTATCATTTCAATCTTTACCCGCTATGTCATTGCCTTCACATTTTTCACCCGGGTGTTATGCATATCACTAATTATTTCCACGGTACTGGGGATGGGATGCATGGAATGTAGCTAGCTTGTGCTCATGAGGAAGGCGCTAGGCCCAGGCTAGCACTCATTAACATAACCCGTCAAATACACACAAGAAATTTCGGCCTATATCCCTTAATTATCAAATCACAATACACATCACCCAACCACTGATCGGTGTAAAAGTAAATTTTGCCCCCCAGTAAGTTTTGGCCTCCCGGCTCTTATTTCCTAGGAAATGTGGGCCCCCAGACAATTAAGCCGTAGCCATCCAGTAAATTTGTTCCCTCCTCATAGTAAAAACAGTACGCTAGGAAATTTGGGCCCGTCCCTTCTTTCCTATGAAATATGAATACAACAACTAATTCTTTTCCGATCTACCTATTCCTAAAGTTGGCCCAGAAGAATTTGCGTTAAAGGTTAAAAACACACAAGTCATGAATCAAACCACGGTAGCGATGCAAAGAAATCAAAATTCATACGCAACGATGTCCTTTGGCCTATCGTTTAAAGTATCCCAGCTTTTAATAGTTCTAATGTGCAGTGAAAACATTAAAGAAATTCTCGTTTCACATCAATTGTGATAAAATTACAGATTAATTCGTGTCTTTTATTATTTACTTCAAAGAGTAACAAATATTTCAAAATAATAATTGTATTTACGGACGGATTAAATGTTTGCCTGGGTATTGTTATTGTTTTTACGACGGATTACCAGGGAGTTGTTGCTTGGCTTACTTAATCACAAAATCAGCACGTGTTGTCATAAATTAATGCGGTAATAGCCTGCTCTTCTGCTCTTGCTCAAAACTCGTAATATTCTCACGCCCGTGTGATCTGTCATCCCCAGTTGCGGAAGTCACACGTGGTCGCTATAGCGTCTCTTAACATGAGTACTTACGGACAACAAACAATTATTCTCGGTTTTGGGAAAAAACTTCAAACACTTGAATATTTATTGCTATATAACAGCCCCATTAGTGCTGATTTGGGTTAAAATACATTGGCGAAATCATTCAAAAAGCTATTCCAAGTGCACTAAATTATACTGTGCAGCAAATTAGACCGCATCACTGCTCTAAACGCATTTTGGCAGTGACCCAGATTTTCCTCGCAGCAGTAGCGACATTAAAGGGGAATTACGTAATCCCGATGATTATCATTACATGGATAGGATGAATGTTAAGTTTTATATTTCAAGTGTTTCCTTAAGTTTGAACAAACAGAAAAACGGGAAGAACCAATTTTAATTTCATATTAAAGTAGCCATGCTAGTTACGCGAAACTTACATTATGCGTTCATATCAAGGTTTTTATTTAGGTCCTATCATCAATGATGACTTGAAATCGACAGAGGCGGCGGAGCTGGGAAGGGGATGTGCGGGCTTCAGCCTAATAATTTTAGGTGAACGTATCACATGTCACCTTATCTCATTTAATCCCCAATATTTTGAACGCTCCGCCACCCCTGATAAGACAATTGAATTCTGAGATGGCATGGGGTGGATGAGATGCAGAAAAGCATTTTCATACAATGAATCGTTGACACTTCAGGGCCAGTAAATTCACATCTTCAACGTGAAGGAGCTTGCTTGGCTTCTTATCCAAACTTGGGGTCACAAGATACGAATTGAAACTCAAACAAATCCCCCTCCCCCTCCCCACCCCCAATTGTGTACTTTTTTTTTTTATTCTATAGGCCTATACTTTAAAAGTAGGGGAATATGTATCCCGGGAATCACGGCAGTGCGCTTTTTCCGTAGCGAAACTAAAACTAAACAAATTGGAAGTCCTATGCAGAAAAATCAAACATGCAAACGTCATAGCCTAACATATTTTTTTAAACATGTAGATGGTTGCTAATGTTAGTAATTTTGTTTTTACAATGTATTGTTGCAGAATATGCTGCACTCAAAGTGACCTTTGCTCTCCGATAATGTCGGTAATCGACCGCTACATAGTGGAAACCTCCATTAACTCCTACATTAAAATTAATACAAAACGACTTACAACTTTTGTTAGAAGCATATTTTTTCAACTGTCACTATTCTTAAATAAAAGAGGTAGTATGCTGCATATACCCGGCCCTAAGTTCGCGAATACCGAGGGCCATGAAATCAGGTGCGTTATTATTTCTTTTAAAGAAGTATTAAGTATTTTCTCTCGTTTCTTTCTTTTTAGTGAGATAAGTATATTTTATCCTTGTATTATCTATTTTATTTCTTTACTGTTAAGCATGCAACAGTAGTTTCTTATTTTTCATTTGCTTTATGTTTATTTTAATAACCTTTTTTTTCGTTTCTCTGTGATTTTTAAAATTTTTAATTCTTGTTCCTCGCATTTCAGATACTGTCATGTCTGGCATAGGAATCAAAAAGATTTTTCTTCTATTCAAATTGTTTACCTAAATCAAAGGAGACATATTCTTGCTTGTATGACCCTGGGATTACCATTATCAAACACTAAGGGCCGTAATTATTGGAAAGTCTTCCCTGCCCCTGGCCACGCACCACTATATACCCAATATTGAAGTAAAAATGTGTTTTAAAAACATGTTAGCCTCAGATGTGTGTTAGGGTGTGGTGCGTTAAGCCTGTCCCCATATGTGAGTAAGAACTCCCGACGTAGCATGATAATTTTGAAGTTTATGTTGTACGTCCCAGAAAGAAGTTACACAATATCCTACAGCAGCAACTACTACAAACTGACAAAACGATATATGAATACAACATTTTTAGGCCTACCCTCTGTGTTCCCCGCCCCCCGCCATTATGAGGGAATACTCCCACAATAGGGGTATTCCCCCTCTCTACCCTATTTAACAATTTTCTTTGTCTCCTGTTGTATAAATAAAATTCGTTCTCCACACGACCGTGGCAGTTACACTTGTATTTAGCTATTGATCCCATCCAATATTTTAGTCTATTTGCCTACTGGGGACAAGAAATACCAATAAAAAAAGATACGTTGGACGAAATTTACCATCCCATTTTCTGTAGCCACAACCGCCTCTGCTCAACGCTGTTTCTCCCCTCCCCCTACCCTTACCCTCCACCCTCCCACTCCACCCTCCCGATCCACCCTCCCGATCCACCCTCCACCCTCCCCCTCCCCCTCCACCCTCCCCCTCCACCCTCCCCTCCACCCTCCCCCTCCACCCTCCACCCTCCCCCTCCACCCTCCCCCTCCCCCTCCACCCTCCCCTCCCCTCCACCCTCCCCTCCCCTCCACCCTCCCCTCCCCCCCCCCCTCCCCTCCCCTCCCCCTCCCCGCTCCACCCTCCCGCTCCACCCTCCCGCTCCACCCTCCCGCTCCACCCTCCCGCTCCACCTCCCGCTCCACCCTCCCGCTCCACCCTCCCGCTCCACCCTCCCCCCTCCACCCTCCCGCTCCACCCTCCCGCTCCACCCTCCCGCCTCCACCCTCCCGCTCCACCCTCCCGCTCCACCTCCCGCTCCACCCTCCTCCCCTCCACCTCACCTTCACCCTCTCCCTCCACCCTCCTGCTCCACTCTTCCCTCCCTTCCCCCATCCTCCCCCTCCACCCTCTCCCCTTCACCCTCCCGCTTCACCCTCCCGTTTCACCCTACCGCTCCACCCACCCCCTCCACCTCCCATTCCACCCTACCGCTCCATTCTCCCCCTCCACCCTACCGCTCCATTCTCCCCTACCGCTCCATTTTCCCCCTCCCCTCCACCCTTCCCTCCACCCTTCCCTCCACCCTCCCCCTCCACAGGTAGGTCGTTTTAAATAAATTATTTCCACGTGGATGTTTGGAAATACGAAGATTTTTGTTAAGTTCAAGGGGAAAACAGTAATTTCTTCATCAATTATGGTAAAAAGTCAAATGAAACACAATTAGGGGCATAACTTTAAAACGAAATTCCATTATATTTCATGTGTATGTTTCTTTGAAGTCACAAACAAATTTGGCAGCATGATTTCTATGTTATGTTTAGTTTCCTCATTAAACAAGATTTTTAACAGTATTTGACAAAGAAATTACATGAAATATATGATTTTTTATCGGGATAATAATTTATTTAAGAACTAATTATGTAAGAATAAAAACACCAGATATCAATATTTAAGTAACGATCGTACATGTCAACTTGACTTTAACACACTCATACGAGAAGCAGGAAGTGCATGTTTGCACATTACATAGTGAATATAACGGTGGCGTCTTCCAAGTGGTGGATTAGCATGGGTTGCTATGGAAGGTCTATTAATAAGAACCGACGACGGCGAGTAAACGCACAATTACAATGACGGGTTGTCACCTGCGTAATCGCTAAACATGATAGTAACAATGCTATCATGAAACGTAATACGATCCGGACGAGAACACAGGTACGGCGTGCGGACAGATATAACATCAACAACCAAGTCAATGTCCACGGCCTTTGATAACCAGTTGTGGTGCACTGGCGTGTCTACCCAACCCAGGCTTGAACCCAGGACCTCGTGGTCTGTAGACATGTATGATAACCGCTACACCACAGTAGGTAGATAATTGTTAAGAACCTGTCGAAGATTTCGCTTTATACTTGCGTTAAAAAGGGCGCCCACTTATGACAACTGGCCTTACGGTTAAACGGTTATGGATCGTAATGGTGACAGCTGTACATTTATGAAAAAATGCTAACTGTCACAACCTTAGCTGCTAGTTTGGCGATTACTGGCTAATTATAACATATTTGGCCGTTTTGAAACATGTTTGGTTAGTAATCTTTTTCAGTACCGGCCAAATGAAATTAATCTAACATTTATGAAGATTAATGTGTAAATGTTAAACTTTTGTTATGTTTGCAAAATGTATTTTCTAACTATATGTTGTGGTGGAATTTACCTATGACCTCGCCAACGTCATTAATCAAGTGAGACATGATGGCACCATGCATTGAATGTCACATAGCTTTTGTTAGAAGCATAATTTTTCAGACATCGCTATAACATGAACCTCATTGCACCCACCGCAAAACTAAGTCATTACTGAGAACCAATCTGACAGTCATTCACAACTAACCTCGTTTGGCACATATGACCTGACTGTTAAGGTGCCATTACACCCAAACAAACAAACTGAATACAACTCATACGGGAAAGTTGAAACTCTTGAATTTTTAACATGATGAATAATTGCCCACAAATGGAATGCACCTCAAATCAAACTTTAAAAACATCATAAAAGTACATATGACAAAAATGAAATCAATGAAAGCAATCAATTCTTCTTGCATTGTAATGGGTTGAGCTATAACATCATTGATGTCTAGTTTTTCATTGCATTCTTTTGTTTAAGAGGAATATTTATGTACTTGAATGTATGCATTTCACATGGTAGAGGGAAGCGAGTGAATGAACATGTTGAAATAATATTCCTACAAGGAGTCGTTCAACTTTAAATCTCTAAGACAGTCCGGGAGAAACACAACTTTTGGAGTAATAAGAAATGCACAAGAATTTGGAGCTTAGTATTCATTATGATCCATAGAGGCCGCCATTTTAAGTTGTGATAACGTTATGTCAATAGGATTTTTACTGAAATCACTGAGGGTATTTTTGAAAGGAAAAAAAAACATATCAAATGAATATTCATTAGATTTGACAGCAGCATTTTCAAATCCACCATGAACTTTGCGGCAAAATAACAAAAGATTTGTTGACCTTTTGTATTAGACTTTGAACAGCCATCCCAAAATATGGCTCTGTGTCTGCTTAGTTATTGATGATAATATGTGCATACATCATACAGTACAAAGACACCCTTGTGCAGTGGCGTAGCTAGGGCCATACTGCCCCCGTGATCTCAGTAAAAATCCCATTGAAATAACATTATCACATGTAAGTTAAAGTGACAGCTTTCATGGCCGTACATTCTTGATTGTATAATGAATATGAAGCTCCAAGTTGTGCATTTCTTATTACACCAAAAGTTGGGTTTCTTCCAAATTGTTAGAGAATTGTGTATGAACGGTACCACATTTTATTCACCAAATCTTTTGTGCGTTTTATTTGAAGATATCATTTTTATTAAATTAAAAGACTATTGGGTTCATGAACAAATGGGCAAACAATGATAAAGTGTATACATTTTTTACCCCATCTCAACAGCTGAAAATCATAACTTTTTAATCATTTAATAAGAAGTAAAAAAAATTCAAAGAAAGATAGAAAATTTCTTATGGAAGTATGTGCCATGACACCACATTGTTGAATTAGACTTACCATGCTAATCACAGTTACTTTTAAATGCAATTGTGGAATTTATTTTTTGAATAAAAAAAAACAAAACAAACAAACACGTATTGTAGTTTTATGTATAATTTCCCTCTACCATATGGAGTGCACACGTTAGACCACAGAAATATTCCTTTGAACGCCCTTGTATCAGCCTACTTTTACCAGTCTTTAAAGCTTTATTGAATTTCAAGACTCAACAAATCTGTTACAATAATTATTATGACTAACTTGTATGACATCTCCAGTTAGGTTTATAAAGGCATTTAGATTACTGTAACTCCCCCAGCCCAATATACTCTACTAGTGATGGTACTTTTTTGCAGTTTTGTAGTTTTTTATTTTAAATGATATAGTATACATTGTAGCATGGGTGGGATTTTCCCACCGAAAGTGTGGGTGGTGGTGGGGGAGGGTGGTGTAGGAGGCAAAAGTCACAAAATGATAGTTGCCAGTTGGGGGGATTCATAAAATCACACTAAAAGCAAACAAAAAATCACTATATAATATGGCAAAAGTGGCAGGAAATCCCCTTTCCCCCTTGCACCCTGCATATCAGGCCTTTGTAGGGTAGCATATTTATGAGCCTTTTTCAAGAATGTCAAAGTAGTTTTGCTTTTTCCAATTGTTAATACATGCTGCTATAGGAGTAGACACCACCAACTTTCTAGAAAGCACAATTGCAAGTTTTTACCCACATACAGTCGCAGCGACTAAGGCGACTATCTGCTTTTCGTTTTTCTGTGCATTGTTTCGGATTTTCCATAATAGTTGTTGGCAGGTGGCAAACCCCTAGCTTGACCTAGAAGGAAGAGGGATCATATACCATGGAATTGTATGGGGAACTACATGGGCAGGATTTACCCACGGAAATTGAGGATGGAGGGGGAGGGGGGTGAATTCACAAATTAAAATTTGACTATCAAAAATGGGGAAGGGGGAACAAAATCAAAATATTACTAAGATACAAAAAATCTGAGAACTTAAAGCAGCATGACAAAAAGGTAAAGTAATTAGGAAAACAAATTTGTGAAAACTGGTATGGCGGAAGGAAATAGGATCAAGATGGGAGCTGGGATACTCTTCACAAAAGCTTAACTTGGGACCTGGATAGAGAGGAGGGGGGGGGGGGTGCTTGTTTAGTTCTAGATAAAGAGAAGATTGTTATATCCTCGTTCTAAATATTTGACTTGAGTTTTTGAAAATATAATATGAAGATAACATAAGTCATCAAAAATATGAGTAACTTAAAAGGGGAATGCCAGTCTTTTTTAGAAATATGCACAAAAAACAAAACAAAAACAGAAAATGTGGAAGTCAAAATTTTCTTCATGAAACTTTCTTCATGATCTTTTGACTGATTGTTGATTTTGCCAGTTACATTGATTATGCAAATGATACACCATTGAACTTTAAATTTGGGAAGCATTTTCTTTTTTAAGTAGACTTGTTCATGTTAGTGCATATAGCTTTTTTAGTGTAGCCTTAGGTATTCATCTTCATTGTTGCTAGATCACAACGCACTTGGCTTTATATTATTTAATTATTTCTTTCTCTGTACTCTCTGTTGAAAATATGAAAAATTGTATCTTTTTACAATTTTAAATTTCAAAATTTGAAGATTGTTTTCTCATATTTGCTGTCTTGAATTACAGTGATAAAAGAGAATGCCACGACCCTTTTTACCGCCGGTCCAACAGTTCCTGCCTATGCTCTCTTAGGTATACACTTTAATCTTATCAAAAATCTTTGTTGAGGTATATTTGAAGTTTGTGTTACATTTTGCTAACGGTTTGCTGAGCTTTTTGTTCAATAACATTTTTTATAACCAGGCTACTCAAAACACCAATAACAAAGAATTGCTGATATTTTTTTTGCTGTTGTATTTATTTGTTGAATTTGTACTTCTTACTCATTTAAAAAAAAAAAATCTTTGAAACATGATTGAATATTTGAAGTGTTTTGTTAATGTTTTTATATTAATTTAATTAATTAATTAATTAAATTATACTTAAATGCTTTCCTTGGCCTATTAGATAGTTGCTTATCCCCTGTTTCCATGGTGCATTCGGATGAGAGTCATCCTGGGACGGGACACCCATCCATTGCAGTTCTTAATTTTGCTAAGTGCGCGCATGAAGCTATGTGTGCTGAAAACGTCTCTATAGTTTCTTCTAATAAAATTTTAGAGTCATTCTTATGCCTGGATGCTTGATAAGCTAGTCTTAATCAGTTCACTTATCTCTTGAATAAGGAGACATCAGTTGCAAAGTTATAGGAGGCCTGGGGGATTCCCCTCACCATGGGGGCCTAGGGGATCCCCTTCACCACAAGCTTGTCATGAGTTCCCACCATGCTGTTTTTCTTAAACTTACTGCAAATTACACAATTTGCTGTTCTTAACTATTAACCCTGCTTTATGCAACTGGAAATTCTATGTTGCCCAGGGTTCGATAAATCTCCTGGACCTCCTGGGGCAATTCCTTTTTTAACTTAATTGGTGTATTATAAAATGCCTATTCCCACAGGTCAAAAGTCAACTAACAAAAATATATGATTCTCCACCAGTCAAATTTTATAGAAAAATTGTTGGACCTTGGATCTCGTTTAAAAAAACATGAAACCTTATTTCGTTTAGATTTTCAATATTAAAGAGGGAGGCTCGTCTCAGTTTGTATATCATTGGTCTATGTCAAATTGGGGGATGCAGAGCTTTTACGTCACTTCCAGTTCTAAGATTCTTGTCTGTTTGTACATGTGCATATTACATAGTGTTGTGTGTGTGAAAATTTAATGGTAGTGCATAACGTTACAACGATATATGGGAAACTTTTTTTTCACTATATTTGTAAGAAACATAAAAGTGAAAGTGAAAGATTAGTAAGATAATACTACAATAGCAGTCACCAGATGAAAATTTTAAAGAGCAAAAAAGGAAAAGAAAAATTACAGGAAAATGGTTCTGGAGGGATTCGAACCTACAACTGTTGGTAAATAAAAAATATGAATTCCATCACCTTACCGACTGGGCCACTTCAAGTCTTACTTGGGGTTTTAATATATACCATAAACTAAGGGCAAACGAATCATGCAGCAATTGGTTGAAATTTCAATCAATTAAACAAATTTGAATTCAGTTCTAAACATTGTGTCCATATGAAGATTTCCCCTTTTTAAAAAGGAATTAAGCCAATCAAAACGTACATGTATGTTTAGAGTATAATAGCCTATTAGAAAATTGGGTACATTTTGGTAGTTGTGCTGTGCAATATCTTTTTTGTGCTGTCTGTGAAACAACTTTTAAATTTCCTGATGTTGTAGTGTATAAACTGTCTCACTTTATGTTGGTTGTTGTTAGCTCCACCCATTTACACATAGTGTAATGAGTACATGAGCCCCCATATGTATGTATGTATGTGCCTGTACAAAGTTTTGTGTTAAAATAAATCTCCTCCTAGGTTTGAACAGTTTTGCACTTTATATTCTGGCTCAAGCGAGATTTATGTATGCTTCATAAAACTTGTATTTCAAATAAGAGATATTCCATGTAGTTTGGGAATTAAAGCTCCCGAAAGGTAACATTTTTGTGTACAAAAATGTCAGATTTCAATATGAAATGGCGCTAAAAATAGCTCTTTTAGTTGTAGACAGTAATCCTATTCGCGTTTCGTACCGGTACCGCTCCGGGTTTTGATTTGGTGTGGAGGCTGTCTATTAGTTACATGTACGGACATGTATGTATTTGTCTTGTTGTTAATCATATCGCAGTATTTTCCAATCAGAATTCAGACATTCTTCTATGAATAAGCAAATTTTCAGAATCTTATTTAGGCCAGTTGCAAATTTTAAAAATCATACATGATTGACATCAACCACCAGAGAAAGAGAAAGGAACAAAGTCCAATTGTTCCAAACAGAAGGGTAATTAACATAATTAATTTTCTTTGTTTTTACAAAGTTTGAAGCGATTGGTCTCCGAAATTAATAAATGCAGCACGAAGGGACTTCACAGATTTGTGCTTCTTATCTTAAGCTGGTATTTGAAAATGAATAATTGTTCACTCAATCTTGACTGTATGAAAAATAACAACTTTAATAAACAAATTCTCCAACGATTTTGGCAGGTTCCACATTAAAATGCTTTAAAACTACTGGATACAGTTACTTCGTAGAGAGCAGACCCCTAGCTTTGCTGTTTTATAGGCAGCCCGCCCTGCCCCTCCATGGGCCCGCCCTGCCCCCCTGGGGGTCTGCCCTGCCCCTCATGAGAACAATTTAATTCAAAAAAAAAAATTAACTTGATGATTTTAATTAACCTCATAAATGAATACCTTACATGGATACAGAAACACAGAATGATAGCATAGTAAACAATTGTCCTGTTTGGCTCATGAATGGTCCTTATCAATCAGAAAAGTTTCATTCTGAGATATGATTATAGCTTAAATCCCAGAGCTTCTTCACCATGGAATTGGATTAAGCCTTAAGGGGGCCCCAGCACTCCATGCCGAAAAGACGCAGCGCTTTGCACACATTAATGTGCCCCTCAACAAGTCTAGCACCCTGCTCCTTTTTATATCATGCTAGGAGTCTGGACAGTATGGTAAAAAGAATGTAATTTTGAGAGAGATACTCCTGTGATGTTGCTTGCCAGTATTTACTGCATTGGTACCCATCATTTTTAGCTCCACCCATACACAGAGTGTATGAGTGGAGATTATCAAATGGTACATGACCTCTCATATGTGCCTGTACTAAGTTTTGATTAAAAATGCATCTCCTCCTAGGTTTTTACAGTTTTGCTCTTGAGATTCTGGCTCAAGCGAGATTTTTGTATCAGTGATAATTCTTGTATTTTGTTAAGAGATATTCCATGTATTTTTTTAATTAAAGCTTTCGAAAGGTTTTAAGAAAGTATCAGATTTCATGTGTAATTTCGCTAAAAATAGCTCATCCTATTCGCGTTTCGTACCAGTACCGCTCCGGGCTATGATATTGGTCAGTTGGTATGGCATGTCCCCCATACACGCATGTCTATTACTTACATGTATGGACATATATGTTTAATCATATCGCAGTATTTTCTAATCAGAATTCGGACATTCTGCTATGAATATGCAAATTCTCGTAATCTTATTTAGGTCAGGCTGTATCGGATTGGATTACCGAGTTGTATAATAGGTCATAACATAGCCTAGAAGATAACGTGTGAAGTTGTTGTTTGATCATTTTCGCTTGTCGTACAGTAAGTCTCAAGTGTCAGTAAGTTTTGTGCTACATTGCATCGCGGGGCTAGAGCGTTATACTGAAATCCACTAACGTTAAGGATAAAGTTTTGTTGGGTTGGTGAACGCAGCGGCATTGCGTAAGCAGTAATTTGCCGTATGGGCAGCAGATCGCCAGAAATAAAAGTTTGTTTCCAAACCTATAAGTTTTCGTGGACACGTGGAAGAATCATCGCTGGGTACGGTAGTATTTAATGGGGCATCCCAGGGCTGCTAATAAGGTTGTGACGTTTAACCGTTTAGGAAATCATGCTACGTGTAAACGAATGTTAATTCAATTTTTCTGTTTGCTTTTTCAAGTTTGCATAAATTCACGAAACCATCTAACCAACCTTAGCATTTCAATCTTTACCAACTATGTCATTGCCTTCACATTTTTCACCCGGGGCCATATGCATAAAACTAAACATTTCCATGGTACTTGGGATGAGACGCATGGAATGTAGCTAGCTTGTGCTCAAGAGGAAGGCGCTAGGCCCAGGCTAGCACTCATTAACATAACCCGTCAAATACACACAAGAAATTTCCGCCCATATCCATTCATTATCAAATCACAATACATATCACCCAACCAATGATCGGTGTAAAAGTAAATTCTACCCCCCAGTAAATTTTGGCCCCCTGGCTCTTATTTCCTAGGAAATGTGGGCCCCCAGACAATTAAGCCGTAGCCATCCAGTAAATTTGTTCCCCCCTCATACTAAAAACGGTCCGCTAGGAAATTTGGGCCCGCCCCTTCTTATCTATGAAATATGGAGACAACAACTTAATTCTTTTTCAATCTACCTATTCCTAAAGTTGGCCCAGAAGAATTTGCGTTAAAGGTTAGAAACACACAAGTCATGAATCAAACCACGGTAGCGATGCAAAGAAATCAAGAAAATTTATATGCATCGATGTCCATGGCCTATCGTTGAAAGTATTCCAGCTTTTAAGAGTTCTAATGTGCAGTGAAAACATTGAAGAAATTCTCGTTTCACATCAATTGTGATAAAATTACAGATTAATTTGTGTCTTTTAACATTTACTTCAAAGAGTAAGAAATATTTCAAAACAAATAATTGTATTTACGGACGGATTAAATGTTTGCCTGGGTATTGTTATTGTTTTTACGACCGGATTACCAGGGAGTTGTTACTTGGATTACGAATCACAAAATCAGCACGTGTTGACATAAATTAATGCGGTAATAGCCTGCTCATGCTCAAATTCGGTAATATTCTCACGCCGTGTGATCTGTCATCCCCAGTTGCGGAAGTCACACGTGGTCGCTATAGCGTTTCTCAATATGAGTAGTTACGGACAACAAACAATCATTCTTGGTTTTTGGGGAAAAAACTTCAAACACTTGAATATTTATTGCTACATAACAGCCCCATTAGTGCTGATTTGGGTGAAAATACAATGGCTAAATTATTCAAAAAGCTATTCCAAGTGCACTAAATTATACGGTGCAGCAGATTAGACCGCATCACTGCTCTAAACGCATTTTGGCAGTGACCCAGATTATTCTCGTAGCATTAGCGACATCAAAGGGGAATTACGTAATTCCGATGATTATCATTACATGGATAGGATGAGTGTTAAATATAATATTTCAAGTGTTTCCTTAAGTTTGAACAAACAGAAAAACGGGAAGAACCAATTTTAATTTCATATTAAAGTGGCCATGCTAGTTACGCGAAACTTACATTGTGCGTTCATATCAAGGTTTTTATTTAGGTCCTATCATCAATGATGACTTGCAATCGACAGGCGGTGGAGCTGGGAAGGGGGGATGTGCGGGCTTCAGCCCAATAGTTTTAGGCGAACGTATCACATGTCACCTTATCTCATTAAATCCCCCAATATTTTGAACGCTCCGCCACCCCTAAAAAGACAATTGAATTCTGAAAAGGCATGGGGTGGATGAGATGCAGAAACGCATTTTCATACAATGAATCTTTGACACTTCAGGGCCGTAAATTCACATCTTCAACATGAAGGAGCATGCTTGGCTTCTTATCCAAACTTGGGGTCATAAGATAAGAATTGAAACTCAAACAAATTCCCCCACCCCTAATTGTGTACTATTTTTATTTTATTTTTTTATTCTATAGGTCTATTCTTAAAAAGTAGCGGAATATGTATCCCGGGAATCACGGCAATACGCTTTTTTCGTAGCGAAACTAAAACTAAACAAATTGAAACTCCCTATGCAGAAAAAATCAAACATGCAAACGTCATAGCCTACATTTTTTTTAATACATGTAGATGGTCGCTAATGTTCGTAATTTTGTTTTTAAAATGTATTGTTCCAGAATATGCTGCACTCAATTGACCTTTGCTTTTGATAACGTCGGTAATCGACCGTTTCATAGTGGAAACCTACATTAAAGTTAATACAAAACGGCTTACAACTTTTGTTAGAGGCATATTTTTTCAACTGTCACTATTCTTAAATAAAAGAGATAGTATGCTGCATATACCCGGCCCTAAGTTCGCGAATACCGAGGGCCCATGAAATCAGGTGCGTTATACTTTTTTTTAAAGAAGCATTAAGTATTTTCTCTCATTTTTTTCTTTTTAGTGAGATAAGTATATCTTATCCTTGTATTATCTATTTTATCCTTGTATTATCTATTTTATTTCTTAACTGTTAAGCATGCAACAATAGTTTCTTATTTTTCATTTGCTTTATATTTACTTTAATGAGCTTCTTTTTTCGTTCTGCACGATTTAAAAAAAAAATCATTCTTGTTCCTCGCATTTCAGATACTGTCATGTCTGGCATAGGAATCAAAAAGATTTTTCTTCTCTTCAAATTGTTTACTTAAATCAAAGGAGGCTTAATCTTCTTGTATGACCCTGGGATTACCATTATCAAACACTCATGGCCATAATTATTGGGAAGTCTCCCCCTCCTCCCCCAGGCTTCGCACCACTATCTACTTAATATTGAGATAAAAATGTGTTTTAAAAACATGTTAGCCTCAGATGTGTGTCAGGGTGTGGTGCGTTAAGCCTGTCCCCACTTTGTGAGTAAGAACTCCGACGTAGCATGATAATTTTGAAGTGTATGTTGTACGTCCCAGGAAGAAGTTACACATTATCCTACAGCAACTACTACAAACTGACAAAACGATATATAAATACAACATTTATAGGCCTACCCTCCGTGTTCCCCCCCCCCCCCGCCATTATAGGGGATTACTCCCACAATGGGGGTATTTTCCCTCTCCACCCTATTTAACAATTTTTTTTGTCTCCTGTTGTATAAATAAAATTCGTTCTCCACACGACCGTGGCAGTTACACTTGTATTTAGCTATTGATCCCATCCAATATTTTAGTCTATTTGTCTACTGGGGACAAGAAATACCAATGAAAAAAGATACGTTGGACGAATTTTACCATCCCATTTCCTGTAGCCACAACCGCCTCTGCCCAACGCTGTTCCTCCCCTCCCCCTCCACCCTCTGATCCACCCTCCTGATCCACCACCCTCCCCTCCTCCACCCTCCCCTCCACCCTCCCTCTCCACCCTTCCTCTCCACCCTCCCCTCTACCCTCCTCTTCACTCTCTCCCTCCACCCTCCCACTCCACCCTACCCCTACCCCCACCCTCCTCCACCCTACCCCACCCTTCCCCTCCACCCTCTCCCTCCACCCTCCCGTTCCACCCTACCGCTCCACCCTCCACCTCCACCCTCCCCTCTACCCTCCCCTCCCCTCCACCCTCCCCTCCCCTCCACCCTCACCCTCCCCTCCACCCTCCACCCTCCCCTCCACCCTCCCCCTTCATTCTCCCCCTCCACCCTCTTCCTCCCCACCCTCCACCCTCTTTGAGAACTTATATGAAAGGTACTACCATGACTACTGAATATAATAGGACGTGATGTTTATACTTAATAAAGTACACATTCGACTGATTTTTTTTTTTTTTTAATAATCTACGAACAAGTGTAAAGAACTATTTTGAAGAAAAAAATAACCAAAATTATGTACTTTTAAGAAAGGAATTTGAGATATACTTACGAGTTTTCCACTTTCAATCCCATTGTACAATGAAACTTTCTTCTTCGCTGCTAGAAGTATGATAAAATGTGTGGTCTTGCGTATACCAGGTAGGTCGTTTTAAATCAATTCTTTCCACATGGATGTTTGAAAATGGGGACATTTTTTGTTAAGTTCTAAGGGGAAAACAGTAATTTCTTCATCAATTATGGTAAAAAGTTAAATGAAACACAATTAGGGGAATAACTTTAAACTGAAATTCCTTTATATTTCATATGTATGTTTCTTTAAAGTCACAAACAAATTTGGCAGCATGATTTCTATGTTATGTTTCGTTCCTCATTAAACAAGATTTCTTAACAGTATTTGACAAAGGAAGTACATGAAATATATGATTTTTTTTAACGGGATAATTTTTTTTTTTTTTTAAGAACTAATTATGTGAGAATAAAAACACCAGATATTAATATTTAAGAAACGATCGTAGATGTCAACTTGACTTTCACACACTCACACGAGAAGCAGGAAGAGCATGTTTGCACATTACATAGGGAATATAACGGTAGCATCTTTCACGCGGTGGATTAGCATGGGTTGCTATGGAAGGTCTATTGTTAAGAATCGACGACGACGAGTGAACACACAATTACAATGACGGGGTTGTCACCTGCGTAACGGCTTATGATAGTAACAATGCTATCACGAAACGCTTAATACGATCCAGACGAGAACACAGGTACGACGTACTGACAGACATAACATCAGCAACCAAGTCGATGTCCACGGCCTTTGATAATCAGTTGTGGTGCACTGGCGTGTCTACCCAACCCAGGCTTGAACCCAGGACCTCGTGGTCTGTAGACATGTATGATAACCGCTACACCACAGTAGGTAGATAATTGTTTAGAACCTGGCGAAGATCTCGCTTTATACTTGCGTCCAAAAGGGCGTCCACTTATGACAACTGGCCTTACGGTTAAACGGTTATTGACCGTAATGGTGACAGCTGTACATTTATGAAAAACTGCTAACTGTCACAACCTTAGCTGCTAGTTTGGCCGATTACTGGCTAAATATGACAAATTTGGCCGTTTGAAACATGTTTGGTCAGTAATCTTTTTTCAGTACTGGCCAAATGAAATTAATTTAACATTTATGAAGATTAATGTGTAAATGTTACGCATTTTGTTATGTTTACAAAATGTATTTTCTAACTATATGTTGTGGTGGAATTTACCTATGACCTCGCCAACGTCAGTAATTAAGTGAGACATGATGGCACCATGCATTGAATGTCACATAGCTTTTGTTAAGAGCATACTTTTTTAGATATTGCTATGACATGAACCTTATTGCAACCACTACAAAACCCAAGTCATCACTGAGAACCAATCTGACAGTCATTCACAACTAACCTCGTTTAGCACATATGACCTGACTGTTAAGGTGCCATTAAACTCAAACAAACAAACTGAATACAACTCATACAGGAAAGTTAAAACTCTTGGATTTCTAACGTGATGAATAATTGCCCCAAAATGGAATGCACCTCAAATCAAACTTTAAAAACATCATAAAAGTACATATGACAAAAATAAAATCAGTAAAAGCAATCAATTCTTCTTGCATTGTAATGGGTTGAGCTATAACATCATTGATGTCTAGTTAATTGAATTAATTTGATAAGTAATGAAATGAAGTACTGGGCATTGTTGATCAGCATTCAAGGATTAGTTCAGGGGTAAAGCATCTAATATATATATATATATATAATATATATATATATATATATATATATATAGATATAGATATAGATATATATGTGTGTATATATATATATATATATATATATATATATATATATATATATATATATATATATATATATATATATATATACATATATACATATATACATATATACATACATACATACATACATATATATATACATACAACTAAATATAAATTTATGTAAATATATATAACTATATATATATATATATATAAATATATATAACTATATATAGATATATAACTATATATAAGTATATATAACTATAACTATATATAACTATATAACTATATGAATAAATATAAATTTATATAAATATATATATATATATATATATATATATATATATAATAATATATATCTATATATATAAATATATATAAATATATTTATATAACTATATATATATAACTATATATATAACTATATATAAATAACTATATTTAACTATATATAACTATATATATAGCTATACATATATATATATATATATATATATATATATATATATATATATATATATATATATATATATATATATATATATATATATATATATATATATAAATATATATATTTAACTATATATAATATATATATATAACTATATAGAACTATATATATATATATATATATAACTATATATATACATATATATATATATATAAATATATCTATATATATATCTATATTAATCTCTATATATCTATATATATCTATATATAGATATGTATATATATATATATCTATATATAAGTATATATGTATAATTATATATATATGTATATATATATATATATATATATATATATATATATATATATATATATATATATATATATATATATATATATATATATATATATATATATATATATATATATATATATATATATATATATATATATATATATATATATATATATATATATATATATATATATATATATATATATACATACATATATATATATATATACATATAAATAAATATGAATTTATATAAATATATATATGTATAATTATATATATAAATATATATAATTATGTAAAACTACTTAGACTATATATATAACTATATATATATAACTATATATATGTAACTATATATATGTATATAACTATATATGTATATATATAACTATATATATATATATATTTATAACCATATATATATAACTATATATATATATATATATATATAACTATATATATATAACTATATATGTATATATATATATAACTATATATGTATATATATATATATAAGTATATATAACTATATATAAGTATACATATATATATATATAACTATATATATTTATATATATTTATATTAACTATATATCTTTATTTATATTTATAACTATATATATATATACATATATACATATATATATATATATTATAACTATATATTTATAACTATATATATAACTATATATATATATATATATATATATTACTATATATATATATATATATAACTATATATATATATGTATATATATTACTATATATATATATATAAGTATATATATATATATAACTATATATATATAACTATATATATATAACTATATATATATAACTATATATATATAATTATATATATATATATATTTAACTATATATATATATATATATGATTAATATATATATATACTATATATATATATATATAATTTATATATATATATATATATATATATATATATATATATATATATATAAATATATATATATATATATATATATATATATATATATATATAGGTATATATATATATATATTTATATATGGGTATAATCTATATATATATATATATATATATATATATATTTATATATATATATATTTATATATATATATATTATGGTATTATTTGTATAGAAACGACTAAATTAAGACTAGTTGTCACGTCACATCCTCAAATTCCTTAAAGTCTTGATGTATTTTAATACATTTTGTGGTGCGGTTTTGAGGCCTATAAACCATTGGATATGTCACAAAAGTAGTGAAAAAGAATCAAGTAACAATAATCATAATATAGTACCTGAAGAAAGTTCAAGGAAAAGTAATTCATGTAAAAAAAAAGTGAGATCAATTTTCTTTAAAATCAAGTAACAATTGTTAAGAACTATATGAAAGAGCAGGCACAGTGGAGATAAGCAAGGAGATATTTAGGAGAAGATGGAGATGGTTGGGTCATGTATTAAAAAGGATGAAGAAAACAATGCCAGAATATCCATCACCTGGACACCAGAAGGTACAGTAGGAAAAGTGAGGGAAGACCTAAGACTACATGAAGAAGAGTGGCAGAAAAGGAGAGGAACACTTTTGGATCAAACAGCTTGGGAGAAATTGCAGTAGTAACAAGAGACAGAACGAGATGAAAGAATTTGCTTAGAGAAGCCTCAATCTCCATACCCAGGGATCTCTACAGCGTGTGCAACGAGAGCGACGTGACTTCTATCTGATTCTTTTCTTTCTTAAATATTTCGCCCCGTTTTTCACTTTACTTTGCACAAATTTTGTTTTATATCATCATTTTCGGATTTTCTCTCTGTGGATGGGCTTTTGTTCTCGGTGAGATCGTTTTCTTTGATATTTTCCCCTTTCGTTTCACGTGGGGTGCGAACCGCTTTGCTCTCCTCAAAATTTTCAGGCTCACCATTCGTGCCAAGCTTGACTGCGGCAATATTGTCTACTGTGTAGCTCACAACTCATACCTCAACCACATCAACACCATCCAAAATAAAGCCCTCAGGCTTTGTCTAGGTGCTTACAGGACCTCCCCAATCACCAGCCTTTATGTTGAAGCCAACGAACCCCCCTTTCTACTTAGATGTAGAAAGCTTAGCCTATCCTATGCTTTTGGGGTCCTCACCAACACTCAGAACACTGTTTACAACCTCATTAGGTACCCCAATTTCTCCACCCTTTTTGATAGGACTAAAACCCTATCCCCTTCCTTCAGCTTACGCATTAAATCAGACCTCTTCCATCTCGGCATCAACCCCACCACTCTCGGCACCTTCTCCTGGCCCACTTTTCCTCCTTGGGCCACCCCCCTCCCTCCTTTCTGTCCACCTTGGCCTTTCCACTCATCACAAAGCTGAAACCCATCCTAACCTCTTCATCAATCTCCACAACCAAGTCAAAGACCAACTCTCAAATTACACCTCCATTTATACCGATGGGTCCAAGGAGGGCAATAAGACAGCTGCTGCTGCGGTCATCCAAGACATCACCCTCAGTAGCAGACTTCCCGACTACTAATCCATCTTTTCAGCCGAGGCTAAGGCCATTCTCCTTGCCCTCAACTTTATTGAGTACTCCCCGCTCAGCCACTTTGTTATTTTCTGCGACTCAAAGGCTGTTCTTACTTCTTTACTCAATCTTAAATGGGATAACCTCACATGCCACCTCCTCCTCCGCAAACTCCTTTCTCCCACCCTCTGCAGGAAAAGTATTCTTTTCTTCTGTATACCCAGCCATGTTGGCATCCTGGGTAATGACAGGGCTGATGCAGCCGCTAAGCTTGCCCTCAATCGCATCCCTACCCCTTTTTCCAAAACCCTCTCTGACATCAAACCGCTTATCGCTTCCCTTGTTCGTGACCGCTGGCAAACCTCATGGAACTCCCAAATTGATAACAAACTCCATGTCATCCAGCCCACAATTCCGATCAAATCCACCATTAAAACCTCTCTCGTATCGACAACATTCATATTACCCGTCTTAGAATTGGTCACAACCACCTCACCCACTCCCACCTCCTTATTGGCTCCCGCCAACCTCTTTGCAACAATTGCCATTGTACCCTCACAATCCATCACGTTATCCTTGCTTGTCCCCTGTACAAACGTCCCAGAGCTTCCCTCGCTCCCCACAACTCAATTGCTGATTTCTTCCAGAAAAATCTTTTTGGATAAAATTATCTCCTTCTTTTATCATGCTTTCCTCTAGAACCATATTTAATTCTCCTCTTCCACCCTCTCTCTACTTTGTTTTTGTTTCAACCATGCACCTCCCCTCTCGGTCACAGCTTTCTGACCTTTTGTTCTTGAATTTCTCTCATTCTCCCCCTGTTTCTTTTCCTTCCTACCTCCAGAATGATCTGACCTCTCAGGCACAATTTGACCCTCGTTATTGTGGTGCCGTTAAGCACTCATCAAAGAAACAAACAAACATTGACTCTCAATTTGGCAACAAAAACTTTTGTAAAGTCTAAAATAATTTTTCGTTCTATATGATGCCTTACAGTAAGGAATAATAACAATTCTTACAAGAACCCCCTTTAAAAAAGGATGACGTGGCATTTTTTTTTTGTATTGATAGTAATGAAAAAAGCAGTGACGTGTCTAAGGGGCTATTGGGGGCTTAGCCTCCCCCTCACGTCCCAAAATTCTGTGGAGGCCATGAATATAATTAACTGCAATATCAAATGAACCACGTGTGGCATTTTTTGCAATCGTATCGACTGAGCTATCATTTATTTTGGACCAAACCTTTTACAGTTTGTACCAAAAAATCTCCCATTTTTGACCAAACATCTTTCATTTTGGCCCCAAAATTTTCAATATTGACCCCAAAATCTGCACTTTTGGATAATCAGACCCAGAGCCCAGAACTTTTATTCCAGTGAGCAACTGACCTCATGGGTTGAAAGTCCCCTCCTTCCACGCTACAAAAATGCATTGCTGCCGGGTTTGGGATACAGTTGGGATATGTTACCAAATCAAGTTCCATTTGAGACACTTCCAGAATTGTTGCATGCAAATCCAGCCGTGCCACTGCAGGAAGGAGAAGAAGACACTTTGAGGGGATGGAGAAGGTGATTCCTCTATTCTACACATCTCTGAAAAATGCTCAATTCAAGCTTACACCATCGAATGAGCAAACAACATTGATGGCTGCATTTATCCAAAAGAAACTTGACTTTCTGTGGCTGCCTCAATCCTTTACACAGAAGTTGCCACTCTTTACTTGTTTCTTTTCCCAATTTGTGACAGACAGTCTTCCACAAACCATTATCACATACATGGACCCCATATCTCAACCTCCAACAAGAAATGATGTTGTGAAGGAGACAATGGTGCAGTCACAAAAGTTGCACAGGAGACAAAACAAGATATGCTGCCATCACATATAATCTTGTTATGGCATTAAATGCATACTCTTTCCATGCTTTGAAAACTCCTACTTTTAACCAAGTCATCATTTTGCTTGGAAACTTCCATCTTGAAATGGCTTACTTTGGAGCTATTCGAACATTTCTGGCTGATTCAAGGGTAAAATATATCCTCCCTGAAGGTGTTTTGGCTGAGAGATCGCTACATGGCTTCATGTAGAGTAAATTATAAAACACCAAATCCACCAACTTTTTGCTGCTGTTATGGAACAAGAACTTTTTTTCTTTAAGTTCTTGGAATTAGCGCAAGATGCACATAAGTCCTTAGCACAAGAAATCATGTCAGATTATCACATCACTGTTGAATACTGTTGACCTATTACTGAGAATGCTGCATTCCAGGTTCTCATGAAGAAATATGAGACTTTTTTTGTTCCTTCATTGATGGAAAATACGGAGGTACAGGAGCATACTGGGCGATCCACATGTATTTCATCACAAGTTATATCGAGAGTTACTGTGGGCTGTTCGAACCAATAACATTGATAGATATATCAATGTGCTCCCACATTTGCTTGATGTGTTCTGTGCTTTGAAGCAACCAAATTATGCTAGATGGGATCCCTCTTCCCCCACAAGCCGTAGAATATGGATTGCAAAGCTTGTGAAATTTTGAAGGGAGGTGCCATGTCAATCCAATGCGAGAGGTATTACAGCTTTCACAAATTCACATGGTGCCTTCAGGAGATGGTACATCACCCTCACCCAACTTAATGTGGCTCTGACAGAACTTTGTGAGCTAGTTAGTCTTCTCAAAGGAGAGGAACCTGTTAATGAAGTAAGGAAATGGAGAATTTAACGTGACAATGCTGACAAGAATGCGATAAGCAGGACCCTGAACAACACATGGCCTCTGATTCTCCAGCAGAGCTAGTGAATGTGTCATCTGGAAGAACAGTGAATAATACAACCAAGAGATATCTCCCAGAAACACTAGAGCGAGGAAAGAAGCTTCGATTACAGGTTGAAAAAATAAATGTGCAGAAGACGGTGTGGGATTTCTGGAGCCATTGACAAGAATCAAGGCTTTGAATTTTGCAGCAGAGAATGTTAAAGAAGCTAAGAGGGAGTCCGAGATGTTTTTCGGCAGATCCTAGCTGTTGCACCTAAGAGAAGCTATGCACTTGACCTTCAACATATTCTTAGCTTTCCCATTTCTGAAATTCCTCTTTCCCTTGTTCATAGTACAGAACTCCACTTAAGACAAAGCAGCTTTCACAAAATTCCTTGAAGGTAGACAGGAAGTTCTTGTCGTGAATACTAGTCTTCCCCCAATCACAGCCACAGTAATAGATGGCGTTTTATCGTCCATGAAATCCTGCTTCAACACAACAAGTCCAGATACACCACCATGACTAGAGATCTTTTGTTGAAGGTTTGTTTGAATAGAGAGCAAATCCACCTGGCTCTTGACAAGTATCAAACACCATCCATTAAACACTGTGAGCGAAACTTCTGTCATTCACCGGATGGCACATTCATTATCACAGGACCTGATCAAGACCAGCAACAGAGCGGTACAGAATTACTTAAAAATGGGTCATTCAAAGAAGAGATTGCAAAGTTTGTGATGTAAGAATGGAAGAAGCCATACATAGTATGAGTCATTAATTGGAGATACAACAATATATGTCTCACATGGTGGTGTGTGTATACGAATGAAGAGTGGGAACAGTCTACTATAAATACAAGAACCCATTAGCTATCAATATCAACATGTGGAGGCTGATACACTCATTGCATTTCACACGAACATTATTTCCAGTGGTAACATTCTCGATAAGTCCACTGATACAGACTTCCTCATCATTCTGATTGGGCTCTTTGGAAGATCGACGGGGATAAACATCATCATGGACTATGGATCTGGCAATCACCGAAGATACATTCATGTCTCTAACCCAGCTGACCCTCCTGAAAAGAAGCAGCCTGGTTTAACCGACGCACATACAGGTTGTGCTTATACTTCATGTTTCTTCAGAAAGGGAAAAGTGAAGCTCTTCCAAAGGATGGAAGCAGATGTTACCTATGAGACTGCAGTACTATCTCTGAATTTGGATGAAGTAGATATTCCATGCGTAACTTCATTTGTCTGCTCCTTGTATGGATTTAAAACATATCAGACATAAATGAAGCCTGATTTAAGGCATTCGTACGGCTGAGTGGTGGTTAAAGAAAACCCTTTCTCAAGAATAAAGAACATCAACTGTGCTTCTCTTCCTCCATGCGCCAAAACATTTTACAACTATATCAAAAGGGCTCAGTATGTGTCAAATATGTTGAAAGGGCGGATCAGGCTGATTTAACTTGTGGAGAGAGTCACACAGACTAGGGTGGAAATTGACCCAAAAGGCTTTGAACCAGACTGGTAATCAGAAGGTCAGTTCCTGAGTCTCTCACAGCTCTGCTCACTGGTAACATAGACAGCTCCACAGATGAGGAGTCAGATAGTTGAATAGTTCTTGAAGTGACTCGGAGAGTGAAGATAGTGATACAGAAGAAATGTAATCATCAGATCATGAAAAAGGACACTTATCATTATGTTTTACTGTATGTAAATATGTATTTTACTGCTTTTATATTTGGTATTATTATCCGTGCTATATCTGTGTAAGTAAATGATGCAGAATGGGTATTGGTATGGCATATCACTATTTCATTTAAATAACTTATGTCAAGAGCTTTATAATTGGAGGCAAGCATATGTAGGAATGCAAATCCGATGTGTATCGGAGAAAAAGGTTGTGGCAGTGAATAAATTACAGAGGAAACTACTCCTTATTTCATGATGCCATGGTTACCATTGTATTGACTGACCATGAAAACATGGGTGTAGACACATTAATTGTAATATTATCAAGTACAGGTCTTTAAATATTGCTGAAATGGATTTGTGGTAATGACGTCATTGATCACGTGATTTTGGCAGAAACCCCTTGGTCCCGACCCTGCAGCAATGCTTTTTTGAAACTTGGGAGAAGGGGGCTTTCAACCCATGAGGTCAGTTGTTTCGACGCTTTTCACTTGAGTAAAAGTTCTGGGCTCCCTGTCTAAAAAAGCTTCAGGCTTTTATCAAAAATTTTAATTTTGGACCAAAATGTTCAAGGGCTACGATCTACAAAATAGAACCAAAAGCCTTTGGATACGGAGGTGAAGTTCTTATCATTAGGGCTATGCGCACATGGGAAACCATAAGGAATTTTCAAAGCAATACAATTTTAAAATAGGCCTTTATCTTTTTGCCGACGCTACTTGGGAAAAATCATGAAATTTTTTGGGAATTCTTCCTAAATTTACAGGAATTTTTCTTTATTTTCCGGAAATTTTCTTCATTTTCCCGGAAATTTTCTTTATTTTTAGAAAATGTTGATCAATTTCTGCGAAATTTTAAGGAAATCTCCGTCAATTTTCAAGAAATCTCCTTCATTTTTCAAGAAATCTCCTTCATTTTCCAAGATATTTCCTGCATGTTCGTAAAATTGTCAATTTCCCAGAATTATTTTCCTTTAATTTCCAGGAAAATTCTTCACTTTCCAGAAAAGCACTCAATTTAGAGAAATTTTCAGGAACTGTTGCCAAATTTCAACAAAATTTCAACAAAATCTTAATTTTATGTTAATAATTTTACAATTTATCATCAAAATAAAGCATACATGCAAGCAGGAAACCCTTTCGGGGGTGCCTCTAACTCATACGTGCCTCTGTCAGTCTGTCCTCTTTAATCTAAAACCGGCCCTCAGTCAGTTTCCTCAAAAACAAAGTGCAAAGAAAGATAACAATGTGATGTACGTATTAATTAATTTATCATGAAATAGAATAGATACAATAAATAAAGACGTCATAAATAATAGATTGGCCCCTGCTAAAAACAAGAAAAAAGAACACCTGCTTCCATATGCTATGTAAAATCAATAACAATCATTGCCATTGATAATGATAATCTAATCCCAAAAGTAATAATCTATACAAGAAATTATCATGATATCTGAATTTCTACATATGCTAAAACGAATGTAAATACTGCTTCCTTCCGTAACTGCTTAAACACTAAAAGATTGAAATGCTTTACCGCCAAACATTGATATACATTTATCAAGTCTAAAGTGTAGGAAACATATTCATTTCTTCTGGATACCCAGCCATGTTGGCATCTCTGGCAATGACAGGGCTGATACAGCTGCTAAGCTTGCTCTCACCCTTCCCCCTACCTCTTTTCCCCAAACCCTTTCTGACATCAAACGCTTATCACTTCCCTTGTTCGTGGCCACTGGCAAACCTCATGGGACTCCCAAATTTATAACAAACTCCACATCATCCAGCCCACCATTCCGATCAAACCCACCATTCACAACCTATCCTGTGTCGACAACATTCACATTACCTGCCTTAAAAAAGGTCACACTCACCTCACTCACTCCCACCTCCTTATTGGCTCCCCCCCACCCCTCTGCAACAATTGCCACTGCCCCCTCACAATCCATCACATTGTCCTTGCTTGCACCCTTTTCATTCAACCTTCCCAGAGCTTCCCTCGCTGCCCACAACTCAATTGCTGAGTTCTTCCAGAAAAATCCTCCGGATAAAATTATCATCTTTCTTCATCATGCTTCCTGCTACAACCATATTTAGTCCTCCTTCCCCACCCCTTCTCTCCCTACATTATTTTTTTCACCCAAACACCTCCTTTCTCGATCCCAGCTTTCTGGCTTTTAGTTCTCGTATTTCTCTCAATATCCCCCTGTTTACTCTCCTTCCAACCTCTGGAATGATCTAACCTCTCAGGCACAATTTGACCTTTGCTGTTGTAGTGCCCCTAAACTTTCATCAAACAATCAAACAAACTAAACTGTTTCAAAGCTAAACTTAGCCTACTAAACTTGTTAACTGTTTTTTCCTCATACTTGTTACGCTCGGTTGTCGTTCATGTCCAGAAGGATTTTTGCCGACTTAATCTGTAAGTTTGCAAAGCACCATTGAATGTTCATACAATAATGTGGGCTATACTATAAG
>JAIGNY010000711.1:470000-680000 GCA_020152595.1 Chiridota heheva
TGTAAGGTAATTCATTTATAAGATTCATTAAGAATATTAAGTTAAAGAATAGATATATATATATTCATCTTTTTCTGATGAGGGACAGGGCAGATCCCCAAGGGGTTAGGGCACAGAGGGGAAACCCATGTGAAACAGCAAAGCTAGGGTTCTGTGAGGTGACATAAATATTGGAATATTTTGCTATCATTTAAAGCCATTTTAGGGGCATCAAAAGTACAGAATCTTTAGAACATCCTGGAGTTCTCTTACTGGACCCCTGCCAGGGCTTTTCTCTTGGACCCCACTAGGGGCCCATAAGGATCCCCTGGACTCCAGGCTATTTTCTGCCTACTATCTGTGCGTAGCCTCACCTTCATTTTTATCATAATTTATTGTACCCCCTACATTTTCATTTCTACTGCTGTGCCTCCCCCCAACCCCTGTCCACCAATTAAACAAAAATCTTTGTTTGATGCCACTGTTCTCAGTAGATTTGTATTTCTGTATACAAGTTCTGTAATCTGAACATTTTGTGTTTCTTTGAAGTTATTGACCTCTTAACCTTTTGATTTGGTTTCTTTTTTCCTAATTTTCTTAATTCGTGATAGTCAGCTTGAAGGAAGAGAAACACCACTAAGTGGATTTGATTTCATCCTTGTTTTATTCTCCATACTATATATTTCTTAATCAATTCCTCTTTCAATCGTTGCTGTAAATGCATTCTTTTCTCAGATTATTGCAAAGTTGGACCAAAATGAAAACTTTCCTTTGTTTGATCAAAATATTAATCTAATAGGACATAAAAAAAAAATTTTTTAAGACTGTTATTCTCCTCTAACAAAAACAAAACTATATATTTGTTCTTTCAAATCCAGCCTGTTTGCCGACCACTAAGTGGATTTGATTTCATCCTTGTTTTATTCTCCATACTATATACCGAACTTTGTGCTCAATGGGAATCGCATCCCTAAAGTTGAAAACACAAAGTTCCTTGGTCTAACTCTAGACCCCAAGCTCACCTACAAGCCACACATCACCAACCTGAAACTAAAATGCAATAGCTCTCTCAACCTCCTCTGACTGCTCTCCAACACCACTTGGGGAGCGAACCGCTATGCTCTCCTCAAAATTTTCAGGCTCACCATTCGTGCCAAGCTCGACTATGGCAATATTGTCTTCTGTGTCGCTCACAACTTATACCTCAACCACATTAACACCATCCAAAATGAAGCCCTCAGGCTTTGTCTAGGAGCCTACAGGACCTCCCCAATCACTAACCTTCATGTTGAAGCCAACGAACCCCCCTTTCTACTTAGATGTAAAAAGCTTAGCCTCTCCTATGCTTTTAGAGTCCTCACCAACACCCAGAACCCTGTTTACAACCTCATTAGGTACCCCAATTTCTCCTCCCTCTTTGGTAGGACTAAAACCCTATCCCCTCCCTTCAGCTTACGCATTAAATCAGACCTCTTCCATCTTGGCATCAACCCCGCCACTCTCGGCACCTACTCCTGGCCCACTTTTCCTCCTTGGGCCACCCCCTCCCTTCTGTCCACCTAGACCTCTCCACTTATCATAAAACTCAAACTCACCCTAACCTCTTCATCAATCTCCACAACCAAATCAAAGACCAACTCTCAAATTACACCTCCATCTATACTGATGGCTCCAAGGAAGGCAACAAGACAGCTGCTGCTGCCATCATCCAAGACATCACCCTCAGTAGCAGACTTCCTGACTACTCATCCATCTTTTCAGCCGAGGCTAGGGCCATTCTCCTTGCCCTCAACTTTATTGAGTACTCTCCTCTTAGTCACTTTGCCATTTTCTCTGACTCAAAGGCTGTTCTTACTTCATTACTCAATCTTATATGGGATGACCTCACCTGCCACCTCCTCCTCCGGAAACTCTTTTCTCCCACCCTCTGCGGGAAAAGTGTTCTTTTCTTCTGGATACCCAGCCATGTTGGCATCCCTGGCAATGACAGGGCTGATACAGCCGCTAAGCTTGCCCTTAACCTCCTCCCTTCCCCTTTTCCCAAAACCCTCTCTGACATCAAACCGCTTATCGCTTCCCTTGTTCGTGACCGCTGGCAAACCTCATGGAACTCCCAAATAGATAACAAACTCCATGTCATCCAGCCCACAATCCCGATCAAATCCACCATCAACAGCCTTTCTCGTATCGACAACGTTCATATTACCCGTCTTGGAATTGGTCACACCCACCTCACTCACTCCCACCTCCTTATTGGTTCCCCCCAACCCCTCTGTAAGAATTGCCACTGCATCCTCACAATCCAACACGTTCTCCTTGCTTGCCCCCTGTACAACCTTCCCAGAGCTTCCCTCGCTCCCCACAACTCAATTGCTGGGTTCTTCCAGAAAAATCCTCCGGATAAAATGATCTCCTTCCTTCAGCATGCATCCCTCTACAACCATATTAAATTCTCCTCTTACACCCCCTCTCTACTTTGTTTTTGTTTTCCCCCTGCACCTCCTCTCTCGATCACAGCTTTCTGGCTTTTGTTCTTAAATTTCTCTCATTCGCCCCCTGGTTTCTTTCCTTCCTACCTCTAAAATGATCTGACCTCTCAGGCACAATTTGACCTTCGTTGTCGTGGTGCCGTCAAGACCTCATCAAACAAACAAACAAACATATATTTGTTAATTAATTCCTCTTTCAATCGTTGCTGTAAATGCATTCTTTTCTCAGATTATTGCAAAGTTGGACCAAAATGAAAACTTTCCTTTGTTTGATCAAAATATTAATCTAATAGGACAGATTTTTTTTTTAAGACTGTTATTCCCCTCTAAAAAAAAAGAAAACTATATATTTGTTCTTCCAAATCCAGCCTCTTTGCCATGAATTATAATTATAATGCTTTTATACATGCAGAGAAATCAAAGCTTTAAAAAATATTGTTTATTGTGATTTTGTGATATTTTGTCCATGATATCAATAATACCCTGACCAACATCGTGATTTTAGATTGCACAAAAATATGTGGAACAAAATTTCATAAACAATTCAAATGAATGTCATTTTTGACACAGTGCTTGCAGCATATCTGATTCCTTTATGCTTCTTTTTATTATGTTTTAGGTTTTATAGGATCACTTAGATTTGCATGCTGAAAACCTAAGCAGTTTTCCAAAATTATTAATCATAACATAGATATTGCAATATGGTGATATATTGCAATATTTTTGTCCATGATAATGAATATCTCATTTACCCATATCCAGGGGCGGGCTGGCCCACCAATCGACCGATCCTGGGCCCGAGGCCAGCTGTATGCTGTTAAAATGGACACAGCAGCCTCCCAAATGTAGGTAAAGGCTGGCCACAGGCTGTTAAAATAGGCCCAGCAGCCTCCCGTAGGAAGGTTGAGGCCAGCCATTTTGGTTATACATGGTATAAATAAATATTATGTGGGCTGGTCGTTTCTTTAAAATTGGAGGCTGGTCCTGCATCTGGATTGGTGGAATGATTTTGGCGAGTCCGCCCCCTGCCCTGATCATGACAGTCCCAAACTCAACTGAGATTGCTGCACGGAGATATTTCCATTCTTCAGGTATATGTTTCTCTCCTCTCTCCCGTGATCTTTATTCAAGTCCTTTCTGTTGCTTTACACATTTTTGCAAATGGAATCAATTAAATTAACTGTAAAACAAATCAATTAAGCATAACTTATACATCTCTTCAATCAATTGGATCATCCTGTAGTAGCAACAGCTAGTACAGAAGCCCATAGCCAGCATGGGGCATTGGGGGGTGGGGGAGGGGAGGTGTTACACCCCCCTCTAATAGAATCTCACCTTCACATTTGCATGCTTTTTCCCCAGTTGGGAGGTCATATAGGGAAGTTACTAACACAAAATTAAAAACAAATTGTCAAAATTAAAAGAAAAGTTTCGGTAACGTTCCCCGAAAAATGAAAGAATATTTTCCAAAAAGTGAAAAGAAGCTCCTGAAAATGGAGCAAATTTTCTAAAAATTGAACAACAATATTAAATGGAATATGGAGATTATATTGAATATGGAGATTCTGCCTAAGTGCCCCTCCATGAAGTGTTTTTGCCCCTTCTTTAAGTCCTGGTTACGGGCTTGCAGTACAGAACAGTATTTGAATAATTCCACTTCACGCTATATTCAAGGCTATAAGATTTTGTCATACATGTATCAAGGTTTCTCCACCACAAATACTTTCCCACAAGTGCTCACCAGCTAGTTGAAGATACGACCTTGCGTAGTGAAATCACAACAGAATTTTTTTTGGCATCTACAGTTAAGTACTTTTCTGAGGAGCTTTCAACACTAGCAGGAGAGACATCAGTTGCCAGTGATGTTGCAAGTGAAAATATTGGAAAGTTTGCAACGAATGTTTTGCTGACGCAAGAAACGGATGCATTGAGTGGTGAGCTTAATAATTGAGTCACCAATATACTGCAGCCTTCATTTATTCCCATTTGGCATGAAAACAAAGCATGATTTTATTACGCTCATCTAGTTGTTTTGCCAGTGGGGTAAAGAAACACTTGAAACATTGATAATTGCTTGTACCTCAAATTAAAGCTGTGAATTCATTCCCCCCCCCCCTCCTCAATGAAATAATAAAAAATAAATAAATTATTTAAATGAATATGAAAAAACATACAAAATAAACACCATGGGGTAGAATCTTGCCCCATAAAAAGCTTTGTGCCCAGGAGAATGGGATGGATTTACCTCTGTATGAGATGTTTGTCTGCAAATTGAAGTAATATATAATTTTATGAACTCCAGGAGAATTGGAATTTTCTGGCACAAATGACTCAAACTTTCATCAAATTTAAACAAACTCCTTCTCTAGCATCGTTGTGTGGAGCCTTCCAAACAGAAGTTCCAAATTATCTTCAAGAAGTTCAACTGACATCTTTTCTTAGAAAAAAAACTTCAAAATGATGCTCATGTGCCCACCTTCCTCACCTTCTTTTTATTACCTTAACTTCTTTCCCTTATCCACCTTCTCTCCCCCTTCCCCTCTATCCCAATATTTACTCTCTGTCCTAACTCAAGTACCTAAAATGGTCCTGCCATGGGGGTCTGAACTTCTGTTAAATATGTTAATTGGGTTAATTGATTTGCCAAAAAAATAACTTTTCCTGCACAAAACCCAATTGATTGCGTGAAAATTGCAAAAGAAAAACGTTTTCGTCACCTTGACAAAAAACCCAGAATAAGGCTCATTACGCAATGACGTCATTTCAGGAATGCCTGTATATAAACATTGCATTGATGACACGTATAATGTGTGTCCGCCATTGAAATTTCACAATTAGTATTGATAGCATCTCTGTTTGTTCTTCTGAAATATTGCATTTTCCAAGTAAATATTAAACAAAATGCTGCAGCGTTGTGTAGTTGCAGGATGCAGTAATATAAATTCTCAAAACTAAAAGTTGTTTCTCAATGGCCAAGGGCAACAAAAGGAGACAGTTCTGGACATGTTTTGTGCATTTGACATGAACTGAGTGTTGCGGGCTTACCAGGTGTCATATTGAGCTCATGCCAGATTTTTACCCCTATTCTGTTCGATTTGAATAGTAGCTTGACCGCATCTCCTCTGTCATGAAATTTTTACTGTTTCGCAAGTAATACAAATTTTAATGAAAGAAACAGAGGAAGAAAAAAAATAAGACTCAATGAGATTCAAACTCATGACCTCACTCAAAAGACAAGCCGTAACCGACTGGGCTACTTAATTAGTTGAAAATTTGTATATTTTTATTTGATATATTGTGTTGAATATGATCGAAGGAAGAAAAATTGATGAATAGAACTGAATTGTAATTATTGTGCCCATATGCCAAGCTGTTAAAAATGAACTTAACAAAATGTTCTTAATTTCTTCAAAAACTTTTAATTCAAGTGCAAAAATGCAAACAGATTGTGTGAATTATTTAGTTCATGTAGGCTTGTTAACTTAACGTCAAGCGACAGAGACTTGAACATTGTTGAATAAAACTTGATATTTCCATTAGAGGTAAAAAAAAAAGTAGATGTTGCAAACACTTCAATTTGATTATGTTTAACAAAATATTACTTGCGAAACAATAAAACAGTAAGAATTTCATGCAAACTACACAAGATTTGTACTGTAGGACCGTGTAAGGGCCCGTGTAAGGGTTGTAAGCCTGATCCTTCTTGTCTGCTGTCTGCAAGCACCTCAAATTCAAAAGGAATGACATCCCTTCATTATGAGAATGTTCTTCATTTATTTCCAAATCATTTTTATCATAGCTTGAACTCGAAGATGACAAATTAAGATCTGAACAGCCCGAAAAAACTTTGGCATTCAGGCGCTATTTGTACGTGGTTAGTATGTGTGTGATGCATTGTTTACGATCAGCAGTCTCTGAAATGACGAAGCAAACTGTTATGACATCACAAATCCCTTTCAATTTTTTTTTGGGAGCAAGCAATAAATGATCAATTTCAAAGTCCTTTTTTATCATGAAAATGGGGCTTAGAGCCAGGCTTTCTTGATAGATTATTGAATTTAGGGATATGAAAAACCTATATCAGATTAAATCTTAATTTTTTTTAGAAGTGCAGGTTCCCAAAAATGAGGTTTTACTGTGTTAGTTTTGCACTGCTGGCTTATTTTTACAATATTTTCGTTGGATACTCATTCTGCAGGTATCAAAATTGACTTAATTTTATACTGCAGTTACCAAAAAAAGTGTCATACTGAGGGTATGTTTTTCAGTTGGTGGGCTGCACACCTCTACCACTTTAGTATGAAGTGCCCTAAGACATTTTTTAAGCATAGTGGATGTTTATTTGAAATTTTATGTTCATATTTTGCAATGATTTTGTTAATTTACACACAAATTTTCATTTGATTGTTTTGTGCTGAGATGAGGTGACCTTGTATAAAACAATAACCATGATTGAAGTATGAAATCATAAAATTTGCATATCGATATTTCTATTATATTGATATTTGCATGTGATATATCGATAAAGTATAATGACCAATATTGCCCAAGCTTATAGTCATAATGTTTTGCTCTAATTTTCTATCAGGGAGTTATGGCCATGTTTTGGCAGAACTTTGGTTTACATTATGTATACATGTAGTACATAATAACATGGTAGTAAGGAATTAAAGTTTGTTTGGGATAACTAAATACATTTTTTCTCTCTTATTTGAATTTCTATGTAGTCTTTTTAAGATTAACAATTACATATTGGAATACTTGGAAGAAGCGCTGATCTTACAGCAAGCTTTTCAGCATTCAGATCCGGGTTAAAGAAATATTCCCATGGATTTTCATTTGTTCATATATAATAGAGAAAATTTGTAGAAACAAAGTGGTGAAAAAAACTATGTTAATATCTTATACCATTTAGAAGTTATAACAATTTAAAGAATAGGAAAATGTTCTAAAACACCTCATACAGTATATGTCCTTCAGCTTGGTGATGTCATTTAGACAATTCCAGCACAGCTCTTATGTATTATAAATTTGATCACACTTTTTTTAGATTATCGAACAGCATTTTTGGTTCATTATAGAGAAAGGGTGAAGTATATAATAACAAGAACACTTTTTGTATTTTTCTTGGTGTGTCACATTCACAATAAGAAAAAAAAAATTAAATCTTTTTTAAAGAAATACAAAAGATGTTTTGTTGAAATTGTCTCTATGACATCACAGATGCTGCTAATCAGTCACTTTTATCCAAATTCAAAAATACTTTAAAATTTTGTAACTTTTAAATGGAATTAGATTTTAACATAGTTTTCTAACCACTGTTTCTAGAATATTCTCTATCATATATGAAAAAAATTGAAAAATTGAAAATCCATGGGAATATTTTAAATTTTGGGTAGTGTCATACCTCTGCAAATGGATCTGATGATTCTTTATTGTTGTTTGGCATTCTGTATACAGGAGGACAATGTATAGTCATGTGAATTTAACCAAAAAAAAGGAAACATCTTTAAAGATGAACTGAACATATAAATATTTTTGTAAAAAGACTTAAATTTTGAAAAATGATTAGTCATGCATGCTGTATTTAGCATACATTTAAAATTCCACAATCTTTCATCTGCCATAAATCAAAAAGTCAAAATGCATAGACCTAAAATCATTAAAACCAGAATTAAAAACTTTCAATGGGCCCATATTTCTTTAATGTGGTTTTGTTACACCTATTATCATGAATTCAATTTTGTCACAGTGTAAATAACCAACTAATTCTAAAGGAATATAGTAGTATCAGTTAACAAACCACACACTGCACCATGGTAGATTATTCTGGAACATTCTCTGAACAGAATAGGGCACTTCCTTTGAGATCACAATCTTTTATGGAATCCATGGCTGCATTCTCACTTCTCTCTGGATCATGATCCGCGGACCTTTCAGGATGATTGTAGAAAAATGTCATGCGTTCGCTTTTGAATTTGAGCCCATGGTCAGACTCTTTGCCGGTGGTCTTATCGTGGGGAAGGGTGAACTGTAGGTCAAAATGTGGGTCATTGAAAAATCTGTGAAATGGAACTGAGCAGACAAATTGTTTATGCAAAATAAACAAGGTATAACAGAATATTGTGTAACTAACATGATGGACACTGATATACATTCGCACACCTTTTTTTTAAGACTCATCGGTGGATCTGATCACCTTCTCTGCATCATGATCCAACCCTCAACTAGGATTGAGATCAAATTACTGAGATCAGATTCAGTGAACATTCTTGCAGAAAAATCTACAGATCTGATTGCGTGCAGTGAGTCTGATCGCATGCAGTGAGTCTGATCGCGTGCAGTGGGTCTGATCGTGTGCAGTGGGTTTGATCGCGGGCAGTGGGTCTGATCGCGTGCAATGGGTCTGATGGAGTGCAGTGGGTCTGATGGAGTGCAGTGGGTCTGATCGCATGCAGTGGGTTTGATCGCGGGCAGTGGGTCTGATCGCGTGCAATGGGTCTGATGTAGTGCAGTGGGTCTGATGGCGTGCAGTGGGTCTGATCGCATGCAGTGGGGTCTGATCGCGTGCAGTGGGTCTGATCGCGTGCAGTGGGTCTGATCGCGTGCAGTGGGTCTGATCGCGTGCAGTGGGTCTGATCGGGTGCAGTGGGTCTGATCGCGTGCAGTGAGTCTGATCGGTTGCTTGTACTCAAGTGAAAATGCCTTACATAAGGAGCTAGTGTAATCAGAACTCCTCAGCCTGTACTTTGGCTTATGGAATCATCAGATAAGGTTGAAATACTTCCTGAAACCTAAGTAGGAGGTAACAATGAGAGACAAACACTGGCTCCTGAGGGATATGAAACAAGGCTTGAGGTGATTTTGTGCGCTGCGTGTACATGCATGGCATGCTCTGTGTGTATGTGCATGGCACGCTCTGTGTGTGCGTGCATGGCACGCTCTGCGTGTACGTATGTGACACGCTCTGCGTGACGTTTGTGGCACGTTCTGCGTGTACGTGCGTGGCACGTTCTGCGTGGCATGCTCTGCTGTACGTGCGTGGCATGTTGTGCGTGGTATGCTCTGCATGTTTTTGTAATGCAAAAAGTAGGCTGGTTTTATTGATATTGCTAGTGGTTCTCAGGGTTTTTTACAAGTATGATTGTCACAGATTTTTGGCTTAAAAGTTTGACAGGTTTTTAGTGTTTTATGCGTTAAACATGTATTTCCACCTGTTGGCACAGGTTATGGCTTAAAAAATGTTAACACCCTCTTGGCACATTTGATTCTGACTGTCGTGGTGCTGTTAAACATCAACAAACCAAACTCTAAAGGACCAAGTAGACCAGTAATTTTTTTGTATGTTTTATAATCTACGGCAAAAATATATTCTTGAAAATAGCCTAAAGATAAATCAGTTAGAATTACCCTGTGAAAAAGGAATATAGATAAGGCATGCCCATCATAAAAAAAATATAAAAAACTGATTAATGATTAATTGTACATTATGCCCAATCCTCGTACAAATTTTTAGTCTTTTCACCCACAAGAACCTCCATTTGGCGGTATAAATTTCAGACTCTGCTAGACGCAATTAAGAAACCCACCACAGATACTTTAGTGATTTTACAAATCAGTTATTACACTCACAATCATCTATATGCACAATAGAACTTATTGTGAAGGGCCAGGTATTGTAAATTTGGTTACTGCAGGGCCAGGTCATGCATGTAATTTTGCTTTCACTAAGAAAACCAAACTTTTTGACAAAACCTTGCATGATACTTATAGCACCCTGCTTATAGGGGCAATGACTGTGTCTGTATGTCTACATATCCTTAGAAGATAGATTATCTTTCACACACTTCCCAAGGAGGGCCTCCTTGCATAATGCAATGGCTTAGCTGTAAAGCTGGTTCAAAAGTACTTAAAAAATTGTTATGCTTTGCCACACTTCTTGTCACAGGTTAGAACTCATTTTACCACACTTTTTTGTGTCTTGTTGAAACACTTATTTTCCCACATTTTCATGCATGTCAGCCATACATGAACACATGTGGGATTGCCTATTAGATACACAAGGAATTAGTTTCTATTTCACTCAGTGTCACTTTTGTTTGCAACATGTGCAGTCTTTTGTTGTTTACGCAGGAACACAGACAAGGTTTAACACACTCTATTTTGTAAGGGGAGAAGCAGTATTTAAAAGGTTTACTTCTAATCATTTTCTTAATGTTGAGGAAACAATTAGCAGGAAAATGTGCATGTTGTTCAAAGAAACAATTAATTTCACCTATATAATTGAAAGTAAAAAAGTATTTAAAAAGCACATTTAAGTAGAAAAAATAATCTTACTCATATGTTACAGTTGTAAACAAAGTTGAGTAATTACACCTCCGTCCAATCATGAAATTTGTATGAAAAGAGGCAGCCTTCCATGATAATTGCATGGCCTCCTAGCGAGGTCATAGGGTAAATTTCTTTGAATTTTTTGGTAGAGAATATGACATCACAATGACATTCCATTCTAAAGAAATAAAAAAGATTTGTGAATGACAGAAAGTAAATAAGGCATTGAACGATTTTAAACTTGTTATGATAATGATGTTGGCTAGTGTGTATATTTTCAGGGTATAAAAACATTGAATTTCATTTATTTACCTACTGTGGTGTAGCGGTTATCATACCTGTCTACAGACCACAAGGCCCTGGGTTCAAGCCTGGCTTGGGTAGACACGCCAGTGTACCACAACTGGTTATCAAAGGCCATGGACATTGACTTGGTTGTCGATGTTATGTCTGTCCGTACGTCGTACCTGTATTCTCGTGCGGGTCGTATTAGGCGTTTTGTGATAGCATTGTTACTATCACAAATATGCAGGCGACGACCCGGTCATTGTAATTGTGTGTTCACTCGTCGTCGTAACATGCATAGTGGGCGGGGCTTAATATGACTTTGTAAACACTATATAAGCTCAAGTGAACACATCTCAAAAATTATGAACTGGATTCACATCATACACAGATAGCTCATGGTCTGCAGATGTGACCTAATGTTTGTGGTGGTGATCATGCATATTATTAAGTAGGCGAGACTTAAAGCAATAATTTTGAAAAAGTGATAAATGAGCAACTGTATGTTTATTTTATGCACATTGGGCATGATAATTTTGTTGGTTATCGTGTACATGCTTAAGTTATCAACAGATGTCTTTAATATACATGGTGGGCATGACTTAATATGAAAGTGCCAAATGATGTAAACAAGATAAACGCTTTATCAAATTTATGCTATAGATGTGGTACACAAATGGGTTATGGTCTGTACATATGTTCTAATGTAGTGGTAGTGATGTCATGAATGCTAATGAGTAGGCAGGGCTTACTGACAAATTCTTGAAATAGGATAAATGAGCAATTGTTTCTGCATCATACTTGCTCTGCTGATGTTGTTAATTATTGTGCAAATGCTAATGTTGTCAACAATTTTTATTGATCTGCATGATGGGTGTCACGGTGGCTTATGAATAAATATCATAGAGCAAATATTTCATGATATGCATTGACATGACAGTTAATACAAATTTTGTAAATCAATCAACTTATGAAAAAGCATTGAAACCACAAAACCTTTTGGTTCTGTTTGAAAGCTATAGTTGATCCTGAAATTTCATGCACATTAAATTTTTTATATTCATACTTCTAAATAGAAAAAAATAATTCTGGCTTGCAGGTGAAAAATTATATCCAAGTTGGTTAACATATTATCAAATCATATATTTCCCAATTCAGAAAGTGCACTTTTTGGGGGAAATTATTTTACCATATATTCTTGTCTATTTAAGTTTTTATAATAAATATTAAGACTTTGAAAGCCATTTTGTTTTTAGACAGTTGGGACTATTTTAACCCATTGAGTGCTTCACCTTCAGTTCATGTATTGCTTGTTCCTGCATGGCTGACCATTTTAAACCATAATAAGCACCAACATATATGAATCATTCAAGTGATTGAGCTAATTAACCTGCAAAAACAATTGTGAAAGTGTTATCAATCATTAATACAATCACAAGCATGTACTATCTATTATATTCAACATGTTGCATGATGTCCTTGCATATCGTTACTTGCGTATCATATGAATGTTTAAAAGCACAAATTGGTGAAAGGTTTGTGGGTGAAATTATAATTTGAATACTATATTGTTGCTTTGTATGTTGTGTTATTAGCATAGTGTGCACTCAGCATAGTGCCTACTTTTCATTTCTAATTGTCTGTTACAGTTTTGCATAAAACTCTTTATGTGAATTTTGTTCCTTTCTCTTTTTGTAATAGAAAGTAGCGTTGATGTTTTTTTAGGTTTCAAAATTATCTTATCTGTTACTTTCATCTCCATGCCCACGCCATATAGTGAACAACCGAAAATGCTTAAAATGTTACTGACGGTGGCATAGCCAGAGGGTCGAGGGAGCAATCCCCTATTATTTTGATCCGTCAGTTCAGACTTTAATCCGTCGGTTTAGATTTTAATCCGTCGGTTCAGATTTTAATCCGTCGGTTCAGATTTTAATCCGTCGATTCAGATTTAAATCCGTCGATTCAGATTTAAATCCGTCTGTTCTGATTGGTGTTGTTAGAAGTAACACTTTTGGTGTCACCTCAACTACACCACTACATATCTTTTCTGCTCAATTCAATTCCCTCCCCCCTCCACCCCCTCATATAAAAAATCAGGCTAAGCCACTGGTTACTGACATTAATTTACTCCCTGACAAGATATAGCACACCTTAAATCAGGTCACCTTCTAAGAGATAAAAGCAGGAGACAGGATTTGAGGTCAAGCACACCTGTATATATCTTGCTTGTGACCCTAATAAAATTCCAATTTCTCTGTCAAATTGTAAGTGTAAAATGCATTTTGTCCTGTGGAGTACTATTCACCTCTATTGAAAGGAGACAGACTACTTGTATTTCAGCATTGTAATGTGTGCAATGGATAGTTTTGAATGCATTGAGTGCTGTTCATAATTGCCTGTAATGTTTGACCATTCTTCTGTTATAGATCTTGATATTGAGACCACACCCTCTTGGCTCTAAAACCCTGATGACAGTGTTCCTCAAATATGTCAAAATCTTCATGGAAGCAAATTTGTGAGCTGTAACTAAGATGCTCAGCTTACAAAACACACCTAAGTCAATATTTACAACTTGCCCAAATCTCTCTTTGGGATACTTAGTTGGCAGTGCTGTGTCATTAAACATCAACAAACCAAACTTGGTTGTCTAAATGATAGCCAAAACTGTTTTGATTGAAAGTATGATGTATATCATTTGGAAAAAAATTCTCCAGTGAAAAAATAAAAAATATCTCACTGATATAAAAAAGTATCTCAAATGTTAATTGGATTTTGTTTAGGTGGTAGTAGAAAATAGGGGCATGCTTTCCAAATTGCATGATTACTGTTCCCATCATAAAGATTTTGTTTGGCAAATTTGGTAGTTACATTTGCCCTTGGAGTGTGACCCTTTGTATGCATTGTGTGTATTCTTGAAGCATGTCTTTCAAGTGATCAACTCATTCTTGCACAATCGAAATATCAAAAACTTACAGAAAAATCTTTCTCCTCTTCCTCTTTCTCCTCCTCTTCCTCTTCCTCCTCCTCCCCGCTCCTCCCCCTCCTCCTCTCCTCTCCTCTCCTCCTCCCCTTTCCCCTCTTCCTCCTCTTCCTCCTCCTCCTCCCCCTTCCTCCTCCTCGTCCTCTCCCCTTCTCCTCCCTCCCTCCTCCTCCCCTCCCTCCTCCTCCTCCTCCTCCCCTCCCTCCTCCCCTCCTCTTCCCCTCCCCCCCTTCTTCCCCTCCCCTCCTCCCCCTTCCCTCCCCTCCCCCTTCCCTCCTCCCCTCCCCATCTCCCCCTCCCCATCCTCCCCTTCCCATCCTCCCCATCCTCCCCTCCCCCCCCTCCCTCTCCACCTCCTCCCTCCCCCCCCATCCTGATAGTAGTGATGTTTATCATAGAAAATGTACAAAAATGTATATTTGTAGGAAAAGGGGACACAAAGATATGTTTAGAAAAATTGTGTTTGCTAAATGTGCCTTTGCCATGATAGGCTATTGTTTGTGTGTAATTAGCAAATAAGCAATATAGTTAGTCAAGTTTCTGTGGGTTAGGGAGGGGCTAGAGATTAGGGTCTGCTATCATCTCCATGCAGGTATGTTGCTAAGGGTGTATAACACCCTCAGCAAATTGGCAATATAGTTGGTCAAGTTTCTGGGGGGAGGGGGTAGAGATTAGGGTCTGCTATCATTTATATGCAGGTATGTGGCTAAGGGCATATAACACCCTCAGCAAAATGGCAATACAGATGGTCAAGTTTGGGGGAAGGGGGGTAGAGACTGATACATTTGCCTAGGATTGTTTTTGAAAATTGGATCAGTATTATCTTAATTGTGCTATTCAAACCTTTCTTTTCGGATAGTTTGGTTTACTGCTAATGGTCTACTGCCTCCTGTTTTTAGAAAAGTTACTTCTATAATATGTCCCTGTACAGTTGGTAATACTTTTGTGTCAAAAATTAAATTTGCATTGTTTATTGATTGATCAATTTTCCTTCTGCAAATCCTGTTAGAAATATTGAATTTCATACTTTTTTTTGTAAAAGCTTAATTTTATCAATTTTAATTTTCTGTTTTTGGTTTATGATTTTTCAATTTAATTCATTCAATGTCATTAATTTATCTACAAACTGGTAGGTACTAACTAAAAGTCATGTTGAAATTCAATTTTGTGATAGCTGCTTCCAAAAAGAAAGATTTGAACTCTTTATAAAAACATTTTACAATCCTCATTTTTTACTTATTAAAGAAAAGGTGTGACTAGGAAGCATTGCCATTTACAAAAATAATTTCTGCATTACTTTTCACTGCACTGTTAAATGTCTTTAAAACTATAGCTTTGTGGCCGGGCCGTGGCAGCACCAGGATTTTGATGCTAGGGGGCAAGAGATGGGCAGCTTTGTCTCACTCATACAGGGGCAAAGCAAAATATTTGACCGTACATAATGTTCTGGGGGAAGAGGGGAAAGCAAGTTTGTCGGGGGAAATAACCCTGTAGCGCCGCCACTGTGGGGTAATGGGGTCAATAAGTAACATCTCTTTCAGGGTATATATATATATATATATATATATATATATATATATATATATATATATATATATATATATATATATATATATATATATATATATATATATATATATATATATATATATATATATATATATATATATATATATATATATATATATATATATATATATATATATATATATATATATATATATATATATATATATATATATATATATATATATATATATATATATATATATATATATATATATATATATATATATATATATATATATATATATATATATATATATATATATATATATAATATATATATATATATATATATATATATGTATATATATACATATATATATATATATTTATATATATATATATTTATATATATATATATATATATATATATATATATATATATATATATATATATATATATATATATATATATATATATATATATATATATATACATATATATATACATATATATATACATATATATATAATATATTTTGCACAAATATGCATAAAGGCAGGATTTGACTCCAAAATAGCAAATATATGACACACAACAACAATTTTGGAAAAAACAGAGAAAAGGGAGGGAAGAACCCGACACCCTGTACTATTTTTACAATGTTGTATTTTGAAACTTGTTTAATTGATTGACATGAATATGCAACTTTCTATTTCATCTAATTCTAAAATAGCAAAGTGAAATTCCTCCTGACAGTTTCACATAGGAAACGAGGCATTTTCTGAAATTTTGTTGATACAAGTTTTTTTATTTTTTTATGTTTTGCTACAAATGTTTTTAAAGATCTTTGGATACTTAATTGTATGACTGATTGAAATGAGCTTTTTAGTTCTGAGAAGAACTGTCCTTAGATTGCAAGTAGTTTTTCAGTTTGTGAGTTCTGACAGCCTAAAGGTTGCAGTGTTTTTGAAATCATTCTAGTAAACAAAATATAGACTCAATTTGGATGAATTTCCAAACTGCTTTGGTTTTGACTTCAGCCGCCTCCAACTGAATTTGCACATTCTAATGGAAAATAATTTGGTATTTTGGATTGGGGGCGTGGCCTAATAAAACAGTCATATCTAGAACCTTAAATTTGCTCATTATTTGTTACACATGATATAATTGGTGCATTTTTCAGACAAATCAATTGAAAGAAAGGATGTAAAATGTGAGAGCAAAATCAATGGGAACACTGCAAAGAATGAATTGCTTCATATAAAATACAATTCAATGGCCGTAGACCATAAATATGTTTTTTTTTATGGACAAACTCTACCCAATGTAAGTTACATAAAAATGGCAACTCCCATTTCATCTTCCTTTGATATATCATCTTCACTACTCTTAAACACATTTGGGATTAAGTTGAGCTTCAACATCATTGATGTGCTAGTTTTAAAACGTACGAAGTTTGATATATGCAAATGTTTTGAATTATTCATGTTCCCTTATTTGTGGGAGGAGATTGAAATAAAGGATTTGCATAAGAAAAAAGAAACAACCATGTGTGACAAATTTGCATATTGAGTCTGGATGGTTCAAAAGAAACTTTTTTGCTATTTTCATGTTGTTGTTTTGTTGATAGATTTTGAAACATTTTCGCTAACTTCTCTATGCATCCACATACTTTTTATGAGGGGGTAGATCTAGACTGATTAAAAATGGTGTTTCCACTGCAATGAATACAATGATCTAATGCTAAATCTTTCTTTAAGTGCCAATCAAAATATTTTCTTCAAAAGGTGAAAACACCAAAAGATATTTTATCAAAAAGAGAAAGGTTTGCTGTTTCTGTAAATATGCGCAACTTTTTTCTCTCTTTCCAGGCAAAAACAGCACAATTCTCATCATGTTACTTTGCTTCCTCTTACTCGCAGTCCTTGCCATCAGTGGTGTTTGTGCCTGGTATTTTCACAATGAAATAAAAAAGAAAAAGTAAGTTTTTATTTTTTTTATTTTTTATTTTCCCTTTCGCTCTGACCAGACTTTCGCGCCTTCGTTACTAGTACAGCGGTTTTCATATAGTAGTTCCGCGACTTTTTTCTAGCTGCCTCGGGTCTCTTGGTTCTTTTTTTTCTTTTCACGATGATGAAACGCTTCTGCCTTGACCTTGATCTTGACCCTCTCTCCCCTCCCTGTGACCCACTTACTACCACTATTGACCATTATTTAGCCCCATTCCCTAAAATTCTTTTAATACAGGCCACCAATGAAGAAGATAGTTTCAAAAAAGTTTCCCCTTCCTAATCCACATGGCACTCCAATGCCTTGTCGGTACCCTCCCCACAGTCTCCACCCTCAGATCCGGTGATCTCCTGGTGCAATGCACCAGAGACACTCAAGCCACCACCCTCCTCACCACCCAAACCCTAGCCAATACTGGTATTGACGTTACCGTCACCCCCCTCTGCTCCCTAAACTACAGCAAAGGTGTGGTCAGATACAGGGACCTGGCCTACCTGACTGATAAAGACCTCTTAAAAAAACTGAAAAACTGAAACGTAACTGAAGCCTGTTGTCTAGTCCTCAAGAGAGACGACGGTGCCGAAACACTTACAAACACCATATTCCTAACATTTTTCACACCAATTCTCCCTTCCCACATCACAGCAGGCTACCTGAGAATCCCAGTTACCCCTTATATCCCGAACCCCCTCCGTTGTCATAAGTGCCAGAGGTATGGCCATGGAAAAAACTCCTGCCGCAGCCAAGCGCGCTGTGGAAACTGTGGAGCCCTAGATCACGACAGCACCTCCTGCACCAGCACCCCACACTGCACAAATTGCAACAGTACACATCCAGCTAACCATCCCTCCTTCTCTAAAGACTGCCCCACCTGGCTTCAAGAAGAACAAGTTACGAAACTAAAATCCTTAATCCCAACATCACATACCCGGAGGCTAGGAAGTAATTTCTCGCTTTACTCCACGCTAAACCATCCTACTCGAGCGTAGTCTCCTCCAACACCAATATTGCCCCCCCCCCCCCTAACACAACTAAAACTAACTCACATACCCAAACTGACCTCACCTGGCTCTTCTTACCGAGTCCTAAGCCCATAACCATTGACAACAAACAAACCACACCCATTACCCAAACCACCTCCACCATCACCACTTTTCCCCCTAACCTTTCTTCCTTCCTCTAAGACTGCCGCCATCCCCTACGCCAACACCTCTAATGCCAACAAACATCATACTCAAGCCAACCTGGCTAACAGTCATCCAATCAACAAGCAACAAACCAAAAAACAACCAATAAATAAACAGTCCACCATCCAAACCCACACAAATGACACAAAAGAGAACATGGATTGTTCGGTAACCGAACATACTTCTCATCTAACTTTTAAAAATTACCGTTCCCAAAGAAACAGGGACAAATCTATAATAAAAAAAAACCAACTCAGACCCAACAGATCCTCCTCAAGATAACCCCCTGCCTCCTAATGGCGTGCAACATAAACAATAACAACAACGTTCACACATCATACAATGGAACATAAGGAGCCTTTAGGCCAATTCTGAAGAAATTGACCTTCTGGCCACCACCTTCAACCCGGTCGTCTTCTGCCTACAAGAAACTTTCTTGAAAATCACCGACCATTACTCCCTCAACAACTTCGCTTGCTATCACAAACATCAAGTGGACGCCGATAGGGCCTGTGGGGGCGTCTCCATTCTCGTTAGACACGATATCCCACACAGCCCTGTTCATGTGCACACCGACCTTTAGGCCATCTGTATATCTATCTCCCTCCACAAAACTTTCAATCTTCAGCCTCTCCTTGCTCAACACTAACTCCCCGACCTACCTTCACCCTGCCACAGGCTCCCTTACCTGTATTGAACTGTTTATCTGTTTCCCCAACCTCCTCCTTGATTTTAGCTGGAGAGTCACTGCTGACCTCAGTGGTAGTGATCATTGCCCTCTTCTTATACACTCCAACCTTTAAATCCCCACTGACCACACCCCCAACTGGAACCTCAAGAAGACTGACTGGCCCCTTTTCGAAACCTTCTGTGACTCACACCTCTCCCCCCATCTCCTCGAGAATGAGGATCCCATGTCAAACTACAGTAATATCCTTATCAACATTGCCACCTGCTCAATTCCCAAAACCTCTAAACCCCCAAATCATCCCCCCAACCCCTGGTTCTCTGATGACTGCAAAACCGCTATGAAAAACATGAAAAGAGCCCTCAGAAACTTTAAAACTAATCCGACCACCCATAACCTCAACCTCTTTCGCATTAGCTGTGCCAAGGCCAGATGCTTTATCAAGGACAGTAAAACCAACCTTTGGAACAACTTCATCTCTTCTCTCACCACCAACACCCCCACTAAGAAGATTTGGAGAATGGTTAATAGCTTCCACGGCAGAGTAGGCAAATCTTCCATCTCCCATCTCTCTTGGAATGGAGACCTTCTCACCGCAAAAAAGGACATTGTTGACCACCTCGCCGCCTCTTTCAGCAACATCTCGTCCTCGACCAATTACTCCAATGCTTTCAAAATCAAAAAAGCTTGCGATGAAGCCCGGAGAATCACTTTTCCCTCCGACAACTCCGAAAGCTACAACACCTCTCTCACCCTTTCTAAATCAAACCAAGCCATCTACGACGCTGGCTGCACCTCCAAGGGTCCAGATAACATCCCCTACCAGTTCCTAAAACACCTCTCCATCAAGGCCACCACTACCCTACTCACCATCTTCAACCACATTTGGTCCTCACACTCCTTTCCCCATATCTGAAGGACAGTTATTGTCACCCCCGTCCTTAAAGCGGGAAAGGACAGTACCGACCCCTCCAGCTACCGCCCCATCGCTCTCACCTGCTGTCTCTGTAAAATTATGGAAAGGATCATTAATCAGAGACTAAACTGGTTCCTTGAGACCAAGAGAATCCTCTCCCCTCACCAAAGCGGCTTCTGGAAATGTTGCAATACCCTAGACCAGTTAATTATGCTCGACACCGCTATCCAGGAATCCTTTGCAAAAAAGGAACACCTCATTGCCATTTTCTTTTCGACCTCGAGAAAGCTTTCGACACTACTTGGAATTACGGCTTTATCCGCAAACTTCACACTATCGGCCTTACAGGCCATCTCCCCATCTTTATTCATAACTTCCTCTCACCCAGGCAATTTCAAGTTCTCATTGGCCACACCCTCTCCAACCCATACCCCCAAGAAGAATGAATCCCCCAAGGCAGCATCCTCTCTCCCACTCTCTTCAACCTGAGCATTAATTACATCGCGGACAACCTTGGCCCCAACATCAAACGTACCCTTTACGTGGACGACTTCACCATCTTCTACTCCTCTCCTAGCTTTCCTCTTGTTGAAAATAATTTCCAAATCTACCTCAACCAACTGTAAGTCTGGTGAAACAATAACGGTTTTAGATTTTCTAAAGACAAGACAGTCTGCATGCACTTCTGTCATTTCAACAACCTCCACCCCAACCTGAACCTTGTGCTCAATGGCAATCACATCCGTAAAGTTGAACACACGAGGTTCCTGGGTTTAACTCTAGACCTCAAGCTCTCCTACAAGCAACACATCACCAACCTGAAACTAAAATGCAACAGCTCCCTCAACATTCTCCGCCTCCTCTCCAACACCACTTGGGGTGCGAATCGTCATGCTCTCCTCAAAATCTTCAAGCTCACCATTCGTGCCAAGCTTGACCTAGGCAATATTGTCTACTGTGTCGCTCACAACTCATACCTTAACCACATCAACACCATCCAAAATGAAGCCCTCAGGCTTTGTCTAGGTGCCTACAGGACCTCCCCAATCACCAGCCTTCATGTTGAAGCCAACTAACTCCCTTTTCTACTTAAATGTAGAAAGCTTAGCCTCTCCTATGCTTTTAGAGTCCTCACCAACACCCAGAACCCTGTTTACAACCTCATTAGGTACCCCAATTTCGTTACTCTTTATGATAGGACTAAAACCCTATCCCCTCCTTTTAGCTTACGCATTAAATCAGACCTCTTCCATCTCGCCATCAACCCCGCCACTCTCGGCACCTTTTCCGGGCCCAGTTTTCCTCCTTGGGCCACCCCCCTTCCCTTCTATCCACCTGGGCCTCTCCACTCATCACAAAACCCAAACCCACCCTAACCTCTTCATCAATCTCCACAACCAAATCAAAGACCAACTCTCAAATTACACCTCCATCTATACTGATGGCTCCAAGGAAGGCAACAAGACAGTTGCTGCTGCCATCATCCAAGACATCACCCTCAGTAGCAGACTTCCCGACAACTCGTCCATCTTTTCAGCCGAGGCAAAGGCCATTCTCCTCGCCCTCAACTTTATTGAGTACTCTCCTCTCAGCCACTTTGCCATTTTTTTCGACTCAAAGGCTGTTCTTACTTTATTACTCAACCTTAAATGGGTAACTTCACATCCCACCTCCTTCTCCGGAAACTCCTATCGCCCACCCTCTGCAGGGAAAGTGTTCTTTTCTTCTGACACCCAGCCATGTTGGCATCCCTGGCAATGACAGGGCTGATGCAGCTGCTAAGCTTGCACTTAACCTCCCCTCTACCCCTTTTCCCAAAACCCTCTCTGACATCAAACCGCTTATCGCTTCCCTTGTTCGTGACTGCTGGCAAACCTCATGGAACTCCCAAATTGATAACAAACTCCATGTCATCTTGCCCACCATTCCGATCAAACCCACTATCAACAACCTCTCTTGTATTGACAATGTTTATATTACCCGTCTTAGAATAGGTCACACCCACCTCACTCACTCCCACCTCCTTATTGGCACCCTTAACCCCTCTGCAACAATTGCCATTGCACTCTTACAATCCATCACGTTCTCCTTGCTTGCCCCCTGTACAACCTTCCCAGAGCTTCCCTCGCTCCCCACAACTCAATTGCTGAGTTCTTCCAGAGCTCTTCCAGAAAAATCCTCTGGATAAAATTATCTCCTTCCTTAATCATGCTTCCCTCTACAACCATATTTAGTTCTCCTCTTCCATCCCCTCTCTCTACTTTGTTTTTGTTTCACCCATGCACCTCCTCTCTCGATCACAGCTTTCTGACTTTTTGTTCTTGAGTTTATCTCATTCTCCCCCTGTTTCCTTTCCTTCCTACCTCTAGAATGATCTGATCTCTCAGGCACAATTTGACCCTCGATGTCGTGGTGCCATTAGGCCCTCATCAAACAAACAAAATTACTCCATAATTTATTAACACCCTCTTGGCACATTTGACTCTGACTGTTGCGGTGCCGTTAAACATCTACAAACCAAACCAAACCTGATACCTGTAGTATCAAATATTTAGTGAAAATATTGTAAAAATGGACCAGCAGTACAAAATTAACAGAGAAATTAGTATTTATTGGGACCTGCACTATGAAAAAAATGCAGAAAAGACACCTCCACTATAAAATGATGCAAAAAAAGGCACCTTCTTGGGTGACACATATATATATACCTCACATATGGAAGTGCTCACCCTTTCCCAGGGTTGTTCCTCACATATGGAAGTTCTTCCCCCAGGGTTGTCCCTAAAAGGAGTTCTCGGTCAAAAAGGGACAGCATCTTTCTTGGGAATGTGAAATATATTAGATCCTTCATTTTTGATGCTCTTGTTGTTGAAAAATTATCAACTATTCATTTTGAAATATTACAGTTAATTTGAAAATTCATGTGAAGGGTTATCAGTACAATCACGTGTATGAAATATGTATGCGAATATTCTAGAGACTCCAGAATAATAATGCCCTCACATTTCTTACGAGTGCTCCCTTAAGCTAGTCAAACCACTTTTGACATCAATAACCTCCATCTTTCTGTTTTGATGACAACAAATCACCACCACAGGCTGGACACTCAAAAACTTGACTCAAACTTTACAGGGTTGAGAGTCTGCATCTTTGGTTTAAATGTAATTTATTTATTTATTTTGCACAGATTAATTGTTTTGCCAGCAGATGGTGCTCTGGTCTTCAATGTGTATGCAAATATTCTTAAAATAGTACATCCTCATATTTTAGCCAAGTGCTTTTTTAAAGGAAAAGTTTCAGTGATCAAGCAAGTTTATCTTGTATGAAAGAAACAAAATGGTGAAGAAACCATTCAAAAATCTTATTCCGTTAAGGATATTAAAGTTTAAAGTTCTGTCTTTGTAGAAATGACTGGTGTAGTAAGTCTACTATGAAAGGTTGGTGCCCTTATTCTCACATTCTTAGCAATTGTTAATGTATTTTAAAGAAACTAAATTTAACTTTTTTCCTATTTCAGTTATTTCCCCTCAAACTTTCTTCATGTGGTAAATTATAATTATCCTTGCAAAATTCTGTTTCACTACTTTCTTGATATATCCAATGATTTTTAAGCCACAAAATTGAGGACAACATTAGAATACATAAAGACTTTGATGAATCTGAGGCAGTGCTATCACAACTCGTCTATCAGTTGTTTTTAGATAAATTATACCAAACTTAAACTTAAACATCTCCTTAATGAAATAAGATTTTTTTTTTTTAATAATTTTTTCACCATTTTGTTTCCTTTAAAGTCCTCTTTTATATAAGATGGACTTGCTTGACCCTTGAACTAATCCTTTAGATAGTCAAAACAGTTTTTTTAAATCTGAAGTATTGATTCATTCTCTGCAGATTGCTGGTCTTGCCAGCGGATACGTGCCCCGGTATTCATCGTTCAGCTAAAGCCATTGTAATCATACCATCATGTAGAGATTCATCTGCAGGTGAGTCGTAGGCTCCTACTTTTTCAATGACACAAAAACAGAAACAAATTTACACTCCCATGTAGGTATCAGAAGGTAGCATGGAACTAATTAAGTATTAATTCACAGTGTTAAAATGAGGACCCACAGGATGTCATTTTATGAAGGAACAAGTCAAGACGTATGTAAATTTCAGTGGGGATATCAATGGAATACGTCTCAGTGTAAAATGCTGAAGTTGGGAGACTTATTTATCATGATGCAATCCTGGGAAAAATTGTTGTCAGATAAGAGTATTTTCTGCCATCTTGAACTCAGGCTTTAAAGAAGGGGCCAAACCTTGCCTGAATTCCTAAAGAAATGATCTCCATCCTAAAGATGGTAGTTTGTACCTGTCAGAACACATAAGACTTTTATTTTCCCCCCAAAACAAAACAAACAACCAGAATTGTGTGTGCGTGTGGGAAGGGGCAACTCCTCAAAAATGGGTCAGATGCAACGTGCGATGTGGGGGGAGGTGGGGGGCAGCGTGCGGTGTAGGACCCACGGGTGCTGGATTTGAGGTCTGCACCACAGGAAAAAAAGTCTCCAAAACGCTCTAATTTGTTGGATAACTTTAAAATCTGTTGGAGGGATTTTTTATTTGTTTTTTGTTAGGGGCCCCTAGAGGTCAGGAGCTCGCTGGTCTAACCGGCAAAGATGTACAAGCGTTACACCACTGTCCTTAACCAGAACTGTGTGTGTGTGTGGGAAAAGAATAGAGAATAGGAGGGGGAGAGCATAGCTCTTTCAATATTTTGGATAGAGAAGTTTGGAGCTGCATAAATTATCAATTTGAATACAAAATTAGTACCTCCAAACTTGAAAATGAAAAAAATGTTTTAAAATGGTCACTCATAAACATGTATGTACATGCAGAGGCAACATTGGCTAAATTACTTTAAAATATGTTTTGATTAGTGTTTTGAGAATTTGAAAAGCAAAATGTTTACTAAGTTTAATATCAAAGGGAAGTTTGAATGGGGAAGGGGTGGGGTGTGTGGGTGTTTGGATATGGAAATAGATATATATATATTGAGGTTGGAGGAATGTAATGATGGATATCTTTATGAATTTCATAATGAAAACATTTTAAATACTTTTGTGAACATTTTTTCTTCTCTGTTTCAATATTTTTGTGAACTAATTTCTTTCTTTCTCTATTTCAGTAAAAATGGAAAGGAAAACTCAGCTTATCTCCATGACACACTGGGAGATTTTGAGTTAACACCTGAATCAGGAAATAATGGTGTTGCCCAACAAGATGATAATCAATTACCCAACCATGTTTCAATGCCTGTACAGGAGAAGAAAAAGATATTAAAGTTAGAAAATGGGGACGTCACTTGCGATGACGGCAACTCAAAGAAGAAAAGGAAGAAGAATAAATCAAAAGAATTGCCCAAATTGAAATTAGCTGGTTCTACAAATCCACCACCCCACCCTGATTCCACTTCTCTTGAAACCTGATTCCCCAAAGCTAGAGGATTGCGGTTTGCCTTTAGTGTCATCCAATGGTATTACATAACAGGTCAACTCTCGCTGGCAGTGAGATCATCCTGATATTGTTGCCAAGAAGAAAGAGTTGTATGATTTCTTTTTTAAATATTGATCATAAATATGTGTGATGCTGGTCTGTCAGAACTGAAAAATTAGTGGGATATCAGAAGCTTAATACAAGAATGTTTGAAACTTGAGTAGAAAAAAAGAGCGGTGGAGGGTGGCTTTGGGTGTGAATTCTAAGAGTTTTGTCTGCATATGTGCAAACATTGATTGTATGAAATGATGTTTTTGCCTCCCTCCAAATATTGTGTTTAACACAAAATGACCCACAGCTAAGTTATTTTGTTTGTAAAGCTAAAATTAGAAGTTACATTTTCGTGATAAGGAGAGATGAAGTATTATGACAGTTTGAATTAGCAGTGTTGATGTTTTTAATGACAAGTGGTATATTACCACCAGAAATTTTCAAGGAAATTACTGGAAATTTTCATGGGAAATAAGAAAAAGATTTAAAGGGACAGCGTAAAATGTATGCCGTTGATGCAGGATTACAATATTTCTTCTTCTCCAAGTAATTTTGATAACAGGAAAGTATGAAATAGTACCATCTGTTGCCATAGCTTTAAATATTCATTAGATGAATAAAAACGACCAGGAACATGAATATTCATTATCATGAAAGTATTATCCAATATGGATTTCAGGCATATATCAAATTATCAATCATTGCACATATTTATGATCTTAACTGCAGCAACACAGCTTCAGCTTAGAATCTTGTTTACTTGCTTATGGCAATTATGAAGGTAGACTTTTTGAATCTACTTTTGTGGAAATGCTATTTGTGGTATTGGAAATGCCTTTTAAAGAAAAGTCTTGCCAAAATTTATATGAAGAAAGGTTATGCACGAAATTGTTCTTAAATTTATTTTCTAATTCCCTGCAAGGAAATATGGCAAATTGATACGAATGATACGAGTGGTTGATGGGTTACTATTGTGTGCTGTCGTGAGAATACCAAAAATGATAATTTATTACTGTTTGTCATAAAATAATCTATTACTTTTCTTTCATAAAATAATATATTATGGTAGGGATATCAGCTTATAATAGCTGTAGTTTTAAAACAATAAGTTATTATTATTTTTTTTATAGAAGTCAATCGGCTTAATTAACTTCAATTGAATTAAATTCACTTAACCAGTGCTTTCGGGTTTTTTTTGCTGTACCATCAAAGTGCCAACAATTTTTAGGATGCAGTGTACTTTTTTGAGTATACAAATAGGTAATGCTTCAATAAGGCACATTTTTTCACATAATAATTAATGTATTGAAGAGGGAACAATAAGGAGTAATAAGCGATTGAGCCACTTGTTAATAGATAACATGCTCTTTAATTTTCGCTGAATGAGGCTGCACACAATTTTTATTCATAAGAGAGTTGATACATTACCTGCTTTTGCTTGAAGAAGGATTTTTATTTTGTTTTAAAAAGGTATAATAGGCACGTAGGAAGTGTATCAATATTATTTCAAGTTAAATCCATACTCTGGCCATGATGTCCCATCAGGTCGGTGCTTATCCCCAATTTCTTTGGCATAAGTAGATGAGAGCACTTGGCTCCCCCTAGACATGATGCCAGTCCATTGCAGGTCCACTCCCCAGCAGTGCTGGTACTCATTTTACAGCTGACTAGACTGGTGCAAAATAGAGTAAAGTGTCTTGCTCAAGAATGCAATTCAATGCTTATGACACAAGGTACCTTTTGCATCAATTTTGAATCAATTTCAGTTATCAACTAAAAGGCCATGGGATGACAACTCATGTAAGAAAAAGGAGGTCAAAATGTTTATTTTGTTGTTTGTTAGCAGGGGCAAAAAAACAACAATTGCTTGCCTGCCAAGTTCAGTGTGCAATGGCTCATTAGGGGTGGTAAAGCTGGGAGGCTAGGGCTTCAACCCCCAATAATTTGAGGTGAACATCTGTTATTATGTTACCCAACCTAATTAGCCCCAATATAGTATCACATGTCACCTGACCTCATTGCCCCCTCCATTAATATTTTTAACGCTCCGCTGCCCCTGCTAACAGTTTTTGTGCAAATAGGTTTTGGGAGTAGATTTCATAAACCAGCAGTTTGTTGTATTTAGAAGATGCTGTTTTACACCTTGGTAACAGGGGAGCCTTGTTGGTAATCTACATTTTGAAATGATAATTTATTCTGTACATTTTCACATATTTTCTGTTTTCATTACATTGTATTCACCCTGTTTTGGACATAGTTTTTAGTCATTCATTATTCAACAGTATTTTTCATTTTCCTTGATTTAACATTTCTTGCATGTAACTCATTTTCTCAAAGTCTTTATGACTTATTTTTGTACTCTTAACCTACCATAGCTTTATAGCTTTAGCATATTGTGTGCAGAAGTAACAGTTTAAAACTTAATTGTATAAAAGGAATATGAATAAAAAGAAATTTGAGATTTACATCTTTCTTACCAAAATCATTTGATCCAACTTATTAGTTAAAATGTTTTGCTTCTGTAAATTTATTCATATTTACTTTCTAATAAACTTTCGTAGAAAATCTCACATTTATTTTGCTATTATCATGGTTTTGATGTGTTAGAGGCTAATTAGTAGGCAGTATATAGAAATCTGCTTCTAAATAGTTCATTTTTCTTGCACTTTACTTGGTTGTAAACAACTAGTGAAACATGGGGCAGCAATACGGAAAAAGTAATGAGTACAAGCAGTTAAATGTTTTGAATAGGAGTACAAAACTTTAGACAAATGTTGTATAGTGATTTTCAAAAACAGGGAGAGGGGTGTAGGAGTACAAAACCCAGATTTGTCCAAGTGTGAATACAGATTTACCTCAGCCCAACCTCTTCAAGTCAATAGACATGAAATAACTTAGGACTAAAACTTGCATTTCTCGATACAGTGACATCAGTTACACCGTTTTGTATTTCAGATGTTGAGTTTTGAATTATATTGGAAGTAAGTTTAATGTCATTAATCTGGAACATAAAGTGCAATATTCTAGTGACCTTTGGGCTGGTTTGTAATCACCTTGATTTAATATTCTTTCTGGAATTTTAGGGAATTGTTTATTTTTGGACAAGTAAATTTGCTCTATTATTTTGGTTGGTATTGGGCTTTCAGTGCTTTCAAATGCCTTTTTTTATTTAACTGAGATGATTGTATTGATTGCTACGTTATTTTATCTTATGGCTCGTAAATGTTTTTATGCGATAATAAGAAAGCAACCTTTTTTCAAGTTTAATGGTTAAGGATGAACCCAGAACAAAACGGGTAAAAAAATTTTTTTTTTTAGTTTGCTCACTGACCCTACCCTCTCCCATTGCATTAATAAGACATCCCAGAGTATACCTGCTTTATTGCTGTTAATAAACCAAGTGTTGAAGTTAGCAGCAAGACTATTCTTACATTGTACATTGTACTGAATTGTTCAATTTTGCAGTAATTTTAAATTTACTTGATTGTCTTTCTCAGAAATTCTTACGTACGTTTGTACATAAATATCATTCTGTTGCTTTTTCGTTTCAATGCTGCGGTAGTTTTGTTCAGTGTAAGATTTGATTAAGGTTTGCAACACTCTTAAATCACATAACATACATTCCCTCCACTAAAGCCATCTCTTGCATTTAGACTTAAAGCCCAAGTCTTTAAAAGTTTTAAAGTGATCATAGTAAGTGTCCTTAAAACAAAACCTTCCCATGTTATCTTTTATAACAATCTTGATTCTGTTGACTGAGCTAACATTTCTTTGTTACTAGGATACTCATCCAAGAAAGCAGTGCATTTTTCTTAATTCATTGCTTTTTTAGCTGCTTCTTTTGAGGCCCAAACACACCTAGTTATAAAACTGTTTTGGTCTTCACATAAGCATCAGCTAGGATACTTTTTCAGTCTCATTGCCTGTTTAACTTCCATTGATACTTTTTAAATACATGGGACGCTCTTTTAAAAATTAGCAGCATTCTTAACGCCCACAAGTGCAAACATTTTTTGACATTTAAAACTTCTTAGTACCTGAGAAATTAATGGTACTACTGGATAGTCTGTGAAAAGTGGATAAGAGGTCTTCACATTAGTGGACAATTGATAAGTGTAATTGTGTCTCAATGGGGAGGTAGATATAGTTTTGGATTTCAAATGGAAATCATACCAGACTTGAGAGCTTTTTATTGATTGGAATATTTTACATCTCTTCTTTCTTTTGAGGAGGGTGGGGGTGGAAAGAGGGTAGGGTGGGGGAAGAAGGTAGGGCGGGAAGAGGTTAGGGAAGCGAAAAGGGTAGGCGGGGAACTGGGTAGGCAGGGGAACTGGGTAGGCAGGGGAACTGGGTAGGCAGGGGAACTGGGTAGGCAGGGGAACTGGGTAGGCAGGGAGAGCTTGTCCAACCTTGCCACTACATAGCCATTCCATGTGCTTCTATTTTGACCTGTGGGTTATGAAGAAAAAAAAACAGTTGTCTTTTAGGTCTTCTGTAATTTGAATAATTACCCCTAAGAGGTGCTACTGTTCCTTACTATGAACCTTCTGTTTTTGAAACCATTGTTTTAAGATCAAAAGAAAGAGGGTTTTGTGGGATGGAATCACTATTTTTTACAAATATATTAGCAAAAGAATAACAGATTTAAGAATAGTTATTAAGGTGATTGCAGTGAAGCTTTAATTTTTTGTCAAATTCATCATCAGCAGCTGTATAATGTTATTGTGTATTTATTTCTGAATTAAGGGAAGTTAATGGTTACATTCCAAATATGAACTTTTGAGTGATATAGTCAGTATTAAATAGCGTGTCCGCTCTTTTACAATCTAATATTGCAACAACGTACATCATCATTTTAAATATATATGCAATTGCATCAGTGTTTTTGTTTGGTTAAAATGGACATAGAATTGTGAGTAGTAAGATGTATTAGATTCCCATCTCAGGTCCCCCCCTTAGGTTCCCTTTAGATTCCCATCTTAGGTTCCCCCTTTTGCCTTTGTGCTATTTGTCTTATGCCATTGGTGTAAGATATGCAAAAAATGATAATTAAATGCTGTAAATTATACATATAACAACAGTTTGCTTTTAAAAGTTTTTTTTTAAGGATTACTTTTCTTTAAAATAGAGGTAATAGAAATCTCCAGATCTTTACCCATTTAAGGCAGTGTCCTAAAGTAATTTAACACCTGTTTAGCAGACAGGAATAGACACCAACTGCTTACCTGCTATCAGAGGCTTTATAAGTAATGAAATAAAAGAGAATTAACAATGAATGAATAAATTACACTTATTATGTACAAATGCAGTTCTTATTCTTTTGTTTGGTTTGGTTTGTTGATGTTTAACTTTTATTTTATTTTCTTGTAAATTTTGTGACAGTTCTATGAAGAAATTGCTCGAGTCATGGGAGGACACAATTTTACCATTCTTGTAATTTGTTTGCCTAAGCATAATTCAGGATATATGATGCCTGCATAATATGTTATTGTATTGTTTTATATAATTAATATACTCTGCTCCACATTGTCGTATTTCATTCGCAAACTTCCAACTCATGCTTTAGAAGAAGACTGAATAAGTATAAATGTTTTAGCAGATTGAAAGGCACGAGGCTTAGACAATACCTGTGGTTCAAAAAACATAAATATTTTGCAATATTTAGGAAAATGCAAATGATTTTGATTTAAGGGATGCAAATGCTTTAAGTAGATGCATGAATTTTCGGAATAGATGCAAGAATTTTCAGACCAATGGTTGGTGTAAATTATTTATGCAAATTTTGGGAGTAACCTGAAAAATCTATGCTGTTATTTGAATTTTATTTCTTTCGTTCTGCTTAATGTTTCACAGAGATTTATAGGGAAACTTCATATAACTTATATATTTGTAGTGTAAAGGTACGTACATGAGCAGATGGGAAAAGCTTGTTCTTGTAATGTGCATGTCGTACCCCATATGAATAATTTAACACAAATAGTTTTCTAATAATTTAGAGAAGAGAAGAAATACGTTCAAAATCTGCATGTATGACATCAAGCTATACCCTGCGAGGTCACTTTTCAACACACGTGAAATCTTTGAAATGTAATAACAACTCCTAAACAGATTAAATATCAACATGATTTCTACACCAGTTTTTTTCATTAATTGTCCTGTGTTAATTATTTATTTATATTTATTTATTTCATTCAATGTTCAAGCCTCCAGCCTATTACATACAAAATATAAGTACATTGATTTAACAATTTCTGATCAAAGCAAAGAATTAATGTTTTAAGCACAAAAAACATGAATGTACACAAAATACATGCCCATACCAAAAACAGGTAATCAAAAACAAATGAACATTCAAAACAAATGGAGAATGGAATTGTTGAACAATAAAGTAACTATTAATTTATACAACATAGAAAGTATATGTAATACTACATTTAAATGTAGTATATAAGCAATTTATAATCCTTTAGTTGGAAATAATTTAAAAGGGATATAAAAGTGCCTTTAAAACATCACAAGTCAGTTTTAAACACATTTGTGGAATCTCTGAAATTCAATGTTTTAACCTGAACATGATATCAAAGTAGTGATTTATTGATGTCCATCATACAAAATATGTATTTTTGAATATTCCAAAAAAAGTTCTATAAAACCAAATTGCTGTGTCATACTGTGTTACATTAATGTTGTTAAGTAATACATGTATTTTCAATTGAAATATTGCATAAAGACTTTATAGCAGTTTCAAGGTAGCAGGGTCTCTTTACGTTTGTCAAGAAAGTTTTTAAAGGTCTATTGATGTGTAGAGCAAATTGGCAAATACAAATGAATCTATACAGAACTGTCTTGGAATTTTGTAAACACATTTAGTTGCCAAGTTGTGGCTATTCAATGCAGGAATTTTCAGTATGCGCTAATTTTGTGATGCACGTATGAGTGGGCATACAACTCCAGACCTACAATTCAGATTTCACCAGAAATGATGATGAGGTGTATTCCTGCTAGAATTTGGAAGGAATATGGTAATTAACTTGTCTGAGTTAGATGATTGACAGCTTTTTCAACCAATCAATCACTGCATGAATTTGCCTAGCAAAAAAATCTGCATAGCTAAGTGGGGCAAACATCCTACACAGTACTGGTACAGTAGTTAGTGGCGCGGGCTCTTGTAGTCAATGCAATTTAAAGTACAACACAAATTTCTGCACACACAGAGTGAAAACAAACATTGCACTAACGGGCCTGCTGCTGGCTTTGTAAATCTGATTGCTGTTACCCAGAATACTTAGCAAACTGAATTTTGTTTATCCCTTTGCTAACTCTAAAGATCCGGAGAAGTGCCATAAATAGATCAAAGCTTGCAGCAAGCCTCGCGAACATCTAAATGTCAATGCATTGGTAATGCAGTTGTGGATTTAAGGTTTGTTTTTCCCCCCACCTAGTTTACTGTGTTGCTTTGGTGGGTGTGGCTAATTTTGTACCTCAGAGACAATAATCAAAGAAGCACTGTAGGCCAGTCCTGATGATAAGAAAGTCTATTGCCACTATATGTTTAAAGGAATATGGTTAAGAAGCACTTTAACACTGAAAATGATTTTTTTTTTTAAATTCTATTTCTGCTGGAAGTTGATAGGAATATGGCTAAGAAGCACTTTAAGATTGAAAATGATAGAAATTCTATTCCTGCTGGAATTTGATAGGCATCTAGTAAATAATCACTTAAAAAACTGTAAATATTGAGAGTCTGTTCTTGCTAGAATTTAATAGGGGTATGGTAAACCCCTTCAGTATGAATTTATTGCACCTGCTCATAGAATTTTGACAGACAATTCAAAAGCAATGGATTTATATCTAATATAGAATCTGAGGCATGTCCATTCATACAAAAAAAGTGCAGGTGCTTGAAAATTCAATAAAGTTGCCAGCTGATTTGGTGACAGATTTGCCACTTTCATGGTTTAAAGTAGCTTTTAAAAGCCTATGGACAGGTATAAAGGTTTTTTGTTCAACCACGTACAGATAAGAGCATTAAATGCTGAATTCAATATAGTCTTTGAATTTTGAAAATAGCATGTGTAGTTGTCAATTTATGAGCAATCAAAGAATTATTTAATATATTGAAAAAATGTGATGTATGTAACAGGAAAACACCTCAAAATATTTTTGTTTTTCTTTATATTTCTACCCTTAATTTTAGACCTTGCAAATGTTCCAAAATTTCTCCAGCTGGTTGGTTTGGGGATATGGTAAATAAAGATCAAATCCTCTTCATTAGAATTATCTTTCCTCTTTCAAAGAGAAATTGCAGAGGGTTAAAAAACAAGGGATTTACATAAGAAAATAGAGACTACGTAACACAAAAATTTGCATATTTGCACAGAAAGCTGTGAAATGGCCAATTTTAACTAATTTTGATGAAATGTGTTGCTTTCATGTGTTTTCTTGATTTTAAATTGGGCTAATGTTGCCTTTACCTGTCCATATACCTTCAAATGAGATTAAGTGCCTCTACACGTCTATATAGACCTTTAAACAGAGACTTAGGTGAACACTTACAAAAATGATGAAGAGACTTTCAGCTTATGCGTCATATTTAGATGCTACATATCTTATGTTGGGCTCGTAAAGCATTTTTTTTATGTGGATGTAGACGTCTCATTTTTGTTTAACTATGAAGTCAAGAATAAAGTTAACTGAATAACTTTTGAATGTAAATAAAATGCTTTGCATTGGAGTGTGAAAGCGATAAATATCTTTAATTCATCATATCTTTAAAACGACTCTGTGATATATTTTTTAAGATGATTTTCATGTGTATAAAATATTACTCAAGATTTAATATATTTAACATGGATACAATTCATGCATTTTTCCTCTTTTCTGCTGTTTTAGTCGGTTATGTTAGTGATTTTATTTTTTATTGATTTTTGGAGAATAATCTCTGCAGAGAGCAGAGGTGTAGAAAGTGAGAGAAAGGGTTGCAAACTGCCCACTGAGAGAATATTATCTTCCCAGTTGGTAGGTAAACCCTCTTTCGCATCAGCCATGCCACAGCCAGGAGTACTATCAAGGACAGTAAAACCAACACTTGGAACAACTTCATCTCTTTCTCACCTTTAACTAAGAAGACCTGCCCAACCGGCAGGGTGGGCAGGTCTCCCATGGAATGGTAACCTTTTCACCTCGAAAAAGGACATCGTTAACCACCTTGCTGCCTCTCTCAGCAACTCGTCCTCGGTCAACTACTCTAATGCTTTCAAAGCCCGAAAAGCTTGGATGAAGCCTGGAGTATCACCTTTCCCTCCGACAACACCGAGAGCTACAACACCCATCTCACCCTTTCTGAATTAAACCAAGCCATCCATTTGCGGATGACACTAATATTTTTTATCAGGGTAGTGACACACATGAGTTAAAAAATAATGTTTGTTCTGGTTTATCTAAATTTTATGATTCGTTTTCTGCAAACAAGTTGTCTCTTAACATTAGTAAAACTAATTATGTAGTATTTGGACCACTTGGCAAAAATTGGGATGTCACTATCCACCTAAATAACATTAGAATTAGTAAAGTAGATATCACAAAATTCTTAGGGGTCTATATTGATTCAAATCTTTCTTGGTCCGATCGTATTCATTCAATTTCCAATAAGATTTCGAGAGGTGTTGGTATCTTGTCAAAATTGAAACATTTCATTCCACGAACGATTTTATGGTCCTTGTATCAAACACTTATTTTACCTCATTTATCTTATTGTTGCAGTGTTTGGTCGAGTGCTGCTAAATCAATCTTGAATAAATTAGTGATCTTACAAAAACGGGCCATCCGACATATCACCAATGCTTATTATCGTGACAGTACTAGTAATTTATTTTTGTCTCTTAACCTCCTTAAACTACCAGACCTCGTTAACATTAATCTTGCCACCATTGCTCACCAAGCTACTAACAATAATCTTCCATCAACTTTTATAAAGATATTTAGGACTAACAAAGAAACTCACAACTACAATACCCGTCAATCAAACAACATCCATTGTGTTCCCTGTCGCACCAACATAAGATTTAATATGTGCAACCGTGCAATTGATACCTGGAATTCACTCTCAATTGACTTGCAAAGCTGCAAATCTCTAGTCTGTTTGAAAAAAACCTTAAACGTAAATACATCATGAACTATTGATTAGTTTTTTAATAATTCCCATTTACTGTTGAATACTTACATCCTTACTTCCAGTACGTCATTACTTTATCTGGGATCGGGTGGGGTGGGATGGAAACATGTGGCTTCGATTGTATGTATTGGTGTGTGGGGTGGGTGCGTTTTGTATTACCAATTTGTTATCTTTTTTGTTTTGTATTTTGGGAGTGTTGTACTCAGTTAAGCTCATTAGAGTTTTTATACAACACTTTCTTTCACAACCATATATATTCTGCTGTATATACATATTTTGTAAATTTCATGATAATTGCAAATAAGACTATTCTGTAATTATATGTAGTTTGGTTGTGAAAAAAAACAAATAAATAATTAAACAAATGAAAATGATGCTGGCTGCACCTCCAGATAACATCCCCTACCAGTTCCTGAAACACCTCCCCAACAAGGCCACCACTACCCTGCTCACCATCCTCAACCACATTTGGTCCTCACACTCCTTTCCCCCTATCTGGAGGACAGCTATCACACCCTGTCCCCAAACCGGGAAGGACAGTACCCACCCCTCTAGCTACCCCACCATCAACCTCACCTGCTGTCTCTGTAAAATATGGAAAGGATCATTCATTAGAGACTAAACTGGGTCCTTGAGACCAATAGAATCCTCTCTCCTCACCAAAGCGGCTTCCAGAAATGTTGCAATACCCTGGACCAGTTATTTATGCTTGAAACTGCTATCCTGGAATCCTTGCAAAAAAAAAACACCCCATTGCCATCTGTTTCGACCTTGAAAAGCTTTCGACACTACTTGGAAATACAGCATTATCCGCAAACTTTACACCATTGGCCTCAGAGGCCACCTCCCCATCTTTATTCAAAACTTCCTCTCACCCATGCAGTTCCAAGTTCGTATTGGCCACACCCTCTCAAAGCCCCACCCGCAAGAAGAGGGCGTTTCCCAAGAGAGCATCCTCTCCCCCACTCCCTTCAACCTGACCATTAACGACATTATGGACAACCTTGGCCTCAACATCAAACGAGCCCTCTTCTGCTCCTCCCCTAGCTTTCCTCTTGTCGAAAATAGGCTCCGGTTTTAAATTCTCCAGTCAACCTCCACCCCAACCCGAACCTCATGCTCAATGGCAATCGCAGCCCCAGAGTTGAACACATGAACTTCCTGGGTTTAACTCTAGACCACAAGCTCTTCTACAAATAACACATCACCAACCTGAAACAGAATTGCAACAGCTCCCTCAACTCTCCGCCTCCTCTCCAATACCACTTAGGGTGCAAACCAGCAAGCTCTCCTTAAAATCTCCAGGCTCACCATTCTTGCCAAACTTGACTACAGCAATATTGTCTACTCTTACCTCAAGCATATCAACACCATCCAAAATGAAGCACTCAGGCTTTGTTTGGGTACCTACAGGACCTCTCCAATCACCAGCCTTCATGTTAAAGCCAACAAACCCCCCTTTCTGTAAAGGTGTAGAAAGCTTAGCCTCTCCTATGCTTTTAGAGTCCTCACCAACACCCAGAACCCTGTTTACAATCTCATTAAGTACCCCAATTTCTCCACCTCTTTCATAGGACTAAAACCATCACCCTCCCCTACCCCATTTCCCAAAAGCCTTTCTGCGTCAAACCGCTTATCGCTTCACTTGTTTGTGACAACTGGTAAACCTCATAAGACTCCCAAATTGATAAGAAACTCCACGTCATCCAGCCCACCATTCTGATCAAACCCACCATCCACAATCTCTTCCGTGCTGACACATTACCCACCTTAGTTAGAATAGGTCACACTCACCTCACTCTCTTCCACCTCCTTATTGGCTGCCCCCCCCCACCCCTCTGCAACAATTGTCATTGTACCCTAACAGTCCACCACGTCCTCCTTGCTTGCCCCTTGTACAACCTTCCCAGAGCTTCCCTCGCTCCCCATAACTCAATAGCCGAGCTCTTCCAGAAAAACCCTCCAGATAAAATTTTAAGAAAAAAGTTATGGAAAATTATAAAAGCACATCTGTTTCCCAGAAAACTTCCCAGCGAGTAGAAATGTTGGATGGAAACAATAGTAGTAAAACAATAATAGAGGGGAAAAGGGGGAATGATTTAGAGTTCCCCTCGGTGCGAGGTCCAGGGCCCAAAAATAAACAAAGTGCTGTACAAATTTGATGCTTTTGTGTCAAAAAAAGATGGCAAGACCTACCATGGGTAATAGTAATTTCATATGAATTTGTGGCTGATATAATAACCGTGATTGGATAATGGCTGCAATCAACTTTTTGACCATAAACCATTTATACTGAAACTGGTTTTAAAAAAATTGAATGATGTATTAAAACAAGTGAATTTTAGCTAAACAATGGAGATCCGACGAATGGTCCAGGCCTCCCCGACGGGTGGTCCAGGCCTCCCCGATGGGTGGTCCAGGCCTCCCCGATGGGTGGTCCAGGCCTCCTCGACGGGTGGTCCAGGCCTCCCCGACGGGTGGTCTAGGCCTCCCCGACGGGTGGTCCAGGCCTCCTCGACAGGTGGTCCAGGCCTCCCCGACGAGTGGTCCGGGCCTCCCTAATGGGTGGTCCAGGCCTTCCCGATGGGTGGTCCAGGCCTCCCTGATGGGTGGGCAATGGTCCGCTTTGACCACCCACCTGGGAGGGGGAGGGTGTAAAATGATAAAATCATGCTAAAAAATATTACCATACAAAAGAAATACAAATTGGAAAATAATCCCCCCTTGCACCCGCTAATCCAACCTATGATAAATTTACTAAGTCCCTATAGGAATAAATTATCAACATTTGTTTCACTCGTTTGTTTCTTTGTCAAAGGTGAAATGCACATGCTATGATTATTCCTTTAAACATCTTAGAACACTTTCAGTTTGCATACAAAAAACAGGAAATGTAGGTCTTTTTAAAACCCTCAATTCAACCTTTCATAATACAATCTGGCTTTGGAAGAATGGTTGCATAAAACAATTGTACTGCCAGGCTGCTATCTTTCTATATCATTTATTTCATTAAAAGGTTCTGTGAATTAATGTGAATTAGGGAACTTATGAACTTTTTTGTTATCTAGTTTCTAATTTTTACTAAATTCTCTCACATTAAGTCTAAACCTCGTAATACATTTTGAGTCTTAAGCCCCAATAAACTCTGACAGGCCTATATTGCTCACAACAGAATCCAGCACAAGCAATTACACCAGGGATTTTGCAAACTTCACCTCCCTTTCCATGGTCATAATATTGCTTACAACAGAATCCAGCACAAGCAATTACACCAGGGATTTTGCAAACTTCACCTCCCTTTCCATGGTCATAATCTGACATTGTATACAAATTTCGCTGCAGCTGCACTGACTTTTACACTCAACACAAGAACAAAAGTATTTCCCTGTGCTTAATGTGTCTGGCTTGAAGTAATATTTTACAAATAGGATGGTGTTTAACAGTGAAGGTTTTGTTTGTTTATTGATGAGTGATTTTAAGTGATGTTTTTGTTCAATCTTGTAGGTTTTGAGAATTTTGGACTGAAAATTCATTGCAACAGATTTTCATGATGCAAGATTCTATTCATTAGTAAAACTTGCAGCTTCACCCATTTATGGCAATGTACTCATTTAAATCTGAATTATAGACCTAGTTACGGACAGTGCTTAATTCAAGAGATCTTTAAAACACTACTTATTTACAGAGATGGCACCGAAGTTGTCAAAAAATGGAGGAGCACATTTGGAGTCTCACACTTAAAATCTTAATGCCCCCTCCTAGTAAAACATCAAATCAAATCATTTGTAAATCAAATCAAAAGAATATTGTTTACAGTGGCAAAGGTGAAAACTTGCAGGGCTTTAGAAAACTTTTCATAATTCAACCTTTCATAATTCAAATAACAATAAAATTCCAGATCACTATTTCTGGTTATCAATAACACAATTTGGATTTTTAAGAACATGATTAGGAAAGAAGACCGCACTAAATTAGGCCATGATTTGTTAAATCTCGATCACCTAGGAGACCCGCGTGCATTGAGAAGAAACTATAGGGGAAATGGGGAGGTAGTAAAAATGCATGAACTTATTATTTAAAGCTCAGAGATACAAACACCCAATATTATTCCGACTTAGGCAGTCCTATTCTACAAAAAATATAAAGAGAATCCTATTTTCCCCTTCAGGAAGCTGAAGAATGACACACAAATATCATCAAAATTCACTTTCAGCCATTTATTACAGTTCAAAATTGTTAAAAGTCTAAAATTAAAATTATAAAGAAATTTACAATTTCCAAAATTTGTTTGACAAACAGTTAGTATGAATATCATCAGTAAACTCCAAATTTCTAAAACCATTAAAATTTCACCCACAAAACTTTAGATGAAGTTCTAAAAAGTAAAAAAAAATAATTATGAAAGCTATTGCTCAAGAAATTGCAATTAAGAAAATGCAATAAATTCATTTGGCAATTTGTAATATGAGAGATTTCTCATTTTACATAATTCTAACGTCATTGTGCTGTATGATTGTTAATTCGTAACCAAATGGTACAGAACTATGCATGAAGTCTGCCCTGTGCATCATGCTGACTTGCATCTCATCAATTTGAAAGTTAATGAGACCCGGGTGCATTGAGAAGAAACTATAGGGAAAATGGGGAGGTGGTAAAAATGCATAAACTTATTCTTTAAAGCTGGTCTACTTGTTTAATCACGTACATCTCTTTGCTTCAACTGCGAAACAGAATCTTCCTGGTGTTTTCAGATGAAACCTACTTCTCCTTGTCCAAGAAAATTGTCTGGTGTCAAGTAGCCTTACCAAATCTGAGCCTAGCCATATATGAGCCTAACACTATCTGGGCTGAGCTTAATTTGATCTGAACTAGCCATATCTGAACTAGCCATACCTGAGTCTAGCTTTATCAGAGCCTGACTTTATCAGAGCCTAACTTGATCCAAGTCTAGCTTTATCTGGACCTAACTTTATCAGAGCCTAACTTGATCAAAGTCTAGCTTTATCTGAATCGATTTTATTAGAGCCTAACTTAATCCAATTCTAGTTTTATTAAAACCTGACTTTATCAGAGCCTAGCTTGATCCAAGTCTAGCTTTAACTGAACCTGACTTTATTAGAGCTTAACTAAATCCAAGTCTAGCTTTATCTGTACCTGATTTTATCAGAGCCTAACTTGATCCAATTCTAGCTTTATCTGAACCTGACTTTATCAGAGCCTAGCTTGATCCAAGTCTAGCTTTATCTGAACCTGACTTTTTTAGAGCCTAGCTTGATCCAAGTCTAGCTTTATCTGAACCTGACTTTATCAGAGCCTAACTTGATCCTAGTTTAGCCCTATCTGAACCTGACTTTATCAGAGCCTAACTTGATCCAAGTCTAGCTTTAATCTGAGCCTAGCCACACATGAGCCTACCTAAATCTAAGCTAAGTCACATCTAAGCCTAGCTTTATCTTAGCTAGGCTTTAAGCCTGGCTTTATCTTAGCCTTATCTGAGCATCATCTTAGCCTTATCTGAGCAGAGTCATAAGTACATGAGTCTAGCCTTATCTGACCTAGCTTTTAAGTGAGCCAAGCCATATCCCAGCTTAGTCATATCCGAGCTTAACTCATATCCGAGCCTAGTGTTTTCTGAGTTTAGCCGTAAGTGAGTCTAGCCATAATTAGCCTAGCATAATACGACCTTAGCCATATCTGTGCCTGGCTTTCTCTGAGCTGGGTCATATTCCTCTTTTGTCTACGAATCCACCTTAAGCAAGTCAAATCTCATCTTGTCTGAAGGCAAAGCGGACGTCGTCTTGGCTGACATTCAGCTGTATTCTCTTGTTGAGTTCATTAAAACCAGCTTCAAGGAGAATCAACTTTAGAGATGCAAGCTGGAGACATACAGACCAAACCTCTGACACACTACGTGGCTGAACACCTGAAGAGATGAGAAATGTTGGTTTTTTGATCTATTTATCCATACTCAATTCATCTATATATGATACTTTATCCACAATTGGTTAATTTATGCACAAGTGTTTAATTCATCCATAAGTGATCGCTTTATCCATAAGTTAATGTTTTATTTATAAGTAGGTTCATTATTTAAAATGAATAGTTTTGTATTCAGAAATTTCTACCATACAAGCTAGAAGACAACATTCAAATAGAATTGACACTACTTTGATATCTTGAACAACTTTGTTCCATTTAGGAGTTTAAGGATGTTCCTTTTTGAAAATAAATTTGGTAGAAAGATAGAAGAGAAACAAACATGCACACCTTGATTTCAATTTTTTCATTTAATTAAATATTAACTATTAAGGATTAGTTCAGGGGTCAAGTGAGTTTATCTTATATGAAAGTTGACTTAAAAACAAACAAACTGGTGCAGAAAGCGTTCAAAAATCTTATTCCGTTAAGTCAAGTTTAAAGTTCTGCCTTGTCTGTTTAGAAAGGACTCGAATGGATTTAGCTTTTACTTGCAATAACAATTTTTGCTACTGTCATGGTTTTATTAGATGCAAATGTTCCCTATACACATTTTCTTTGAATAAAGCATCTAAAGTTTGCTACACAAATTAGTAAATGTTGTCTCTAAACGTCCGTAACTCTTATAAACATTTAAAAAAACAAAAAACATCTGATGTTAAGTGCACAATGAGAAACTTTACCTTCAATTCTACAGAGATTGACATGCTGCTTCAAGACCTACAAATAAAATAAAAATGTCAATCGTGATTAAAAAACTCACATTTTAAAGGATAAGTTCAGTGGTCAAGCAAATTTATCTTCTATGAAAGAGGACTTTCAAAAGAAACAAAAGTGGTGAAGAAAGCATTCAGAAATCTTATTCCGTTATAGAGATATTTAAGCCCAAAGTTTGGTACATGTATCATTTGTGTAGAAATGACTGAAATCTGACTAGTTGTGACATCACAGCCTCAGATTCCTCAAAGCTTTTATGTATTCTAACATTATTTCTTATGTGATTCTGTGGCGTAAAATCCATTGAATATGTCTTAAAAATAGTAAAAGATAATCTAGCAAGGGTAATTAATTTACCACCTCAAAAATGTTTTAGAAAATTAATTCAAATAGTGAATAATTTACATAAATTTTCTTTAAAATACATTTAACAATTGTAGACTTACTACAACAGTCATTTCTACACAGATAAGACAGCTTTAAACTTGAATATCTCCTTCACAGAATAAGATATTTTAATGCTTTCTTCACCATTTTTTTTTTGAAGTCCTCTTTTATATCAGATACACATACTTGACCACTAAACTTATCCTTTATCAAGAAATACCTAGTTGTACATAGCAATCAGTGGTTATATGAAATGATTGACCAAGTGAAATAGTATTTGCTTAAATTGTTTCAATCTTTTCCTTATATTACTTTTTGTTTTCAACAATTAGTTATTATAAAATTGTTTGATCAAAATTATCAGAAATGTAAAAAAAAAAACCCATAGTAATCATCATAAGCTAGGCTTACATAATTGAGGACAATGTATAAAATATCTAAAAAGTTATATAGAAAATGGTCATGAAATCAATTATAGGAAAACACTTTTCCCCTAACTAAAATGACAAAATTTCTGATCCAAAAATGAGAAAGTTGATATTATCCATCCACACTCTTATATGATACAATCAACCAAGGATGCACTTATGTACGGTCTTTTTCCAATCCATGAATTTTATTACAAAAAGGCATAAAAATGGATTTGTAAAACATAACGGAGTTAACTTTTGATTTCTTATTTACACAGATACATGTAGTTTGAATATTGTGAGTACCTGGGAAAAGATTGCCTCCTCCAATCCCGACATTTTGAATTCTGATGCGATGGCTCTCAGAAACAGCTGCTCTTGTTTAGAAGCTTTCCTGTAGAGAAAAGAAAGGAAACATCTTAAGACAGCTTGCATTCCTTAAATGTATATGGATAGCAATTACCTTTGCCAACAAAGTTGGAAAGAGGTTATGCTTTCCCTTGCATTTGTTTGTCTGCCATCGACATCAAGAGCAGAAATGGAGGGGTGGGATGTTTTAGAGTGAACTGTCTGTCATAACATATCTTCAAAAGCTGATGATTGGATTTTGATTAAATTTGGTGTGCATTTTTAATTTTGCTTAAGGAAGAAAGAAACTGAGTAAAATTTGGGACATATTGAAACAGGGAAAGGGCAGGAATGTTTAGGGTGAGGTATGTTGATACTTTCTGTGGAATGTGCTGAACACTCATTTCATGCTCTAAAGGGAAATCCAAACAATCAATTTTCTAGACTGAATGAAAATCAAATCAAGGTCATATCATATAACCATATCATATAACCATATATCATATTACAGCTATATAATATCATATCATATAATCATATAATATAATATCATATAACCATATAATATAATATCATATAACCATTTAATATAATATCATATAACCATATAATATCATATCATATAACCATATAATATAATATCATATAACCATATAATATCATATCATATAACCATATAATATAACCATATCATATGATATAAACATATCATATAATATAACCATTTCATATAATATAACCATATCATATAATATAGCATGATCATATGATATAACCATATAATATGACCATATCATAAAATATAACCATATCATATAATATATAACCATATTATATAATATAACCATATAGTATAACCATTTCATATGATATAACCATATCATATGATATAATCATATCATATGATATAACCATATCATATAATATGACCATATAATATAATATATAACCATATCATATAATATGACCATATCATATAACCATATCATATAATATAACCATATCATATAATATAACCATATAATATGAACATGAAATATAACCATATAATATAACCATATGATATAATATAACCATATGATATAATATAACCATATCATATAACCATATATTATATTACAGCCATATAATATCATATAACCATATAATATAATATCATATAACCATACAATATCACATAACCATATAATACAATATAACCATATCATATAATATAACCATGTCATATAATATAACCATATAATATAATATAAAAATATAATATAATATAATATAACCATATCATATAATATAACCATATCATATAATATATAACCATATCATATAATATACCCATATATTATAACCATATCATATAATATAACCATGTCATATAATATAACCATATCATATAATATAAAAATATCATATAATATAATATAACCATATCATATAATATAACCATATCATATAATATATAACCATATCATATAATATACCCATATATTATAACCATATCATATAATATAACCATGTCATATAATATAACCATATCATATAATATAAACATATCATATAATATAACCATATCATATAATATAACCATATCATATAATGTATAACCATATCATATAATATACCCATATAATATAACCATATCATATAATATAACCATATCATATAATGTATAACCATATCATATAATATACCCATATAATATAACCATATCATATAATATAACCATATCATATAATGTATAACCATATCATATAATATACCCATATAATATAAGCATATCATATAATATAACCATATCATATAATATAACCATATCATATAATATAACCATATCATATAATGTATAACCATATCATATAATATACCCATATAATATAACCGTATCATATAATATAACCATATCATATAATATAACCATATCATATAATATAACCATGTCATATAATATAACCATATCATATAATATAACCCTATCATATAATGTATAACCATATCATATAATATACCCATATAATATAACCATATCATATAATATAACCATATCACATAATGTATAACCATATCATATAATATACCCATATAATATAACCATATCACATAGTATAACCATGTCATATAATATAAGCATATAATATAATATAAACATATCATATGATATAATATAACCATATCATAAAATATAACCATATCATATAATATAACCATATCATATAATATAACCATGTCATATAGTATAACCATATCATATAATATAACCATATCATATAATATAACCATATCATATAATATATAACCATATTATATAATATAACCATAACATATAATATAACCATATCATATAATATACCCATATAATATAACCATATCATATAATATAACCATATCATATAATGTATAACCATATCATATAATATACCCATATGATATAACCATATCATATAATATAACCACGTCATATAATATAACCATATAATATAATATAAACATATCATATAATATAATTTAACCATATCATATAATATAACCATATCATATAATATATAACCATATCATATAATATACCCATATAATATAATATAACCTTGTCATATAATATAACCATATTATATAATGTAGCCATATCGAATATAACCATATCATATAATATATAACCATATTATGTAATATAACCATAACATATAATATAACCATATCATATAATATAACCATATCATATCATATAACCATATCATATAGCCATATAATATAACCATATCATATATCCTAAAATCATGTAAAATCTTTATTATATAAGAAACTTCTACTACATCTTCATACTTGCACAAACATGAACGAATGGACAGACAATGTTAACATTCCTGTGGTCAATCATGTGCACTCCATATGATAGAGATATCATAGAAACATAATGGTGAAAATGCTACCTTGAAATCATCTTCCATCACAAAGATATCAAATTCAAATTCTCCACAAAATAAATTATTGTCTTGGAAAACAAATCACAAACCCCCTCCCCTACCCAAGGATGTTTGTCCCCCTGCCCCGTGTTCATACGCCTCTGGTTAGATTTCATATAAATACTTACTGCATGGCTACGATTTTTGGTGAACAGAACATCTCCTGCAGTGCACTATCCACATGACTCATATTGACCACTTTTTTGGACTTGGATGGAAGCCTGTCTGCGATTTCGGCTGCTCGTCTGCAGATGTCTAACGCTCGACGAGCATCTCCGGATAAGGCTGCAACCTGCAATCAATCAAAAAAAACAATCGTCTTTTAGGAAAAAAATTCTCTTTTGAGATCAAATCTTGTCTGAGATATTCTCCTATGGTACTTGAAAACCTGTTCAAGTTAGTTTACATTCGACAAGTAATATAGCTATTAGCAAGGGGAGGGGATGGGGGTGTAGGAGTTAGCCCCCACCCCCATCCCCCCACTCCTGTCAGAGATTTTAAAGGTACATTAATACAGAAATTGATAATTCACTTAGGTCGGGCCAACTATTGAAAGCTGCCGGGTGACCTTCATCTTTTCAAAATTTGAAGGTACAGAGAGTTTTGATTATGATTTGGATAAGTAAGAAATTTTTCCATTAATAAAAAACAAAATTGAGTTTGTCTTCATTAAAATTTCTTGGGAGAGAGAAATAGAGTTATCCCCCACTCCTGTCAGAGATTTTAAGATAAAACAGTACGGAAAATGATAATTCACTTGGGTCGGGCCAACTGTTAAAAGCTGCTGGTGACCTTCATTTTTTTCAAATTTGTGGCAACAGAAAGTTTTGATTATTATTTGGATAAATAAGAAACATTTTATTTATAACCACACTTTGAATAAATTTCACTGTCCACATAACTGAACAAGTTGAGCTTATCAAAGAGTCATTCAGGATACTGTATATATATCTCAGGAAGTTTGAACACTACAATTAACTACATAGATGTGGTAACAATAGAAATGTATGCAAAAATAAATATATCACTACAGGCAATTTGCATATAGCCATCAGAAGTAGGTTAACTTCCTGTAAAAGTGAAATGCACAATATGATATACCCGCAATGGTAATATACCTAATGGCTCAAAAAAAACCCCTTTTGTTTGCTTTATTCTTTTAGCAATATATTGAAACATGTTGCGGCATATCAATCCAACCACTAAATTTCCTGAATGGAAGCCCTTCTGGTGAAAACATTTCCTCCAAGAATCAGAACAGAAATAGGAACTAACCTTCCTTGCCGCCAGCTGTATGGCATCAGATTCAAAGGCTTTAAGGCCATGGAGGCGCACTTCAACAATTTCTTGCAGCTGCTTGAAGGTGTAGGGGTGAAAGGTCATTCGACTCAATCCCTGCCAAATGAGGTGGAAAATTATCAATATTTTTTTTCTCCAATTTCATCTGAGTGAAATACAAATCTTCGTATTGTCACTTCAGGGGATTCTATTAGTAGAAAGTTGAGTGTGTTACATTAATGTAGAGGAAGGAATAAAATGCAAAGATTTGAACTTGAAAGAAAATGTTCTCAATAATTAAGAAATTCTATCAAAAACAACATTGTCATTAGCTATGAGAAAGCAAAATGTCATTCAAATAGCAGTTTTGACACCAGATATGCAAATCAGTGATGTGAATTGCATAATATTTGCTGTTTGTTTGTTTATTTGATGAAGACTTAAAGACACCACAAGAGTGAGGGTCAAATTGTGCCTGAGAGGTTAGATCTTCCCAGAAGTCAGAAGAAAAAAAAATAGGGGTCTAAGAAAAGTTTAGGGGCTAAGAGCTAGAAAGCTGGGATTGAAAGAGGAAGTGCAGGTGTAAAAAATGGGTAAGTGTAGGTAGAGAGGGGTGGGAGAGGAGGAATAAATATGGTTGCAGAGGGAGGCATGATGAAGAAAGGAGTTAATTCTAAATGGGTTTTTTTTCTGGAAGAGCTTGGCTATGGAGTTGCAAGGGGTGAAGGAAGCTCTGGGGAGGTTGTACAGGGGGCAGCCAAGAAGGACATAGTGGAGTGTGAGTGGAAAATGACATTTGTTGTAGACGGGTGCGGAAGCCTGTAAGGAGGTGGGAGTGAGTGAGGTGGGTGTGACCTATTCCAAGGTGGGTAAAGTGAACATTGCCGATATGGGAGAGATTGTAGATGGTGGGTTTGGTCGGAATGGTGGGCTGGATGTCATGAAGTTTGCTATCAATTTGGGAGTTCCATGAGGTTTGCCAGTGGTCACGAAAAAGGGAAGCAATAAGCGGTTTGATGTCAGAAAGGGTTTTGGGAAAAGAGGTAGGTTGAAGCAAACTTAGTGGCTGAATCAGCTCTGTCATTGCCGGGGATGCCAACATGGTTGGGTACCCAGAAGAAAATAATACTTTTCCTGCAGGAAGGGGGGGGGGGAGGAGTTTACAGAGGAGGTGGGACGTGGGGTTATCTTACTTAAGGTTGAGTAAAGAAGTAAGGACAGACCTGGAGTCTGAGAAGATGGCAAAGTGGCTGAGCGGGGAGTACTCAATATAGTTGAGGGCGAGTAGGATGGCCTTGGCCTCAGCAGAGAAGATGGATGAGTAGTTGGGAAGCCTGCTACTGAGGGTGATGTCTTGGATGATATCAGCAGCAGTTATCTTGTTGTCTTCCTTGGAGCCATCAGTATAGATGGAAGTGTAGTTTGAGAGTTTTGATTTGGTTAAAGAGGTAGATGGAGAGGTTGGGGTGGGTTTGGGTTTTGTGATAAGTGGAGAGGCCCAGGTGGATTGAAGGAAGGGGGTGGCCCAGGGAGGAATAGTGGGCCAGGAGAGGGTGTTAACAGTGGCGGGGTTGATGTCGAGATGGTGGAGGTCAGGTTTGATGTGTAAAATGAAGGGAGAGGATAAGGTTTTCGTCCTATCAAAGAGGAGGGAGAAATTGGGATACCTAATGAGGTCGTAGACAGGGTTTTGGGTGTTGGTGAAGGCTCTAAAAGTGTAGGAAAGGCTAAGCTTTCTACACCTTAGCAGGAAGGGGGTTTTGTTGGCTTTAATGTGAAGTCTGGTGATGAAGGAGGTCCTGTAGGCACCCAGGCAAAGCCTTAAGGCTTCATTTTGAATGGTATTGATGTGGCTAAGGTAAGAGTTGTGAGTGGCACAGTAGATAATATTGCCATAGTCAGGCTTGGCACAAGAAGTGAGCTTGAAGATTTTGAGGACTTAGTGTGGTCAACTTTAGTGATGCGATTGCCACTGAGCATGAAGTTCAGATTGTGGTGGAGGTTGTTGAAATAACAGATGTGCATACAGACTATCTTGTCTTTAGATAATTTAAAACCGTTATTGTTGCACCAGTCTTGCGGCCAGTTGAGGCTAAGTTGGAGCCTATTTTCGACAAGAGAAAAGCTAGGGGAGGAGTAGGAGATGGTAAAGTTGTCCACGTTGATGTTGGGACCAAAGTTGTCTGTGATGTTGTTAATGCTCAGGTTGAAGAGAGTAGGAGAGAGGATGCTGACTTGGGGGACGCCCTCTTTATGTACTACAGGAGTTAATGTTTTACAGAACTTGATATGTATCACAGAACTTGATATGTATAACGAAGATGAAATATATCACAGAACTTGATATGTATCACAGGAGTTAAAAGTTTTACTGAACTTGATAGATAACACAGAACTTGGTATGTGACACAAAACTTGATATGTGACAAAGAACTTGAAATGTGACACCGAACTTGAAATGTATTGCAGAACTTGATATGTACTACAGGAGTTAAATGTTTTACAGAACTTGATATGTATCACAGAACTTGATATGTGACACAGAATTTGGTGTGTGTCACAAAACTTGATATTTAATACAGGAGTTAATGTTTTACAGAACTTGAAATATATCACAGAACTTAATATTTACTACAGGAGTTAATATTTTACAGAACTTGGTATGTATCACAGAACTTGATATGTATAAAAACATGAAATGTATCACAGAATGAACTTAAAATGTATCAGAGAACTTGATATGTATCACAGAAATTAAAGTTTTACAGAACTTAATATGTAACACAGAACTTGATATGTGACACAAAACTTGATATGTGACAAAAACACTTGAAATATGGCACAGAACTTGAAATGTATTACAGAACTTGATAAGTACTACAAGACTTAATGTTTTACAGAACTTGATATGTGACACAGAACTTGATATGTGACACAGAGCTTGATATGTGACACATAGCTTATTTTTGTATTATATTTATTTTACAACTAAGTCTAACAACTCACCAGTCTGCTGGAAACCCTGTTCATCATGATTCTTTCTGGCAAGTCCATCGTATTGGCTATTGCAACAACAATGAGACCTGACTTAGGTTTCGTCGGCCAATCAAATATACTGTACAGAACATTCTGCTTGCGGGTCCACAACAGATCAAGCTACGAAGAAGAAGAATGTGACTTTAAGGATAAATTCTGACAAATAAATAAGCACAAAAATATTTCAAAAATGACTGACATAAAAAACAGATTCTTTTTTCATACTAAGTTTTGTTATTATCTTATACTTTCTAGCTATTCCCTTTTGTGATAATGAGGACATTTTAGTGATGAAATAATTCATCAACTAATTTCTGAGCAATTGATATTTGTTTCAAAGGGTGAACCATATTTTGAAAGGAAAAAAAAAGTCAACAAAATCATTCTTTGTTATTGAGATGTTAAAAATATAAGCCTAGAAGTGACAACAACAGTCACACATTCTGCAAATTTTTTTGCATATTTTATTGATATATATTTTGAGATTTTGTTAGATATAGATAAGTGGAGTAATAAGATAACAATGTCATGTGAAGTGATTTCAAAACTATATTTTCAATTAGTACACATAAGACTTCATATTAATTTGTAATGGAATGAACAAACAATAAGCTTAAAATCAGAGTGTAACTTTATACTCCAGCAGTAGACTTGCTACACCGGCCATTTAAATACATGTTGTGTAACTTTTTTTTTCAACATTGAAAGAGAAATTGAATGAAGTTTCACCAAAACAGACATGTCTGACTGCTAAGGTAATCTTTCAAATAAAAATCTTCTCCAAAAACTACTAAATTGCTATAGTTTTTTTTTTTAAACTTACCTCATCTACCACTAACACTGTCAGCTTCTTCTTAGTTTTACCAGAGTTGAAATACTTTTCAAGAAGGTTGGCTGCATGTTCTGGGGTGGCCTTCTGTCCTGTTACTCCCTATGTAAAATTTTGGAAATAAAATTATTTGAAAAATGTTGCCAGATTGATCATAATCACTTTTAACTGTTACATCTCTTCTCCTCACTATTGCAATTTAATTTTCTATGGACATGGCCAAACCACTTGGGCCAAAGTCCTTTGCCCAGTGCATTACATGTGTATTAATAAACACTCTGTCTCAACATTAACTATAGAGATCTGGGTATGTCTAGCTCTATCAACATCACAATTTTCACAAATTTTGAAATAAAATTTAAGCTTGGTCGCCAATATTTTAGGAACTTTTGAAAGTTTGGCAAAAATGTCTAAAGAGCAAATGCAAGAAGAACATTATCATACTTTGAGAATTTGTACAAAAGCTTGATGAGGTTCGGTCAGTTTCATGCCATTTATTTCTATTGTCTGGAAGTCATCAATCTCCCCATCGGCAACCTCTTGCTCAAGATGATGCAAGACTGCATGGATGGTGGCGGTCTTGCCAGTTCCCGGTACACCTGAAATGTACAGACACCTGATGGTACATAAGAGGAAAATTTTGAAAATGTTGGCAATTAACAAACAGTGAGAAGAAGAGAAAAGGAGATGATAGACATGCTTGACAACTGTATCCATAGGCGGGATATAACAAACCCCACACACACACACACACACACACTAAATTTACATCTTTTGTATAGTGAATTTTAGTATCTTAGCATGATTTTGTGATTTTGCCACCTGCTTGTGGTACGCAAATTAGATTTTGTCCCCACCCCTCCCCTCCCCATGCTATCAGTAGGCAAATCCCACCCATGAATGGTAAAATGCATAAGTAGTATATGGAAGTTATACAAGCTACAATACAATTCAGTGGAAGGACTGAAAGACATAATACTATAAAGATATCTCACCCCCAAACTTTGTCAACTAAATGACCTTTTACAAAACTGAAAATGTCTTCAAACTCATTTTCCCTGCACGGTAGGCTGGTTGGAACAGCTGAAACATGTAATCTGTGAAGGCAAAAACAACATAAGAAATCGTTTTACAAAATCATTGCAATATTGAATATTGAATGAGTATAGTTTTTAGCTCAACATCCCTTTAAGGGATTTGAGCTTAAGCGATCACTAACTCAAGAGCCAGATTCTCACTTGGATGCATTCAAATTTTTGCAGCGTTTATCATATCCTAAGCGTTTTGGGGGGATATTTTGCTGTGTCACTATGTTTGCCTTAATTAGATCGATATGTTGATGCAATAAAAATTCATACTCCTGCGTAGTTTTAACAAATTTTGCATTCCAAAATTCGCTAAAATGTTTCAAATACTTGGATTTCGCTGGGCGCAATCCGAATGAATTTACATTAGCTGGTCCTGTCCTTAAAAAATTAAACACTCAGACCCGATGTCAAAATTAAGCAGATTGGGCCAGACATTTCCCTATAATTTTTCTATCTTTTTTCTTATTTTGAAACCACAAGCAATTAAGCTCAGGTTCCACTCGCTAATAATATTCCAGACACCAGTTACTCAAATTACACCCACATGTCCAAAGATAAAGTTAGCCAACGCAAGCCTGCACTGTAAATACAGTTCATAAAAGTTCACACAGTAGTTGTAACTACTTCTGGCAATTAGGGAACCATTGTTTTCTTTGATAAACCTAACTGACCTTTTATTTAAACAAGGTGTTTCATTACAGGCATGCCATATGAACTGTCAATCATTTAGCAAGAGGTTTATATTAGGGAGGATAATTGGTTATATAAGTCACAATATTCAGGTTTGTCATTTGGACTGGCTGGAACAGAATTTTAAGGAGAGCCACAGCTAATGTAGCCCAGGAATACCACCGAATATATCTCCAATGGCCCGGAAGAAAACTCTGCTTTCATAAATTTCTTGAATAGCTTATCCTCAATAGCCTGAGTATAGGCATTCTTTCAAACTCCACTTAAGTCCTTCCACATCACACATGACTTGGCACAAGTAATGCCTATTCACACGAAGATTATTGTTTGCTTGGAGATAATGAAAGACTGTAATGACTGATGCATAAATCACTAGTAAAGTCAGTATGGGTGATGTTGCAGGATTAGGTCCATCAAAATGAAAGAGGACTTCAAAAAAAAAAAAAAAATCTTTTTAGTTATATCATCACATTATCGAGCTATTAACTGTCATAGATACAAATATTTTCATTGTTATGCAAATAAGCTCATTAGTATGCACACACAACCCCTAATCATGCTCACTTGAACAGTACCCTTATGCCAAGTTACATACATGTAAATGTATACCATTCATAACTTAGGTTATGAAAACTTCAACCAAAAATTTTAAGCTGACAAATATTTTCATTGTTATGCAAATAAGCTACTAAGTATGTACACACAACCCACCAATCATGCTCATTTTAACAGTACTCATGTCCTCTACCCCTATGCCAAGTCACATGAATGTACACCATTGATAACTTATGAAAACTTTAAACCAAAACTTTAACCTAAAAAATATTTTCATCGTTATGCAAATAAGCTAATTAGTATGCACATACAACCTTCCAATCATGCTCATTTAATTAGTACCCATGTCCTCTACCCCTATACCAAGTCACATGAATGTATACCAAGTCACATGAATGTACACCATTCATAACTTAACTTATGAAAACTTTAACCAAAACTTTACCAGATACTGATGCCGACGCCGACGCCGACGCCGACACTGGGGTAGTAGAATAGCTCTACTATTCTTTGAATAGTTGAGCTAAAAAGGTAACAAGGAAACAATACCCAGACAATGTATTTTGCAAAACGGGACAAAATCTGTTTTGGTTTCAAAAATATTCTTTCAAGAATAACAAAGCATAGAAACCACTAGAAGCAACCCATCTATCCTTACCGTGCTCTGGCCTGTTCTAGTGGCTTAGATGGTGCTTTCCGTGGTGTAGCTCTCTCATGGATTTGAGGTGTTGCGTCTCTTATTGAAAACCGCTGCTTTTTGGAAGTCTGACGAGAAACAAAAATCAACATTTATTGAAATAAACTAAACATAATGCCATACTTTTAGGAGAAATGGAGACAAATGTTTCACTGTTTTTGCACCAAAACTATGGAATGATATACCATGTGATTTTAAAACTGTTTTCAACTATTGATGTATTTAAAGGAAAGACTGACAACTCCATTTTGAAGTGTTTTTATGACTATGTATAATGCTGGTTACTTGTACAGTGCTTTGATCACTGTCTGAAGAAGCACTCTATAAATTTTAACTATTATTCTTGTTTATTATTGATATTTTTTGAGGCGCATCCAAGTGCCTCAGTTTGTTTGTTTGTATGATGCGGGCTTAACGGCACCACGACAACGAGGGTCAAATTGTGCCAGAAAGGTCAGATCACTCTAGAGGTAGAAAGGAAAGGAAACAGGGGGAGAATGAGAGAAATTCAAGAACAAAAGGTCAAAAAGCTGTGATCGAGAGGGGAGGTGCATGGTTGAAACAAAAAACAAAAGTAGAGAGGGGGTGGAGGAGGAGAATTAAATATGGTTGTAGAGGGAAGCATGATGAAGGAAGGAGATAATTTTATACAGAGGATTTTTCTGGAAGAGCTCAGCAATTGAGGGAAGCTCTGGGAAGGTTGTACAGGGGGCAAGCAAGGAGAATGTGATGGATTGTGAGGGTGCAATGGCAACTGTTGCTGAGGGATTGGGGGGAGCCAATAAGGAGGTGGGAATGAGTGAGGTGGGTGTGACCAATTGTAAGACAGGTAATATGAACGTTGTCGATACGAGAGAGGTTGTTGGTGGTGGATTTGATTGGAATTGTGGGCTGGATGACATGGAGTTTGTTATCAATTTGGGAGTTCCATAAGGTTTGCCAGCGGTCACGAACAAGGGAAGCGATAAGCAGTTTGATGTCAGAGAGGGTTTTGGGAAAAGGGGTAGAGAGGAGGTTGAGGGCAAGCTTAGCGGCTGCATCAGCCCTGTCATTGCCGGGGATGCCAACATGGCTGGTATCCAGAAGAAAAGAATACTTTTCCTGCAGAGGGTGGGAGAAAGGAGTTTCCGTAGGAAAAGGTGGCATGTGAGGTTATCCCATTTATGATTGAGTAAAGAAGTAAGAACAGCCTTTGAGTCAGAGAAAATGGCAAAGTGGCTGAACGGAGAGTACTCAATAAAGTTGAGGGCTAGGAGAATGGCCTTAGCCTCGGCTGAAAAGATGGATAAGTAGACGGGAAGTCTGCTACTGAGGGTGATGTCTTGGATGACGGCAGCAGCAGCTGTCTTGTTGCCTTCCATGGAGCCATCAGTATAGATGGAGGTGTAATTTGAGAGTTGGTCTTTGATTTGATTGTGGAGATTGATGAAGAGGTTAGGGTAGGTTTGAGTTTTGTGATGAGTGGAGAGGCCCAGGTGGACAGAAGGGAGGGGGGTGGCCTAAGAAGGAAAAGTGGGCCAGGAGAAGGTGCCGAGAGTGGCGGGGTTGATGCCGAGATCGAAGAGGTCTGATTTAATGTGTAAGCTGAAGGGAGGCGATAGGGTTTTAGTCCTATCAAAGAGGGTGGAGAAATTGGGGTACCTAATGAGGTTGTACACAGGCTTCTGGGTGTTGGTGAGGACTCTAAAAGCATAGGAGAGGCTAAGCTTTCTACATCTAAGTAGAAAGGGTTCGTTGGCTTCAAAATGAAGGCTGGTAATTGGGGAGGTCCTGTAAGCACCTAGACAAAGCCTGAGGGCTTCATTTTGGATGGTGTTAATGTGGTTGAGGTATGAGTTGTGAACGACACAGTAGACAATATTGCCGTAGTCAAGCTTGGCACGAATGGTGAGCCTGAAAATTTTGAGGAGAGCATAGCGGTTCGCACCCCCAAGTGGTGTTGGAGAGGAGTCGGAGGAGGTTGAGGACGCTGTTGCATTTTAGTTTCAGGTTGGTGATGTGTTACTTGTAGGTAAGCTTAGGGTCTAGAGTTAGACCCAGGAACTTTGTGTGTTCAACTTTAGGGATGCCATTGCCATTGAGCACAAAGTTCGGGTTGGGGTGGAGGTTGTTGAAATGACAAAAGTGCATGCAGACTGTCTTGTCTTTGGAGAATTTAAAACCGTTATTGTTGCTCCAGACTTGCAGCTGGTTGAGGCTGGTTTGGAGCCTATTTTTAACAATAGAAAAGCTAGGGGAGGAGTAGAAGATGGTGAAGTCATCCACGTGGTGCATTTGATGTTGGGGCCAAGCTTATCCGGGATATCATTAATGCTCAGGTTAAAGAGAGTGGGAGAGAGGATGCTGCCCTGGGGGACGCCTTCTTCTTAGGGGTACGGCTTGGAGAGGGTGTGGCCAGTACGAACTTGAAACTGCCTGGGTGAGGAAGTTTTGAATAAAGATGGGGAGATGGCCTCTGAGGCCGATGGTTTAAAGTTTGCGGGTAATGCCGTATTTCCAAGTAGTGTCAAAAGCTGTCTCGAGGTCAAAAAATATGGCAATAAGGTGTTCCTTTTTTGCAAAGGATTCCCGGATAGCGGTGTCGAGCGTATTTAACTGGTCTAGGGTATTGCGACATTTTCGGAAGCTGCTTTGGTGAGGGGAGAGGATTCTGTTGGTCTCAAGAACCAGTTTAGTTTCTGATTAATGATCCTTTCCATAATTTTACAGAGACAGCAGGTGAGGGTGATGGGGCAGTAGCTGGAGGGGCCGGTACCGTCCTTCCCCGGTTTAAGGACGGGGATGACAATAGCTGTCCTCCAGATAGGGGGAATGAGAGTGAGGACCAAATGTGGTTGAAGATGGTGAGTAGGGTAGTGGTAACCTTGATAGGGAGGTGTTTCAGGAACTGGTAGGGGATGTTATTTGGGCCCTTGGAGGTACAGCCAGCATCGTGGATGGCTTGGTTTAATTCAGAAAGGGTGAGAGGGGTGTTGCAGCTTTCAGAGTTGTCGGAGGGAAACATGATTCTCCGGGCTTCATCGCAAGCTTTTTTGGTATTGAAAACACTGGAGTACTTGGTCGAGGACAAGATGTTGCTGAAAGAGGCAGCGAGGTGGTCAACGATGTCCTTTTTTGTGGTGAGAAATTCACCATTCCAAGAGAGATAGGAGATGGGAGATTTGCCTACTCTGCTGTGAAAGCTGTTAACCATTCTCTAAATCTTCTTAGTGGGGGTGTTGGTGGTGAGAGAAGAGATGAAGTTGTTCCAAGTGCTGGTTTTACTGTCCTTGATAGTGCGTCTGGCCTTGGCACGGCTGATGTGAAAGAGGTTGGGGTTATGGGTGGTCGGGTTAGTTTTGAAGTTCCTGAGGGCTCTTTTCCTGTTCTTGATGGTGGTTTTGTAGTCATCAGAGAACCAGGGGTTGGGGGGGGGGGGATGATTTGGGGGTTAGAGGTTTTGGGAATTGGGCAGGTGGCGATGTTGATAAGGATATTACTGAAGTTTGACATGAGATCCTCATCCTCGAGGAGATGGGGGGAGAGGTGTGAGTCACAGAGGGTTTCGAACGAAAAGGGGCCAGTGGCTCAGTGGTTAAGGAGTCATGCTTATATGCAAAAGATACAGAGTTTGATTCCTTTAACACTATGCTTCTTCCAGTCCAATCAGCTGTAAAATGAGCACCAGCATTGCAAGGGAGTTAACCTGTGATGGACTGGCGTCCTGATCTGGGGTAGTCTCATGCTCTTATCTGTTTAGCCATGGAAACCAGGGATATAAGCACCACTATAAGCACTATGGGCCTAATAGCTTTAACTATTATTAACATTTGTTGATTAATTTCTTCCACCTTGTTAAAAACTGCAGAAACTGCATTTAGACATTTGCAATTAGAAATAAACAATAACATACAAAACCTTATAACTATTATAAACCATTATTGTCATAATCCTTTGTCCACTAAATGAAACATTACGTTGGGAGGAGAGAGGTTCAAAATCTGCTGTAATAGTCAAATAAAATTCACTATTTTCTTATCAGTTACTCATATACTATACTAGATTATCAACTGTTTTTGTCATTATATCATTATGTGTTTTGAACACCTAATATGTCAACAATTTTGATCCTTTTAAAGTAGTCTTTCATATAAGATGGGCATCCTTGACCGTAGCATATACTTTAAATACTTAATAACATGGTCACTACTCACAGCTGGTGTTGATGGCATTTTTGATTGCTTCGCTTGCTTCTTTTTGGGAGTCACTGCAGTTGCCTTTGAACTTCTACCCTTCTTGCTTTTAGCATTAAACTCCTCCGACGCCTCCTCATCAACATTTCTCTCTTTTATTTCAGTAAATTCCAACCTGCGACTCATCCGCCGGTTCCCTGAGTGTGTATCTACAACTTCTTCTTCATGCTTTTCACAAATGAAAGCACTTGAAACTCTCTTTGACCTGCTTCTGATTGGAGGGCAAGATTTTGGAGGTTCAACAATTTTTACACTCTTTCTCCTTGAAGGAGTTTTCTGTTGCTCTCTTCCATCAATCTTGGCTACCGTTTTGGGAATTCGGTTTTTAAGAGTTAATTTTTCCGGAGTCTGGCAATTCCTCTTCAAGTCTTGAGAAACTGTTTCTGTCGATTGATTCTCTTCTTTCTTGAAATGTCTTGTTACTCCTGCCAGTACTTTATCAGATTTGTTCCTTCGTTTAACAACATCATAAATCGTGTCATCAAGATCGTCAAACCAATAGGTGGCGTCTTCAATCTTGGATATCTTTGGGCTGAAGTTATTGTTTAAGTCAAGCTGCTCCTGGATTGGTCGCTTGCTGGGCTTCTTGAAAGACTGTTTTTGACTCTTTGGAGTGAACTCTTCCTCACTGAGTAAGGCTTCCAAAGCATCTTCACAATCAAATATCTTTCTTGGAGATGAACCCATGATTGTTGCTAAAAATAGAAACAAATATTCATATAATGAAATATTAGAATATGGTGTAATCACAAACATTTCCATGCATTTTAAATAATTCAAAAAGATAAACAAACAGACCACAAGATGAGATTGCTGTGATTTCAAAATTAGTGCAAATGATTTGTTTGTTTGATGATGGCTTAACGGCACCACAACAGCTAAGGTCAAATTGTGCCTGAGAGGTCAGATCATTCTAGAGGTAGGAAGTAAAGGAAACAGGAGGAGAATGAGAGAAATTTAAGAACAAAAGGTCAGAAAGCTGTGATCGTGAGGGGAGGTGCATGGTTGAAACAAAAACAAAGTTGAGAGGGGGTGGAAGAGGAGAATTAAATATGGTCATAGAGGGAGGCATGATGAAGGAAGGAGATAATTTTATCCGGGGGATTTTTCTGGAAGAGCTCAGCAATTGAGTTGTAGGGAGCAAGGGAAGCTCTGGGAAGGTTGTACAGGGGGCAAGCAAGGAGAACGTGATAGATTGTGAGGGTGCAATGGCAATTGTTGCAGAGGGGTTGGGGGGAGCCAAAAAGGAGGTGGGAGTGGGTGAGATGAGTGTGACCAATTCTAAGACGGGTAATATGAACGTTGTCATTACGAGAGAGGTTGTTGATGGTGGATTTGATCGGAATTGTGGGCTGGATGACATGGAGTTTGTTATCAATTTGGGAGTTCCATGAAGTTTGCCAGCGTTCCTGAACAAGGGAAGCGATAAGCGGTTTGATGTCAGAGAGGGTTTTGGGAAAAGGGGCAGGGAGGAGGGTGAGGGCAAGCTTAGCGGCTGCATCAGCACTGTCATTACCCGGGATGCCAACATGGCTGGGTATCCAGAAGAAATGAATACTTTTCCTGCAGAGGGTGGGAGAAAGGAGTTTGCAAAGGAGGAGGTGGCATGTGAGGTTATCCCATTTAAGGTTGAGTAAAGAAGTAAGAACAGCCTTTAAGTCGGAGAAAATAACAAAGCGGCTGAGCGGGGAGTACTCAATAAAGTTGAGGGCAAGGAGAATGGCCTTAGCTTCGGCTGAAAAGATGGATGAGTTAGTCGGAAAGTCTGCTACTGAGGGTGATGTCTTGGATGACCGCAGCAGCTGTCTTGTTGCCCTCCTTGGACCCATCAGTATAGATGGAGGTGTAATTTGAGAGTTGGTCTTTGACTTGGTTGTGGAAACTGATGAAGGGGTTACGATGGGTTTGAGCTTTGTGATGAGTGGAGAGGCCCAGGTGGACAAAAGGTAGGGGGGTGGCCCAAGGAGGAAAAGTGGGCCAGGAGAAGGTGCCGAGAGTGGTGGGGTTGATGCCGAGATCGAAGAGGTCTGATTTAATGTGTAAGCCGAAGGGAGGCGATAGGGTTTTAGTCCTATCAAAGAGGGTGGAGAAATTGGGGTACCTAATGAGGTTGTAAACAGGGTTCTGGGTGTTGGTGAGAACCCTAAAAGCATAGGAGAGGCTAAGCTTTCTACATCTAAGTAGAAAGGGGGGTTCGTTGGCTTCAACATGAAGGCTGGTGATTGGGGAGGTCCTGTAAGCACCTAGACAAAGCCTGAGGGCTTCATTTTGGATGGTGTTGATGTGGTTGTGGTATGACTTGTGAGCGACACAGTAGACAATATTGCCGTAGTCAAGCTTGGCACGAATGGTAAGCCTGAAAAGTTTTAGGAGAGCAAAGCGGTTCGCACCCCAAGTGGTGTTGGAGAGGAAACTGAGGAGGTTCAGGGAGCTCTTGCATTTCAGTTTCAGGTTGGTGATGTGTTGCTTGCAGGTAAGCTTAGGGTCTAGAGTTAAACCCAGAAACTTGGTGTGTTCAACTTTTGGGATGCGATTACCATTGAGCACAAAGTTTGGGTTGGGGTGGAGGTTGTTGAAATGACAAAAATGCATGCAGACTGTCTTGTCTTTAGAGAATTTAAAACCGTTTTTGTTACTCCAGTCTTGCAGCAGGTCGAGGCTGGTTTGGAGCCTACTTTCGACAATAGGAAAGCTAGGGGAGGAGTAGAAGATGGTGAAGTCATCCACATATCAGGTACGTTTGATGTTGGGGCCAAGGTTATCCGGGATGTCATTGATGCTCAGGTTGAAGAGAGTGGGAGAGAGGATGCTGCCTTGGGGGACGCCCTTTTCTTGGGGGTACGGGTTGGAGAGGGTGTGGCCAATACGAACTTGGAACCGCCTGGATGAGAGAAAGTTTTGAATAAAGATAGGGAGATGGCCTTTAAGGCCGATGGTATGAAGTTTGCGGGTCAGCTGTATTTCCACGTAGTGTCAAAAGCTTTCTCAAGGTCAAAAAATATGGAAATGAGGTGTTCCTTTTTTGCAAAGGATTCCCGGATAGCGGTGTCGAGCGTATTTAACTGGTCTAGGGTATTGCGACGTTTTCAGAAGCCGCTTTGGTCAGGGGAGAGGATTCTCTTGGTCTCAAGAAACCAGTTTAGTCTCTGATTAATGATCCTTTCCATAATTTTACAGAGACAGCAAGTTAGGGCGATGGGGCGGTAGCTGGATGGGTCGTCTTTCCCCGGTTTAAAGACGGGATGACAATAGCTGTCCTCCATATAAGGGGAAAGGAGTGTGAGGTCCAAATCTTGTTGAAGATTGTGAGTAGGGTAGTGGTGGCCTTGATGGGGAGGTGTTTCAGGAACTGGTAGGGGATGTTATCTGGGCTCTTGGAGGTACAGCCAGCATCGTGGATGGCTAGGTTTAATTCAGAGAGGGTGAGAGGGGCGTTGTAGCTTTTGGAGTTGTCGGAAGGAAAAGTGATTTTCCGGGCTTCATCAGAAAGCTTTTTTGGTTTTGAAGGCATTGGAGTAGTTGGTCGAGGATGAGATGTTGCTGAAAGTGGCGGCGCGGTGGTTAACGATGTCCTTTTTTGCGGTGAAAAGGTCACCATTCTGAGAGAGATGGGAGATTTGCCCACTCTGCCATGGAAGCTGTTAACCACTCTCCAAATCTTCTTTGTGGGGGTGTTGGTGGTGAGAGAAGAGATGAAATTGTTTCAAGTGTTAGTTTTACTGTCCTTGATAGTGCGTCTGGCCTTGGCACGGCTGATGCAAAAGAGGTTAAGGTTATGGGTGGTCGGGTTAGTTTTAAAGTTCCTGAGGGCTCTTTTGCTGTTCTTGATGGTGGTTTTGCAGTCATCAGAGAACCAGGGGTTGGGAGGATGATTTGGGGGTTAGAGGTTTTGGGAATTGAGCAGGTGGCGATGTTGATAAGGATATTACTGAAGTTTGACATGGGTTCCTCATCCTCAAGGAGATGGGGGGAGAGGTGTGAGTCACAGAGGGTTTCGAAAAGGGGCTAGTCAGCCTTCTCGAGGTTCCAATTTGGGGTGTGGTCAGTGGGGGTTGGAAGGTTGGAGTGTATAAGAAGAGGGTAATGATCACTACCACAGAGGTCAGCAGTGACTCTCCAGCTAAAATCAGGGAGGAGGTTGGGGGAACAGATAGACAGGTCAATACAGGTAAGGGAACCTGTGGCAGGGTGAAGGTAGGTCGGGGAGTTAGTGTTGAGCAAGGAGAGGCTGTGCTGACGAAGAGTGTTCTCGATAAGCTTGCCTCTGGGGGTGGTGGTAACAGAGCCCCACAGAGGGTTGTGAGCATTGAAGTCACCAAGAAGGATGAAGGGGTAGGGGAGCTGAGAGATGAGGTTGTTAAGGCTGGTTGGCTGAATGTTGGTGTTGGGGAAAGATAGATATTGCAAAGAGTGAAAGTTTTGTGGAGGGAGATTGACATACAGATGGCCTGAAGGTCAGTGTGCACTTGAACAGGTCTGTGCGGGATATCGTGTCTTATGAGAATAGAGACGCCCCCACAGGCCCTGTCGGCGTCCAATTGAAGTTTGTGATAGCAAGCGAAGTTGTTGAGGGAGTAATGGTCAGTGGTTTTCAAGAAAGTTTCTTGTAGGCAGAAGACAACCGGGTTGAAGGTGGTGACCAGAAGGTCAATTTCTTCAGAATTGGTCTTAAGGCTCCTTATGTTCCATTGTATGATGTTGAGAATGTTATTTCTATCGTTTATGTTGCACGCCATAAGGAGGCAAAGGGTTATCTTGAGGAGGATCTGTTTGTTCTGAGTTGCTTAATTTTCTCTTTGGATTTGTCCCTATTTCTTTGGGAACGGTTATTTTTGAAAGTTGGACGAGAAGTATGTTAGGTAACCGAACAATCCATGTTCTCTTCCATGTCATTAGTGTGGGTGTGGGTTTGGATGGTAGACTGTTTGTTTATTGGGTGTTTCTTGGCTTGTTGCTTGTTGATTGGGTGACTGTTACTGTAAGCCACGTTGGCTTGAGTTTCTTGTTTGTTGGCATTAGATGTGTTGACGTAGGGGATGGCAGAAGTCTTTGAGGAGGAAGGAAGGTTAGGGGAAAAAGTGGTGGTGGTGGAGGTCGTTTGGGTAGTAGGTGTGGTTTGTTTGTTGTCAATGGTGATGGGCTTAGGACTCGGTAAGAAGAGCCAGGTGAGGTCTGTTTGGGTATGCAAGTCAGTTTTTTTTGTGTTAGGGGGGGCATTATTGGTGTGGGAGGAGACTACACTCGAGTAGGATGGTTTAGTGTGCAGTGAAGGGAGAAATTGCTTCCTGGCCTCTGGGTATGTGATGTTGGGGTTAAGGGATTTTAGTTTGGTTATTTGTTTTTCTTGGAGCCAGGTGGGGCAGTCTTTAAAGAAGGAGGGATGGTTTGCTGGATGGGTACCGCTGCAATTCGTGCAGTGTGGGGTGCTGGTGCAGGAGGTGCTGTCATGGTCTAGGGCTCCACAGTTGCCACAGCGCGCTTGGCTGCGGCAGGAGTTTTTCCCATGGCCATACCTCTGGCACTTATGGCAACGGAGGGGGTTTGGATGTAAGGGGTGACTGGGATCCTTAAGTGGCCTGCTGTTATGTGGGAGGGGAGAGTTGGTGTGGAAAAAGTTAGGAAAATGGTGTTAGTGCAAATGAGTTAAAAACATTACCCTTGAGTGCCAAGTGCTCTTCCTTCAAATGACAATGTCTGCAGAGGTATGTAATATGATTATTCAACAAACAATTGCCTTGTTGCTTTCCTTCCATGAGCAGATAAAGGTAAGTACAAATATTGAAAGATATTAACATTTGAAGGAGAAAAAAATCTGTTTCCAGTTAATGACATAATCATGTAAATACCTTGAGTTGTTGCAGGAAGAGGCACCGACTTCTTATGGCTTCTTTTTGGCCCTGAAGGAGTTTTTAGAGTTGCAGCTTTTGAAGCCACCTTTTTATGAGTAGTTTTCTTGCGAGTAGCCTTTAATGGTGGATAGCACTCATCTTCTTCTTCTTTTTCCTCACTGTCATCTTCACTTTCTTCTTCTTCTTCTTCCTCGCTGTCATCTTCACTTTCTTCTTCTTCTTTTTCTTCTTGCAATTGCTCAAATTTTGCTCCATTATATGACCATGAGACAAAGAAAGCTTTTAATCCATTTCCAGACAGCCTGAAAGTAGCCCTCATACTCACAGGGACTTCAGTAACCTAGAATGATTTGTAAATACCAAATAGGTCAAAATCTTTGGTAAAACTTGAGAATAGGGCTCACCCGAAACAAAAATCCACAGGGGCACTATCATTACCGTCAATACGAGAAAACACAATTTTTCATAATTTTGACAAATAATTGTACGTACCTCAACTGAAAACTTACAGAAATCTAATCGTTATCTGATTTGTCATAATATTTCAGCAAAAAAATAAAATTCCACACCCCGAAATATATATATAAGTAAGCATCCCATGTCCCACATGACATCCTATCTATGACCCACATGGCAACCCATCCCTTGTCCCACAGGGTATTCCATCAGACCTCCCACATGGCATCCTACTCCATGTCCCACATGACATCATTTTGATGATTAAGGAAGACATTTTCTGTAGCTGTTCATATAATTTTACATGATGTAAACATTCCATTAAACCTTTTGTTACTCTTTACATCTGCTGTGTAACTGTGCAATCACATGTGCTTCATTAAATAATTTGAAGAATATCCTTAACATCACACAAAACTTGAGTAATCTGTTTCCTTTCACTTGGATTCAAATGACTTTGGGTTGAGTTCAATTTTTTCATGGAATTTTTTTTTCAGAAAGGAGAATTTCATCTTCTTTAAAAAAAAATCTAATTTGTTTTTAAACTAGAACGGTAAATACCGCCATGGTTTGCATGCTCATGCAAATTGACACCCATATCATATGACCCGGCCAATTACATAAATAGCATCTCACACTAAGTCCCACATGGCATCTCATGTCCCACATGGCATCCCGTGTCCCACATGGCATCCCGTGTCCCACATGGCATCCCGTGTCCCACATGGCATCCCGTGTCCCACATGGCATCCCGTGTCCCACATGGCATCCCGTGTCCCACATGGCATCCCGTGTCCCACATGGCATCCCGTGTCCCACATGGCATCACGTGTCCCACATGGCATCACGTGTCCCACATGGCATCCCGTGTCCCACATGGCATCCCGTGTCCCACATGGCATCCCGTGTCCCACATGGCATCCCGTGTCCCACATGGCATCCCGTGTCCCACATGGCATCCCGTGTCCCACATGGCATCCCGTGTCCCCCATGGCATCCCGTGTCCCACATGGCATCCCGTGTCCCACATGGCATCCCGTGTCCCACATGGCATCCCGTGTCCCACATGGCATCCCGTGTCCCACATGGCATCCCGTGTCCCACATGGCATCCCGTGTCCCACATGGCATCCCGTGTCCCACATGGCATCCCGTGTCCCACATGGCATCCCGTGTCCCACATGGCATCCCGTGTCCCACATGGCATCCCGTGTCCCACATGGCATCCCGTGTCCCATCCATCCATCCATCCATGTTCATTTGTAGTAGGCGCCTTTTCCATAGGATACAAAGCGCCCAGATGTGTCCCACATGGCATCCCGTGTCCCACATGGCATCCCGTGTCCCACATGGCATCCCATGTCCCACATGGCTTTCCGTGTCCCACATGGCATCCCGTGTCCCACATGGCATCCCATGTCCCACATGGCATCCCATGTCCCACATGGCATCCCATGTCCCACATGGCATCCCATGTCCCACATGGCATCCCATCTATGTCCCACATGGCATCCCACCCTATGTCCCACATGGCATCCCACCCTATGTCCCACATGTATCATATCCCATGTCCCAAATGTATCATATCCCATGTCCCAAATGACATACCACCGCATGTCCCACATGACATCCCATCGCATGGTTGTATATGGACCTACCGTGCACAAATTAACAATAGTTTCTGCGTCAATTTCATTTGTACTCGAACTTCCTTTTGACATCTTATAAAGAAACAGCTCCCCCTCTTTGGGTCTGAATGGAACCTTTGTCCTGCTCGGGATTTCATCTGGCTTCATGAACCACTGTACGGTAGCTCTTTTGTTATCCTGCTCCCCACCTGGTTGAGTTTGAGATAAAAAAAAAGGTCACGTCAAAGGTAACAATGGTATTGTTTTTTTGTTTTGTTTCTAAATCATAGTGATTAATAAACATTAAAAGATAAGTAATATATCAATTAATATTAATATATAAATCAATTAATAGTAATATTACAAGTGCTCATCACCCCTTGTTTTTACTTCTTTGTATATCATTCTTAACATCTGAAGAAACATTAAGTAGGTCCGAGCTTTGAATGTTTCACAGTACACCAATGACATTGTCACAACCTCAACAAACTGTATGTCAGTAATAATAATCAAAATTTCTTTTGAAAATATTTATGTTCATTTGGAAGTTGAGTAGCTAAAAACAACAAGTAAACAATGTTAATTTCAACATACAAGACTTCTCAATTTAAGTCTAAATTTAACCAATAAACTTATGAAGTTCTGAGAAAATTGTTGAAAAACCATTTTTGATCTAAGCCATACCTCAATCAAAATCTAGGACAAAAAGACAATCTCCTCATTTTGGAAAACTTAAAATAAGAAATTAAATATGGTAAAATCTTAGTATAGTAGTTCAACTTTGGCAAAAAGTGTTTTTTGTAATACAACTTTATTCCGTTAATAAAATAACTGAGAATTTTCTGAGAATTTTTGATGATTTTAAAAATCTGTTTGAAATAATTGTAAATGAAAATATTTTTGGTAAATTTTTGTGTTAAAAATACAATTTTAGTGCAAGAATAAAAATATTGAAAAATAATAATCTAAAAATGCAAGGTACATGTACTTAATTGAACTCTATAGAGTAATTTACCACAATACTAGGATTTTTCCATTATGACATTAGAAATAAGAGCTGCATTCCTGTTCATACACCACAAATCTACATTTGTCAAAACATTCTTAAACTTTGACTAGACAAAACTTGAAAACTAAGTATGCTACATTTCAAAATTCAAAGATTTTCTACTCATATTATGCTTATTTTGATAAATAGGAAAGAAAATTTCTGTAGCTGTTCATATAGTTTTACATGATGTAAACATTCGATTAAACCTTTTGTAACTCTTTACATCTGCTGTGTAACTGTGCAATCACATATGCTTCATTTAATAATTTGAAGAGAATTTTTAACATCACCCAAAACTTTAGTAATCTGTTTCCTTTCACCTGGATTCAAATGACTTTGGGTTGACTTCAATTTTTTCAAGGAATTATTATTTTTTCTTTCAGAAAGGAGAATTTCTTCTTCTTTAGAAAAAATCTTATTTGTTTTAAAACTAGAACAGCAAATACCATCCTGGTTCGCATACCTATGCAAATTGACGCCCATATCATATGACCCGGCCAATTATATAAGTGGCATTTCACATGGCATCCCACGTCCCACATGGCATCCCACGTCCCATGTGGCATCCCATGTCCCATGTGGCATCCCATGTCCCACGTGGCATCCCATGTCCCATGTGGCATCCCATGTCCCACATGGCACCCCATGTCCCACGTGGCACCCCATGTCCCACGTGGCATCCCATGTCCCACGTGGCATCCCATGTCCCACGTGGCATCCCATGTCCCAAGTGGCATCCCATGTCCCACGTGGCATCCCATGTCCCACGTGGCATCCCATGTCCCAAGTGGCATCCCATGTCCCACGTGGCATCCCATGTCCCACGTGGCATCCCATGTCCCACGTGGCATCCCATGTCCCACGTGGCATCCCATGTCCCACGTGGCATCCCATGTCCCACATAGCATCCTATGTCCCAAATGGATCCCATGCTACATCTATGTCCCACATTAATCCAACCATATACACCACATGAATTCCCTCCCTATGTCCCACATGGCATCCCATCCCTTGTCCCACATGGTATTCCACCATACCTCCCACATGGCATCCCACTCCATGTCCCACATGACATTCCATCCCATCCCTTGTCCCACATGGCATTCCATCATATGTCCCACATGGTATCCCATCCTATGACCCACATGGCATTCCACCCTATGTCCCACATGGCATCCCACCCTTTGCCCCACATGGCATTCCACCCTATGTCCCACATAGCTCCCATCCTACATGTATGTCCCACATTAATCCAACAATATGTACCACATGACAACCTTCCCTTTGTCCTACATGGCATCCCTCCGTGTGTCCCGCATCAGTGGCTTCCCACCTGATGTCCCACATGGCACCCTTCCTTATGTCCCACCATATGTTCCACATGGTCCCAACGACATCCTACTTTATGTCCCACATGGCATCACATTCCATGTCCCCATGGCCTCCTACCTTATGTCCCACATAGCCTCCTACCCTATGTCACACATGGCATCCTACCCCATATCATGCATGGCATCCCAACCTATGTCACACACTGTATTACTCGTGGCATCCCACCACGTCCCACATGGCATCCCTCCCTATGTCCCACATGGCATCCCTCCCTATGTCCCACATGGCATTCCTCCCTGTGTCCCGCATCAGTGGCTTCCCACATGATGTCCCACATGACATCCCACCATATGTTCCACATGGTATCCCTCCTAATGTCCTAATGACATCCTACTTTATATCCCACATGGCATCACATCCCATGTTCCCATGGCCTCCTACACTATGTCCCACATAGCCTCCTACCCCATGTCACACATGGCATCCTACCACATGTCACACCTGGCATCCCAACCTATGTCACACACTGTGTTACTCGTGGCATCCCACCATGTCCCAAATGGCATCCCTCCCTATGTCCCACATGGCATTCCTCCCTGTGTCCCGCATCAGTGGCTTCCCACATGATGTCCCACATAACATCCCACCTTATGTCCCACCATATGTTCCACATGGTATCCCTCCCAATGTCCCAATCACATCCTACTTTATGTCCCACATGGCATCACATCCCATGTCCCCATAGCCTCTAAGTTATGTCCCACATAGCCTCCTACCCTATGTCACACATGGCATCCTACCCATGTCACACATGGCATCCCACCCCATGTCCCACATGATATCCCATAGGCTCCATAAGAAGTCTCATCCTAGCTACCACAGTCCCTGATTGAGCATACTATGTATGAAAGTGTTAATTCATATAATAAGTTATATGCAAATGACTTGTTGATGGATGTAATCGCCTTTACATAGGTTCGCATTATGCTTCGCAGGCGAACCAAAAAAGCTATAAAAAATATATCCAAAAAAATTCAAATAATTTTTTTCTCAAAAGGTTTAAACAAAATTAAAAAGCAAAAATGACAATTTTTAAAAAAGGACATTTGTTTTCAAAAAAGGCAATCTGATACTTTGTTTATAATCAGAGCCAGGTTAGAATTGCAAAGCTTTTAACAGAATTTAAATAGGATGACAATCATTTTGTTATTTTTGAAAAGAGCCAACAAGAACATCAGTTTTGCGCACCTGTATCAAACAGAGTTTCAATCTGTGCAACAAACTCCTCTTCCTTGCCCTCACTTCCCCCATCCCCCTGCACCAAAACATAGTCTCCAGCATTCACCCTCTTCTTGTTTGGTAGTTCCAGAGTTCTGTTGAAAAAAATAAGATACAATAAAATTCTTAAGCTGGGTAATTTTATCCCAAAATACTAGCATACACTGTAGCTAAATATTTTGAATTGAACATGAATATATGTGGAATAAGTACCATACATGTATATTAATTCCACAAGAAAATGAGTTTTATGTACTTAATAATCACATACAAATGAATCAATAGTTGTTTAGAAAAAGTTGATTTGTTTTGCTGGATTGAAGAGCACTTTGACAGTTAGCCATAAAGTCAATCTGAGGGATAGTCAGAAAGAAATTTAAGATGCTGTTGGTGTGGGGCTTTCTAATTAATTCAATTCAGGGGAGAACAGTTAAGGCTATGAAAGGGCTAATTACATCTGTGAGAAAGGAGGCAATTTACTTTTAGCTTTACCTTCCTTTTTCCCCAATTGTATTATAAAACAAACCTTCCGGCAAACTGATAAGCATTTGATTTTTAAGTGAGCACAAAATTTAACAAAACTTTTCTGTGGACCATTAAAACACAGTGAATTAACATATAAAACGCTACAAGATGCACAAAGTACATACTTATATGAATTGCACTTAAAGTTACTCATAATTTTTTGATTCAGGTCTGTGTTTTTTTGTGGAATTTTGGAACTTTAATGGAAGTATGCTTAACATACTAAAATGCTAAACAAACAAAAAAGGCAACCCAAATATATGTAATAAGCTGAATGGTGAGATGAGAAATGATGTAAGGAAGATCAGAGAAAATGGATGGAATGATTTCTGAGACAACATTGATTGACTGATGAGCGATGGTCATAGATGATCTCAAGAGAAAATATGATGCATTTAAAGAGAGAGTAAACTAAGGGGTACAGTGGTGCAAAAAGAAGTTTGAGGCTCAAAAAGGAATGCAGAGAAAATTTCTTTAGATATCACGGTCACTATGGTACAGTAATTAAGTTCATATAACTCAGATTTCAAATCTTCTGATTTCAGTCATTTATTGCCAATGGTAGGCTTAGTTTTGAAGTGAAGACCACTGCCAAAAAAAAAATTACCACTCCCTGGATTATGGAGGTAAATGTAGAAGTATCTGTTATAGTATCTTATGTGAAATGTGGGAAAACAGCAATGTTATATTTCTTCAACGACACTTTACAGAAAGCAAAGAAAAATTTAATATAAATATATAAAGTCATTGTATATAATAATATTGAAAACATATTGTGCATAATTTATTGATGTCAAAATGTGGTTTCGATAAAGTACCATTAAAGCAATTAAAGAGATAACTTAATACACAGTGAAAATTTAATATCAATGTAAGGGCCTAGACCACAGGCGTTCCTAGCATTATGGCAACCTATGTACGTATGTATGTATGTATGTACGTACGTATGTATGTACGTACGTATGTATGTACGTACATACGTATGTATGTATGTACTATATATAAGGTGGGTCACTCTCCTAGCACGATTCCCGAAACATAAATGAAAATTCCTCTTTTCGACCACTCTCTAATCTTAATCACATTTTTTACTATATTTTGCATCTGGATACCAAATTACAGCATCCAGATATTAAAATTCAAATTTTCCCTAATTTGTACCCAAGGAATTTGGTTTTGAACATTTTTTGCAAGGAATGGATTGTTAAGGAATTTAAAGTTTTATGACTAGGGATCAAGATGCAGGAATCAAACTTCAACAAAATTTGAGCTTTATAGGCGCCACTTGAAATGGCAACCATAGGGATCATTAGTGTTAGCCTTCATAGGAAAAATTTGGAGCTATTCCGAAAGCCGTGTTAGACTTAAAAGCACTGCTGTTTATTTGCAGCCATCAAATTCATTGTCAAATGAAAAAAGAAGTAAATAATTGCTATAAAAATCATGCTAGAAGAGTGATCCACCTTGTTACTGTATATATATAACATAACCTGCCTTTAGGTCGCCATTGCTCCTAAGTCGCCATCCATCTGCTTTGATCGATCTGTTTCCTTGCCCATGCCCCTACCCTGGTAATAATTATAGTAATTAGGAAGCAAATTTGGAATAGGTGGCATGTAAACTACCATCATACGCACAAGAAGATCACGTGATTCAAATTCTATCATGTACAGTACCTTACAGACCACAAAATTTGATTCAGCCAACTCACTGTTCGACTCATGTTGTTTACGTCATTATTACAAAATTAGAGAGCGCCCTTCCACAATTGTCATTTTTGGTAAGTTTTTTATCCAAAGAACATTGTTGCTATGATGCCAAATAGTGCTAAATACCTTTTGTAGAGTCTGTAACGGGAGTGGCAAAGTTAGGGCAGATGACCTTCCACAAAGTAGCAGTATGGCAAAATGCATTCTACATGTTAAGGGATAGGGGTTATGAGTTCAAGCGCTAGGGAAATGTTAAAGAGACAGGAGGTCATAAATTAAAGGAAAAAGATATCTTCATAATTTAAAAGAGATGGGGAAAATTGGTTACGGGGTTGACATAGATTAAGGGGGTAGGTTAAAACGGTAGGGTTTCATAGGTTAAAAGGGTGACATGTCATAGGTTAAGGGGGTAGTGTTTCATAAGTCAAATGGGTTGTGTCCTTATTTCAAAAATGAATTAAGATCATTGAGTATTTTTCAATACATTTCTTGACTTTTTTTAATTGACAATGGTTTTCAATAACTTTTATTTTGAAAGGACATTGGAGACCTTCTAATTTAAACATGCACATTTCATCACTTATCCCCAGCTCACATTGGAATAACATGAAGTGGCGTCTTAAAAGGCAAGGTGCACCTTAAAGTCACCAGTGAAGATTTTTTGAAGTTTTTAAATGCATATTACCTTTAAAGTGTCCAATAAATATAGCTGTTGACTGCATTTTTAACTGTGTGAATAGTGTTTAAGTTGAACAAAAATTTGTAAGTGGAGTTATTTCAGGCCAAAACTTTTACGAAATCCATCATGGAAGTGGCGGTTTAAAGGCAGGTTACATGGTAAATTTCTAGTATAACGGTAAATATCTATATAAAGATTTTTTCTTTTTCCTTTTAATTTTGGTTTTATTCCATTGTATTTATGTAATTTAACTATTTTCCTTTTTAGATTTGTGTCTTTTAAGTAGACACTAAGCCAAATGTGTTTAACAAAGAAGAAGAATTCTTACGTTTTTGCTTTCCGATCAAAACTTTTACACTTCAGTGTGTATACTATTAGCCTACTGTACTGATGAGCGAAGTCTGCAAGCTGTTTTGCAGTTTAGGTGAAATAAAAAGATAAAAAACATACGCATAATTATGTCCTCATTTTCAGGTTAGGTTTTAGGATTAAGTTTAGGTTTTAGATTTAAGGTTTAGGATTAAGTTTTAGGATTCTGACATTGCTGATTGTTAATTCCGCACCGTTATTCAGCTTTTTTTTTAAATGGCTGACAAAAACGCAAAATTTGTGAGCTCGTGATTTGTTATCCTTTTTTAACGAAATTTGCTCGAAAAGGTATATTATTTTGGAATAATGGAAAAATAAAGAACAGTTAAATTGATGAAAGGTAAGAATTTTTTCAAAATGACTAATAAGCATGATTTTCTTGAAGCCTCAATTTTTTTCTCCAAATTTTACCAGATTTTAATAAAAACCCATTTTTTGCCCCAAAAATCCTAGATTGTTGACTAAAATAGATGTTTAAAGAATTTTAAATCTTTCCTTAATAAATCCTGAAAGTTTCAAGAAAATTGGTCACCAAAAAGTATTAAAAATGTTGAAATTAATTCCTATTTTAATTTCAACATTTACCTAGCAATACTAGGATTTTTCCCGTTACATTATATATTGATTAGTATATAGGTTGCCATAACGCTAGGAGCACATGTGGCCTAGACTAGCTATTATCCCACAATACACTTTTTGACATACTGGTGGCATGTACAGTGGAGGCCATAGATCAGTAAACAACAGCAATCATACAACGTCAGCATCAGAAACAGATTAACTTGTAAGAAATTACAGCCAAACGATGGTAAATGGTTCCATATGGGTAACTGCTGGCTCTTGCCCATGTTTGAAGTGTTCGTAAAATCTGTCTGCAGGACTGCAAGCCATGATCTATAAAAGGAAGGCTACAACTCTACAAGACTTACTTACCTCATAACTCATTCCATATGCCTAGGCCTACATAACTTAAGTTAGCCTAGACCTACAGTAGTACAGGTACAGGATGAAATTGAGAAAGTCACTCACTTGTACTCTATCTTTGCCCTCCGTTTTGATTTACTTTCCTCTGAAATCGCATCTCCAATCCATCGGTACATGGAAATGGTCATGCTTTTTTTCTGTAGATTTTGATTCTCTAAAAGTGGTGAACTATTATTGCACTTAATTATAATGTTAATACACAGAACAAAGCTTTCGTTGCAATATCTATTTCAGTAAGTTGCACAAAACAGTACAGCTGAGCATAGTCAATCAGCTGTTTTGCAAGCGTCTCTTTAATTTTTCGCGGGCTTAAGTCACATGTATACCACCTGATCAACCAAAGCCACAGATTGACGAGTTTTGTAATGTGAGTTAGTGTTATAAACATTATGGTAAGCTAGCTGCGAGTCAGAACATTGAGTTGTAGCATGTAGCAGGAAGTTGCTACTATTTTGTTTTCTTTCTCCACCTTGTTTCTGATGATGATTCAGATCAATTTACAACATAGTTTTTCTGATGATGATTCAGATCAATTAACAACATAATTTTCAACAAATTGAATCGTATTAATACAGAGTTGCTACACCAGCTCTGCTATCTATTATATTATCTGTATTTGCCAGTATCTTTTTAGTGTAATTAAAGAGTTGATTTTGAAACATTTTGAATTAATTTTTATAAATCATAAATTTCGAAATGTTTGATGTATAAATCATATGCCTTGAGGTGTTCGATCTTTAATTTTTAAAAGGATTTTTTTTTTATGTTGAGTTACATTGTTATGATTGTTTATGTGTTAAGGTTGTATTTTACAAATTGGTTTCATGGTCGTGGTTCCAAAATTATTCAATTATAATTCTGAAAGTTTGTTGAGTTATTTCACAAATGTACTTCTAAGAATGTCAGCCTTTGAATATTTGTTCGTAGTTGGCATGGTTTTCGATTTTCACATGTCTGTCGTCTGTCACGTTAAAAGTTAGGGTAGTACGGAACTAATTATTTGCCCTTGAAGCCTATGATGAAAGAGTCTACTTCGGGGTCCTTTTTGTACCAGAATGTTATAGATTTGGGATCATTTGTGATGTTTTCCAAAAAAGTACCATCTAATATATCGCGGATGAGAGTACTTTCAATAGGGGTTCACCAGAGGTTTTGGCCTTTTTTTTTGGAGGGGGGGGGGGGTGAAATGAATCACTCAAATTTGGGTATGGGTCCATGAAACTGAAACAAATCTCGTCAAGATTGGATATACATAGACAAGACCTTTCTTTTCTCTACCATTCCTGAAATTTTCAAGTTCTCTGCTTCCTGTCCCATGACATGGGACATCCAATCACCTTTAAGTGTTATCATGAGTTTGATTAACATGGTATGATACTTTCCTCCAATCAGATAACCATCTGATCAGGTGTTCAGGTTTATCCAATCAGGATAGTTGCTTGCTTGGAAGGGCGTATGCTATATTGATCTGTATCCACTTTTAGAAATAGAAACCAAACTAAAAAATTTTAATGGCTTTTTCAGACTTATTTGTTGTGTGGCCGCAAAAAACGTTATTTGGCCTTTTTATGAAATGTTGCTTTTTTTGGCTTTTTTAAGACTTATTTGGAATCAAAAACTATTATTTGGCTTTTTTTATATAAATTTGATATCAAAGAATAATACAAAATGACTTTTTGGAGGCTCTTTTTGGCTGTAAAATATCTTATTTGGCATAGGTTAATTCTGGCCTTTTCACAAAGGAGGGGTGGAGAATAAATAAAAAGTGAAAACAAAACTTTTTGAAGACGTTTGGACCATGAAATATTTTGCAGTGTTCCCCAAAAACCATAATAGCTTCTTTTTTTCAAAAACTGGCAAACAGTTCACCAATTAATGAAACTTTAGGAATGTGCCCGGAAATGATCGAAATTTTGGCTAAAATTGAAGAACAGTTTTCGAAAAAGAAAGGTAGGGGTTTGAAGGAAAATTTTGGTACAAATTATTTTATAGCTTTGGACTTAGAAGATTTCACCTTCCACCAACTTTAAATTGAAAAATTATTAAGACAAAATTGAAACAATTGGTAAAATTGAACAACAACAAAAAACATTTAGTGAAATAATTTGAAATTCTGGTCAAATTTGCTTTCATTTAGAATTGTGTGGTAATTGCCTGATAAAAAAATGCCAAAGGATTATACCAACTGAAGTTTCGTGAAGAGCAAAACAAATGGGGAGGGGGATTTGGCATGGTTTTTTATCAAAATAGCAAAACAAGATGGGTAGTACGTGCCGGGATATAATGAACTCAGGGATGCTTGACCAACTTTTGGCCTCTTTACTCAATACTTGATCAACTATTTTGCAATTTGATCAACTTTTCTTTTCTTTTTTGGCCTTTTAGATTTTAACAAATTTGTTGGTATTGACCAACTTTGTAGATTATTATGGGGATGCAACAAGTAGTGTAGCCTCAGGGGCCCGGAGGTATAGGTAAATGATCGTCCTTCATATTCTTATTCTATCATTTACTCTATGAAAAAGTTTGCCTTACAGTTTACGCCTACGTGGTCAGGTAGTAATGTTACTGTCTTCTCTTTAAATACATCTGCTTTGATTACAGACATGCAATTATAAAGACAATGACATTAAAGATATGCAAATTTGACTCCTTTCATTTGTTACCCCCTCACGTATGATACTTCTCCACACCATGGGCACATGAATGCAACACCCCCAGTTCCCACTACATCCCATATATAACCACATCCCCTGCATGTAAAAAAATTGAATTCCTAAAGACATACAGGCATCCCTCACTTTTTGTTGAAAAAGTACCGAATTTTTCTCTCGGACGGATCAGTCATTCAGTGTCCGTACTTCCGTTTCTTTCTACTTTCTACCGAAATACGACCAATTGCTTTTGATAATTTTCAATATATAATGCCTCTTGTGGTTTACCCTGGTCCGAAACACTACAAATCACTGAATTTAACTGGTTTGCGGAAAAGAAATATAAACTGCGTGCCAGCATCACTTTTCCAAGTGGATTTGGGTGATAAGTTTTTTTTTTTTTTTTTTGAGGGAGGGGGTGCTTAAGCTGTGATGATTTTCAGTTCTGTTTATAGGCCTAACGTCACTTGAAATTTTTTTCACGGTAGTTATTTTCTTCAAGAGGAAAGCATTTAACTAATGTTAATGCTGCTAAGAAATGTCTTCCGCCCTGCACTCTACAACGTCTTGGGTGCCGGAATGTTATAAAAAGTTGGAAGCAAAACGAAATGGCTGCCGTAGTCTGTACGTATTGTGTATTTTTTTGTTTTTAAGTTGCTTGCCTGGGCCCTGACCCTCCCTCTTGCTCCCCCCTCCCCCGCCCCCAGCTTCCGGTGCCAAAGGGAAGTCTCACAAACAACTCTCTAGTTTCTCTCAGAGATTTTAAGTGCACTTGAGGCCATAGGTTATGTTGTTGAGAACCCAAACTGAAAATTTCTGTCAATACTATTTGAAACCTAGTTACCCTCATTTTGTCCCAACAGCAATAAGCCAGTTCATGGTAACGAACGCGTATGCCCGGAACTGATTGTGGGATCAGGTCAAGTGATAATAACAATCAGCTCGGTACTGTCCGATCATATGTAAACCAAAGGTTTCTCTGTGTTAATTCTACCGCAGGATGGCTTTGTGAAATGCCATGTGGGACATAGAGATGGATGCTATGCAGGACATAGGGATGGATGTCATGTGGAAGATAGGAATGTGGGACATGGAGAGGGATGCCATGTGGGACAGAGGAGGATTTCCTTGTGGGCATATGGATGAATGACATGTGGCACATGGGTAGAGATGCCATGTGGGACATAGAGATGGACTTCATCGATGAATACCGTGTGAGCACAGGGAAAAATGCCGTGTGGTTCATAGGGTGGGATGGCATATAGGACATATGAGTGCATGGGATGGCATATGGGACATATGAGTGCATGGGATGCCATTTTGTACATCTTTAGGATGAGATGCCATGTGGGATATAGAGATGGATGTCATGTGGAACATAGGAGGGTGAGACATGGAGAGGGATGCCATGTGGGACAGAGGGAGAGATTGCATGTAGGGCATAGGGAGGAATGATATGTGGCAAATGTCCTTCCCACCCTATATTCATATCTATGTCCCACATGGAATCCCGCCCTTGTTGGTTGGTAATGAATATTCAACACCTCCCTGGATGAATGATGGCACAAGATGTGCGCGTTCTGTTTCGTTTACTCTCCCATGATTCTATCATAAAGCGAGAGAGAGAGAGAGAGTTAAACACACAATTACAATGACGGGGTCGTCGCCTGCGTATTCGGTTATGATATAGTAACAATGCTATCACGAAACGCTTAATACGACCCGGACGAGAACACAGGTACGACGTACGGACAGACATAACATCGACAACCAAGTCAATGTCCACGGCCTTTGATGACCAGTTGTGGTGCACTGCCGAATCATAAAGCGCGTAAATGGACGCATTATATTAGGCCGCATTTACGCTCATTGTTTGAACTCATAATTGTAACTCACTGACACAAAATGGCGAATCGCACGGTAAAAGACGCGAAAAGTGTCAAGGGAACAAATCCTCAGTATTTAGTCGAAAAAATCATAAGGTCTCGAATATATGAAAGCCGTTACTGGAAAGAAGAATGCTTTGCTTTAACGGGTGAGAATTTCACCAATCAACTTAATATCACTGCCTCATTATTTTATCTTGTTGCAACTAGGGAGTTGCGATTAAAATTAGGCCTACACTAGTAGAACTAGAAGTAGCCTATGTGTAATAATTCAGCACATTAGGAATTCTTTTTACTTTCGTTCGTTATATGTAGTTTTCTACTTCTATAAAATATCATTGATAAAAAGTTAAAGATAAGAATATTCTACTTAAAAAGTATTTGAACTCTTAAAATTTTCATTATTTTTTGATTTTTTTTTTTCGTCAAGGTGTACATGTACCACGAAATGTGTACCACTTGAAAAAAAACATCTTAAATAAACTCTTTGACATTAGGTCTAGATACAATGATACCCGTCGGCCAGTCGGCTATTAAATAAAATCCGTTTTAAGATTGAACCTTTTTCTATCGGTTTTGTATGTACCAGTTGCAATAAAAGAATAACAAATTGCGCATTTATACGGCGAAAGCGTAGTCAAGTAGTTACGAAAAGACAATGCGCTAAACTGGTACTGGAATTTCGCAAGCGATAAGATCGCGAAAACATGGAAAAACAATATTCATCATGCAAACTTTGTTTATGTTGCAACTTTACAATAATTTTCATACGTTATTTTACCTGCGAAGTTTGACCATATTTTTGAGGATTTTTTTATTTGTGCGATTTTGATCAAACGGAAAAAAAGTAGTATGATTGTTTTACAGAATCAAGTGTCTCGAGTGATGTAGGCTCGAAATCAAAAGGTAAAAAAGTTTCTTTTACTCGTGAACGGAAACATTTTGAAGTTATAATTTAGCACAAATTTGTGATTTTGTACGTTTTAAGAGTAAGAACAAATGGTAAGTTTTAGCAATAAATGACTAGAAATAAACAAATAAACAAATTCGAAAATATGCGGAATTGGTACATGTGCTGAATTGGTACACTTACTGTGGCCTAGGCCTAGCCTAGTAGTAGCACTAGCAACTAGCCTAATAATCTTAATAACTTAAGGCTTAAACGTTTGCAAATTGGGGGCTTAAAAGCTTTTTCAACTTCCCTTTTTGGCACTTATTTCAGGAATTGAAAATTTTGAATTAATAACTTTAAATAAGGCATTGTTGGGTTAAGTCTGTTGCATTTAAAAAAGAAATGAATATATGGGTTAGGAGAAGAATTAGGATTATTGAGTGGCACTGGTAGTACCTAATTGTGGAATCATTTAGGCTACCATCATTTGGCCATAATTTCTTTCACTTTAACCTGTTTCTGTATGCTGACATTGTGTAATTGCTGTTGTTTACGGATCTGCGGCCTCACGAAGGTTATGGTTTTTTCGAGATGAAAGACAAAACTTTTTTGGATTTGAATATTCTTCACTAAAATATTAAAAATGTTTTATCACTAGGTTCTTAACAAATTTATTGTTTATCCACACAATAATTCCGTTTAAAACTTACTTGGAAATGGTAGGATTTATCTATTTTCTGTGAGTCTTCAGTTGGCGTTGCGAACAACCATTCGGCCATTACTTTAAGAGCAGAACTAAAGTTTGTTGATTATTCATGAGTCAAAGTTTAATAAAAATATTTACTTGTTAATTGAATCTATTTAAATGTGCATGAGTTAACCAATTAGCTGTACGACAACCATAGAAGTAATATAACGTCAACATAAACAATTACAGAGACAGAAACTTTGAAGGTCTGACTGGGAATACTTTTTCACCAAAACAAGCATAAAGGGTCTTCTTTTTTTGTCTTTTTGAGCACTAAAACAACTGCAAAGAAGTACGTATCAGAATTAAAGCAAGGAAGGTACACAATATGCTTAGATAGCAAGTTTGGAGCAAATTTTTCCCCATTGACCATGGACCTAAGTTTGGTAGCCTAACGTTTAACACACCTACTTAATGTATGAAAAGTGTAATAACCTACTGTACACACCACCAGTATGTTAAAAAGTGTTTTTGGGGGATATATGACTAACAGCTACGTAGTAGTGTAAAGTGTTTTTAAGCTAATCCTACATGTATATCAAAGGAATGTGTAAATGAGATTAACTTTTGTGATGAAAGGTGAATAACTTGTAGCGTGTTTGTAACATTTGATTGGATTTGTGTAATTATTTCATATGATTTTGAATTATGCTTGCACAGTGTACCGGTTTTCTAACTAAAACCGGTTTGGGGAAACAGTGGTTTGGGTCTGATTTAAGCTTGTACAGTCTACCAGTTTTGTAACTAAAACCAGTTCGCGAAACCGGGGTTTTGGTCTGATTCATAATTTATTAAAAAAAACGAAAAAACCAAATCACTGTAAAAAAGAAATCAAAAAGATGGTAAAAATCGGTTTTATTTCAGTAAATAGAAAGTTCATGCTCTGTGTAAGAATGTATTTTAAAGTATCTTTTGATATGTTAGTGAAAATATGTGATATTCATACAGATTAAATTAATAATACAGTTGAGAAATAATAATGTTTGGAAATGCAATGCATAGTCATAAATATCACATGTATCTGTAATAACAGGCTCGAATCTGCTCATAATGTCTCTTTGTGTCTTCTTTCTGGGCTAATATTTCCAAGAACACAACAACTGTACCTTCATTTCTTTATAATCCCATTTATTTTAAGTCCTTAACATTCTCTCCCAAGTCCTTTTGTCTTGTAAAATACTTGTTAAATCCATTATAAATCCCGGCAATTACAATATCGCAAATCACAAGACCATTCACTTAAAAATTCACAACCAACCCCACGCTACATGCTTGCATACTGTGCAAGACTACATCAACTTTGATTTATAACACATTGTGTATGGGCACGACGGCCCCTGGATATGTCACTTGTGAATGAATATCATGACTTTTATTCCCACTGTATGTAAATCAGCGCAAGGGGTGATTTTTTCTCACGCGCCACGCCAGTACAGTAACAACAAGTTAGCAGGATTTGTATCTTTTTCACTTGTCCAGTGATAAGGGTCGATAATAGAGCTGTGACCGTTTAGCGTGTACACGCTACACGCTCGCAAATCTTGTAAACGTTTACTAAATACTTCATTGCGAGTAATCGTTTTTCATACATCATAGTGTCTTGCCGTTAAAAATCAATATTCATGATTCAAATCACACACACATTCGGCTGACAAAATTCCAATCAATGACTTTTTACAAACTAAACCCGATTAGCATAATCCTTTTTAAATGTGGGAATCACAAATGCGCAGTAATCACCAATGAATGGGGATATTATGCACTTTGATTTCGACGAAATCTGAGTAATTTAACTTGTAAAATGCACCGCGAATGTGCAGCAGTAAACAGTGAAACTAACAATAGGCCTAACGTTAGGCCATAAGGCTTTAAATCCCACGCAATCAAAGCCCGTTTTATCCACCAAAAAACACTTGAATCGTGACAATCAATACATTTACATGTAAATATTACCTGATGAGTCAAATAAATTTTGCAAGAAAGAAAAATTATTGCATAATAAACAAACAGAAAAAGGTTTTAACAGAGCTGAAATTCTGCATGCTTTGCAAAGATGGCGGCCATCTTTTCGAGAGAACTGATATTTCAGAACTTCCTGGTGGTGGTGACGTAGTTTTGAAATGTTTTATGGCGAGGTATATCATAGGAGTATGCAAGATTTTCACAGAACTTTGAAAGCCGTAGCGAATAGGACTAAAAAGTTACGCGATGTTGAGTTTAAATGACATTGAAAGGAAGTTATCTGTTCTTTCTAAACTGAATTTCCATGCATATTTTCCATAAAAATGATGATTTATACTGTAGAAGTAAAGTTTTTACGATTTGGAAAGCAAAACTCAGTGTCTATTTGGGCAATGCAGTCACTACTTTTGCCATACTGGTTGCGCGATTTTTTTTACTTCGCCTCGTAGTTTTGGAGCAATTTTGGTGTATTTCCGAAAATTACGGTACTAAACTTGTGTACACGATACACGCTCGCTTTTTTTGGTGTGTAACGTTTACTAAAATCACTAAACGTTCACAGCTCTAGTCGATTATTTGTTCCTTGACGCTGTGTATTATATTTGGGAAAGTTTGAATCTGGGAAAAACCATTGCTATAAATAGCATGGTAAATTGCGTGATCGTTATGGAATAACACAATGCAAAGCAAAGATCAATTATCCCTGTGCTATCAGTATCACTTACGAGGAAGCTGATAGATCACAAGAGAAAATGACCACTCATTCCCTCAATTTTGTTATTCCTTGCCGATCTCATTTTCATGTGTAAATTATACTGTCCTGGTCAAAATTGTTCAGATTGAAAAAGAACAAAGGATTTCATGCATTTTGTTTTGAAAAATTTCTTTGCCTGCCCTGTAAATATGTTTACTCTTAAAAACACTAGCGATGGAATCTTCCATTCCAATCACAAGTATATAATTGATCCATATCACATGTGACTCGCTTGGGGGTACAAGCTTAAATGATTTCATTGGGTTGAAGTAGAGCGAGTTTATATATTTTTTTTTGCGGACCCATTAGGCGATAGCCTGTTGGTATGCATGGATTAATACTATTATCTCTGCATTCCACTCTGCATATCATTTCACAAGTAGAAAGTACAAAAAGATTGGACTAAAACCCTATCCCCTCCCTTCAGCTTATGCATTAAATCAGACCTCTTCCATCTCGGCACCAACTCCGCCACTCTCGGCACCTACTCCTGGCCCACTTTTCCTCCTTGGGCCACCCCCCTTCCCTCTGTCCACCTAGGCCTCTCCACTCATCACAAAACTCAAACCCACCCTAACCTCTTCATCAATCTCCACAACCAAATCAAAGACCAACTCATAAATTACACCTCCATTTATACCGATAGCTCCAAGGAAGGTAACAAGACAGCTGCTGCTGCCATCATCCAAGACATCACCCTCAGTAGCAGATTTCCCGACTAACTCAACCATCTTTTTAGCCAAGGCTAAGGCCATTCTCTTTGCCCTCAACTTTATTGAGTACTCCCTACTCAGCCACTTTGTTATTTTCTCCGACTCAAAGGCTGTTCTTACTTCTTTACTCAATCTTAAATGGGATAACCTCACATGCCACCTCCTCCTCCGCAAACTCCTTTCTCCCACCCTCTGCAGGAAAAGTATTCTTTTCTTCTGGATACCCAGCCATGTTGGCATCCCGGGTAATGACAGGGCTGATGCAGCCGCTAAGCTTGCCCTCACCCTCCTCCCTGCCCCTTTTCCCAAAACCCTCTCTGACATTAAACAGCTTATCGCTTCCCTTGTTCGGGACCGCTGGCAAACCTCATGGAACTCCCAAATTGATAACAAACTCCATGTCATCCAGCCCACAATTCCGATCAAAGCCACCATCAACAACCTCTCTCGTATTGACAACGTTCATATTACCCGTCTTAGAATTGGTCACACTCATCTCACCCACTCCCACCTCCTTATTGGCTCCCCCCAACCCCTCTGCAACAATTGCCACTGCACCCTCACAATCCATCACGTTCTCCTTGCTTGCCCCCTGTACAACCTTCCCAGAGCTTCCCTTGCTCCCCACAACTCAATTGCTGAGTTCTTTTAGAAAAATCCTCTGGATAAAATTATCTCCTTCCTTCATCATGCTTCCCTCTACAACCATATTTATTTTTCCTCTTCCACCCCTCTCTACTTTGTTTTTGTTTCAACCATGCACCTCCCCTCTCGATCACAGCTTTCTGACCTTTTGTTCTTGAGTTTCTCTCATTCTCCCCCTGTTTCCTTTCCTTCCTACCTCTAGAATGATCTGACCTCTCAGGCACAATTTGACCCTCGTTGTCGTGGTGCCATTAAGCCCCCATCAAACAAACAAACAAAACACAAAGATTGTTAAAATACTTATGTGTTGTGTTGTTTTATATGATTCTGAATGACCAAAAATATTCTTCATCATTGTTAAATGTTTCAGATCAATGTTGAACTTATCTGCAAAAGTGCCAAAGAATTGCTTTTGCTCGGGTGCCTGACATGTGTTGTAAAAAAAAATGCTCCTTGCTGAAATAAGGTCTGGTTTGGTTTGAGTACGCAATGCAATATTTCGGTTTAATTTTCAATCCTGACTCCTACAGAGATTCCAGGTAATACACTTTTATTTTTATTTTTTTCATTCTGATGAAGAAAATACGAATTTGGTGGGGAGTGGAACACTACTTTTCATTAGCGGGCATTTTCTTTTCTGCCTTATTACACTCTAGTAATTCACGCAGTTTTATAACGCATTGAAGAAGGTGAATACCATATAGGGCGGGAACCTTTGGTGGCTTAAGTATTATAAAAAATGTCACCATGATGCACACACTATTTAAAGTAAAAGCATAGCAAGAACGATTATTGAACTTGAAAAATAACGGAGGTAGGGCCTATGCATGATTTATGAGGATTATTTGGGGGGTTGAGCTATTATTATTTGTTTTCTTTAAATAGCAGCCACAGCCTAGCCATGGTAAATGCTTCAAAGAAATGTTGAGTATCAAGTGGGTGGGATCTGAACTGTTAAGATTTTCCTGCCGTAGGTTGTATGCAAATCAGCAACAGTTGTACTGCGTGATCACTGATCAAGTATACGATGACTAGCATCTCACCATAAGATGATGCATTTAGAGGCTTAATTTATCTGTTTTACAAATATCCAACAAATTTTGTTTCTTTTTATATGAAAGAAAATTGAAATCATAACTATGAATTAGAAATCGTGAGCAAGTAAGAGCATATAGATGGCCTGTTCAAACAGCCTATTTCACAAGTTTTTTTAGTTCCACCCATTACACAGAGTGTAATGAGTGGAACTTATCAAATCGTAAGGTGAGCTCCCATTTGTGCCTGTGCAATGGTTTGCTTGAAAATGCATCTCCTAGGTTTTAGGAGTTTTGCTCTTGAAATTCTGGCTCAAACGAGATTTTTGTATGCGTCATATAGCTTGTATTTTGCTGAGAGGTATTCTGTGTTTTTTTAATTAAAGCTTTTGAAAGCTTTTACTACAGTATCAGATTTGATACGTAATGGTGCTAAAAATAGGTAGCTGTAGACATAATGCTCCACGTACCGTACATGGCTAGGTCCTCATGCATTCCGTACATGTGTGTCTTATTAGCAGTAGTAGTACCTTTCATATAAGAGCAAAATTATGCGATTTCATGAAAATTTGAGTGAATTACGGAATGATAAAAAAAATCTTTATCGGAGACTTGAAGCCGTGTGAAATTTTTGGGACGTGACTTTGTGTTTGTGTCAGGGAGTTGGCATTAATCCTTACTCTACCAGGGCTTTGAAAAAAGCAAGCCCAATTTTTGTAACTTTTTTTCATATGCATTTTTTGACAACTTTTCCTTTCATTTTCTTTCTTACAAGTTTGGTTGGAATAGGGGCTAAGATATTTATCTTTTGAGTAATGAAAGCCAAATATTGGACAAAATATGCAAATTAAGCAATTCTCGGCTAAATTTGGTCAACAAATGGTCAATCTTTGCAGAAGTATAACTTCCTGTCAATATTGAAAACAGAGATTTGTGCTACATATTTAGATTCTTTTTGAAATTTCCTTTTCATTGATGCTAATCTATGATTTTTAGAAAGAAAGGAAAGATGAAAAACACAAAAATGATTATAGTGAAAAGACCCATGAAAGCTGCAGCAGAAAAAAAAAGTTATGCAGTGATCACGGTGAGACTCAAATCTGGAGTGCTCGGTTGCTAGCCGCGCACATCTCCTCTGCACCACGTGATCATTCAAATTGAAGAGGTGTGAAATAATTCTTATAGGAAAAGTTCTAAATGTGATCACTGATCAAGTATACGATGGCTAGCATTATTTAAGTAAATAACCCAAAATGTGTGGAATTCCAATTAATATGATATGATTATTAATGAATTTTTTAATTATGTGTTTGTTTGTCTTGTTATCTAAATTTAACACAGTTTAGCTAGAAACTTACAATTGTAAGCCTAGTTATTTATTTGTAGCACACTGAGATAATTTCAGATTTGCACACTTTGACCCAATCAGTGAATTGTCTCACTTTTTGTCAATGTTAATTAATTATTTAGGTCATTAATTAGACTTTCCCTTTGTTTATTATATCCTTAGATGCTAATTCTATACATGGCTAAACCATTTGCTAAAAACACAGCTTATTTAGTTTCAAAACTGCATTTAACCCTTACTCTCCCAAGGTTCCAAAAATAGAATAAGCTATTTCTGAAATTTTTGGAAAGAGGATTTTTTCAGCACTTTCTGTTCCATTTGTACCAAAACAAGTTCGACTTTTATGAAAGCTAAAATGTTGAACTTTCCAAAAATGTGCATATTTCCGAACTCAAATATGCAAATTAGGTTATTGAATTAGCATGTTAGGTCTCCAAACATTCTATCTTTATGACACGCTTGTGCCTTGTGGCTAAATAGCAAAAAAATATGGATAGAATTTCTGAATCGTCCTTCGAAAGACCTTTCATTTGATACTATTCATGGATTTTTAGGAATCAGAAAAATAAAATGACGCAAATATGAAAAATTTGGTACTTTTTGACCTAAAAATTATCCCCCGATTCTGTGAATAATCTATCTAATAGTGTATGGCACTAAATTTTCCAAAAAAAATGCATTTTTCCCTTCTATGATGTCCAAAACTAATAGAATGCAGAAAAACAAGATGTTTACATCATCATTTGCAAAAAATAAAATAAGAAATTACGCAAATGATATGCAAATTAGGTCATTTACCTCATTTATTATGCACAAAAGTGTTTTGTTTATTTCTGACCTAATTTCAGCCATTACAAGTTTCACAGCTACTTTTATGTTGATAGACTATGCTGATTATCTATTGAAGACTTACTTCTGTTTATTCCACATGGAATTCATAAGAAATGTTTGCCGAAAAGGTCCATATTTGTAAAGTCTTCTGCTATACCTTGTTGCTGCAAATAGAATTAAAAAAAACAAAAAACAAATTGCAACTATATTCATTCAACTTACTTTAGTTTGGTCTTCCCATAACCAGTTACCGAAGACCTCGTGTCGATCCCGGTCACTCTCCACCAGTACTTCCCACAGATGATAGTCTTTATCGGCTGCTGGGATGACCTTCGACAGTTATATCTCCTGCAGCCGAGCGTTCCGCTCTTCCTCCCTGGTTTTGAAGGCAGCTTTTTCCGCTGCAGTCGGATTTTCTTTGAGTGGTGATGGTGGCGAGACTGCAGCGGAAGGCCTGGAAGAGGGGCCTGGGATCATCTTCAACGGTCTGTCCCTCTTCCTCTTGGGTTGGGGAGTAGCGGGCGGCTCGTCCTCTTCAAGCATACGCATAACATGTTATCGCATAACATGTTATTGTGGTTTCTAGTAGCGGGCGGCTCGTCCTCTTCAAGCATACGCATAACATGTTATCGCATAACATGTTATCGCATAACATGTTATTGTGGTTTCTAACCTGCCCCACAATTTTGTGGTAACAGTGGGGACAGACTTTTACAGCCGGGAAGCCCAGGGGTACATACAGGGGTCCAAAATGTTTGTTTTATCGATCTAGTCATCACCACAACAATGGCATAGCCAGGGGGAGGGGAAAAGGATCATGGTCCCAAAAAATGGGGCATCAAAATAATGTACTGGTACTAGGCCTATATACAAGCATTATCCTCTAAATGGGCCTGGGGCACCCTCAACATGTGTATTTTGCCCTAACATGGGACCCCTACTCCACTTTCCCCCATAAAATTGTGATTTCGGCCCCTGAAATAATGGAACTTGGATTTTGTGAAATTGGAAATACACATATTTTAGTAGGCCTAAATTTACAATTTTGCCATTGGGAAATACATATATTTCAGTCCATTTAGAAATGTTATTATTGGGGTTCAGCTTTCATTTGTTTCATTCGGGCTATTATAGAAAGGACCTAAATCCTTTTTTTTATATGTGATTTTAGTGTCCCTTTTACTTGTTTCTCGTAACAAGCAAAAAATCCCCGCTAATTTATCATTATAATTCTATAAGCCTTATTTTATTACTACACATTTACAATGTAGTACTTTCGCTCTTTTGGAAGAAAACACTCACCACTCCGTAATTTGGAACAGATTACTATCCATCTCAGCAGGCTCTATATTCTCCTCTTCCTCAATCTGGTCGAGTTCTGGTACATCTTCTTCATCAGAAGTACCTTCCAACCCCTCTGAGTCATCATTATTCTAAAGAAAACATAGGAGTCGGAAGGCACGTTCGACGTTGTAACTTGTATCTCGCCATTTTGTGATGTCGAATGTGCGAGGGAAAAAAAAAAAAAAAAAGACGCAAATTGACGTCATCATCAGAGACCTTTTAGGCAAGTTGAGGGGGTGCATCTGTTATTCTTAATACTTCGTCTGAACGATCTATTTCTCCTCTATCCGTAGAGATTTTAAAGATTCCAATACATTATTTGGGCCGTTTTTTATAATTTTTTGATCAAAAAAGGTCCAAAATGGCCCGAAATCACAAATTTTGGCAAATTTTCTCCAAAAAAACACAAACATTGACCAAGTACAAGTAAAAATCGTGTAGCAACCAACAATTCAAACTATCTTTATACTTTACCTGAAGAAAAAAAAATAGAACAAATATTCACGTATGACATTCGTCTTTCAAAAAAAAAAAAAAAAAATGCCCGTTTTTTAAAAAAATGCACTTTTTTGTAACGATTTTACTCAAAAAATTTCAATCTAACCCCCCAACAAAATAACCATATTATGAAAGATCTATTCAATCTGGTTTGAATGAACTTATTTGCAGCTCTATAGGATTTGGGGAAGGTACTCAAAAAAAAAATTGGAAAATGGATCGTAACTGTCACGGTCACCGTGACGCTGGGAGAGTAAGGGTTAATTCAAATTGAGCAAATTTTACATTAAAACACATTTGTCCCACTTTTCCAAATTAGTGTATGTTATAGTTTGTTTACACTTTAACTATGTTGATTAATTCTTCAACGATGTCTTATTTTCAATCATTAATTTTTTTAAGTTAGAAAAGAGTATTGTACAGAACAAGAAAATACTTGATAGCAGTGGTATAATAACATGTCCAAACATTTATTATGCTTTCAAAATGCTTGATTCTTCAAAATTTATAATTCTTCAAAATTTGTAATTTTTTTTTCCCACCTACCAATCCAAGATTTTGAAAGAATGAAATCAGAAACTAAAACATATTTTATTTTTTTTTGGTCACAAGTTTGGTGTAATGACTATATTTACAAATATACTCTCAATCCCATTCTGACAGATGGTCCAGCTGGTCCATTGATGTCAGCTCTTCACTTTCTTCTACTGTTGTGTAATGTTTTGATGCAGTATTAATGCTTATATGTGTGCGATAATACAATTTATTGTCTCGGTTTTTTCCAGTATTTATCCAAATTTCTTTCAAATGACAACACTGTATTTACAGTCCACCACTTTTTGAGGTAAAGTATTTCAAATGTCAACAATCTGATTATTGAATGAGTTTTGTCTCATCTGCAGTCATGATCTTTCCTACATACCTTTTTGTTGTGTCCCCTGGTTTTACCAATTTTTCTCAATTTGAACATATCAAACACCTCAGGGTCATATTTATGTGGTATACCGGAGATTACAGACTGCGAAGTGGAAGAATCGCCCTTCACAATAACTTCCTGCTTGATTCAAGCCAATTTATATACTTTGTCCCAATGTTGTACATTTGCTGTTTATGGAGCATCCTTTGATGAGGGACTGTGTTGAACGTCTTCATGAAATCACAGTAGACTACGTTGACACACCCTCCTTCTTCTAGTATATCAGTCCATTTATCTATGACCTTTTATTAGTTGCAGCACTGTGACATGAACTATTTTAATGTGTTGTAAAGATCATGACTAAACAGGTCATGGCATTAATTATATAATAAATGTAATTTGAATTGACACCTTTTGCTTTGTTTAAGCAAACTGTTGGTGCAAATACAAAATATGAATGCATTGCTTAAACTACCTCTTCCTCATCCACCAACACCTCGGGGCCTTCTCACCACCACCCCAGGAAAAACCTTTTCACTAACAACCCTCCCCCGAAGATCTCAACTCTCACAAGACAACCTCAACTCGACGAATAACCAAAGACAACTCGCAAAACATCCATACATCCCCTGCCAACCGGCACGGACCACCCCAAACCTCCTCATCCTTACCCTCTACCCCCCACCACTCAAATAAAAAAACCCAACTCAACACCAACAAAAAACCTTCATACATCCAATCCAAACCAAATCTTCCCAACTCAAAATACCATCTTCACAACACTAACTCCCCCAAATCACCTCACATTCACAGGGGAGACTCTTCTGTCAAACTTTCTTCCTCTTTGACCCTCCCCTTCATCGATCACAATCCCTTCCAAGACATGGAGGTTGGACAGCCCCCTCCTGACTCAGGGACCCCCTCAGGGTACCCCCACCCTCATCACCTCTAATGGCAGACATCATACAATGAAATTGTCACCGTCTCTCCGCCAACTCGAAAAACTTGAACTTCTGATCTCTACCTTCAAAACCCCAGCATTATCTGCCTATAAGAAACCTTTCTTTCTTCCCTTGTTTCCATCCCCATTCCAGGGTACACGGGATCCCATTTTATCACCCAAAATGCCAGGAAAGCCTCTGGCCGCTCCTCTATTTTAACAGAAATGATATTCCCTCGAGCCCCATCCCTATCCAGTCCGACCTTCAGGCTACTTGCTGTCTCACGACCCTACACAAAACCGTCAACTTTTGCAACCCTTATATCCTCCAACCCCTCCCCTTACTCCTCTCACCTTGACGATCTCATCTCCCAACTTCCCAAGCCCTTCATCCTGACAGGTGATATTAACGCACACAACCCCCTTTGGGGTTCCTCTACTTCTACTGTCAGAGGAAAACACATCAAAAATCTCCTGAACCGCCACAACCTTTGCCTCCTTAACAACTGCCCCCATCCCATTTACTTACACCCTGGCATTTTTACCAAGCTTGACCTCTCCATCTGTGACCCCTCCCTCTTTGTTGACTTCTCGGACTGGAGGATTCACCCTTCACTTTGCAGAAGTGATGATTTTCCCATCCTCATCTCTACCCAAACCCCCTTATCTCACCCCTTCCCAACCAACTGGAGATTCCAGCATGCAGACTGGGGCCTCTACTCCACTTTGTGCAATGTCTCCATTACTAACGACATCCTTCTCTCCAACCACCCCGTCTCTCTTTTCACCTTGCCAAATACACTATCCCCACTTCCACCTTCAACCCACAGAACTTCAAATCCTGGTTCACCACAGAATGCAAAAATGCCATCTCCCTCAAGAACAAAGCCCTCCGTCTCTTCCAAATCCACCCCACACCCCAAAAACTTACCTTGACAACTTTCGCATTTTCAGAGCCAAAGCCAGGAAGATCATTAAACTCAGCAAAAAGATCTCCTGGGAACCCTATCTCTCGTCCCTGAATCTCCAGGCCGCCCCTACCAAGGTCTGGAATATGATCCGTAACTTCAAAGGGAAAAGCTCCTCCAACAACATCTCCCACCTCATCCACAACAACATTAAAATCACCGACCTCAAAGACATCACTGACTGCCTAGCCTCCACTTTCGCCAATACTCCCTCAAATGACAATCTTTCTTACTCCTTCCGAAACCAGAAAATTGAGGCTGAAAAGAACCCTCTTAATTTCCAGTCCAACAATCAGGAAAACTACAATCTCCCATTCACCTACTCCGAGTTCTTCTTCACCCTCAAAAAATCCGGGTCCTCCTCTCAAGGCCGTGACAGCATTCACTACAAATTACTCAAAAATCTCCCCAGGACCTCCCTAGAAATACTCCTCAAGATGTACAATTACTTGTTGTCCTCAAACTATTTCCCCAACATCTTTCCATTATTACCCCAATCCCCAAAACTAACAAAGACAACCCAAAAAACAACCGACCCATTGCTCTTACCTCCTGCCTCTCTGTAAAATCATGGAATGTATGGTCAACAACAGGCTCTGCTGGTACCTCAAAAGGAACTACATCCTTTCCCCCACTCAAAATGGTTTCAGAAAAACGTAACTGCCTGGCTCACGTCCTCAAATTTGACACTTTCATCCGTGAAGCCTTCATCAGGAATCATCACTCCATCTCAATCTTGTTTGACATCAAAAAGGCCTTCGACACCACTTGGCGGCATGGAGTCCTCAGAGACCTTTACTCCTCCAGCCTCAGAGGCCTGCTCCCCACCTGCATCCAGAACTTCCCCCACTCCCTTGTCTTTAGAGTACACATTGGAAACACCTACTCCCAAAGGTACACCCAACATCTGGGTGTCCCCCAAGGCAGCATCCTCGCCCCCACTCTCTTTATCCTCAAAATTAACAGCATCACCAAAACTCTCACCCCCAACATTAAAAGCTCCCTCTATGTCGACGATTTTACTATCTACTCATCCTCCCCATGCTTTTATACTCCCCAAAACACTGTCTGGACAGTCTGGCTCACTGGAGCGACTCCAACGGTTTCAAATTCTTAAAAGACAAAATTGTTCTCATTCAGTTCAACAGCAACAACTCCTTCCTCCTCCACCCCAATCTTTATCTCAAAGATTACATAATTCCCAGTAGAAACAATTCTCGCTTCCTCGGAATCACTCTCGACTTAAACTTTTCTACCTCCCCCACATCAACATCCTCAAAACCAAATGCCACAAAATTCTCAATCTCCTCACGGTCCTCTCAAGCACTGACTGGGGAGCAAATCGTCTCAACCTGCTCACCTTATACCGCTCCCTCCTCAGATCCAGGCTGGACTATGGCAATTTTATCTTTGCCTTCGCCCACAAAGTTCACTTGAAACACCTGGAGGTCACTGAGAACACTGCTCTAAGGCTTTGCCTTGGTGCCACTCACACCTCCCCTATCACCAGTCTCCACATCGAAGCCAACGAACTCCCCTTCGACCTCTGGTGTACAAAGGCTAGCCTCTCCTTTGCTCTCCGCATCCTCACCGATCCACGCAATCCCTGCTTCCATTCCATCCGCTCTCCCTCCTTCACCAACATCTTCAATCTTAGCAAATGCATCCCCCCACCTTTCGGGATCCAGATGCACTCCCACTTCTCTAAAACCAACATCAACATTTTCTCAATTGCCAGACACACCATCCCACCTGCACCCACCTGGACTATTTACACCCTCACCAAGCTTTACCTTGGTCTTCCTGTCTTCACGAAAGCTCTCTACAACCCAGCCTTCTTCCACTCCAAATACTGTCAACTCAGTAGACATTTCCATGACTACTCCTTCCTCTTCACCGACAACTCCACCCGGGAAGGCTCCTCTGCAGCCGCCTCCTGGCCTCACTCTCTCCTCAAGGTTACCCAACGGCACCTATATCTACTCTGCCAAGGCAAAGGCCATCCTCCTAGCCTTAAACTTCATACAATTCTCTTTGTGCCCTTCTCTTTCGTTATCTTCTCTGACTCTAAATCCGTCCTCACTGGGATCCTCAACAATCTCTGGTCCAACCCTCTCATTCTACAAATCCTCATTAAACTCCACACTCTTTCCTCAGTAGGAAAGAAAATTATATTTTTCTGGATTCCCAGCCACGTCGGCATCCCTGGCAACGAGAGAGCCGTCAGAGCTGCCATTAAAGCTCTGTTAAATAACATCTCTCCTTTTCCATACTTAGACCTCCCTCTCTTCATCTCCAACTACATCAACAAAACCTGGCAAAACTCCTGGAATTACAAAACCAGTAATAAACTTCACACCATCAAACTTAAAGTCATGACCCACATTCCTCTGCATAGTCACAACCGCAGGGAATACATCGTTGTCACCCGCATTCGCCTCGCCCACTCCTCTCTTACTCACTCCCATCTCTTATCCGGCTCCCCTGCCCCTCTCTGCCCCACTCGCAACATCGATCTCTCCATCAAGCATATTTCCTTAACCTGTCCCCTATACCAAATCTCTTCTCTTCTCACTCTCCCCAATCTCGGACCTATTCGAAAACAATTGTTCCTCAAACATCATCAACTTCCTCCACAACAACAACCTCTTCCACCACATATAATCTCCTCCCCTCCTCCCCTTCTACACCTAAACTTACACACCCCTTACTTTACACCTAAATTTTTCTCCCACATTCAGCTTTTCTCCTTTATCTTCCTTACAAACCTTCCATCTCCTCAATATCCTTACTCTTAAACCATTATTTATTAATACCCTCTTGGCACATTTGATTCTGACTGTCGCTGTGCCGTTAAACATGAACCAAACCAAACTTTAAACTTATGTTGATAATTTTTACTTTCTTATCTTTACCTCTGTAGCTGAATTGCTGGTTGACAAGGCCATGGATTTGAGGTATATTGGTGGGTCATATGGAGGTAACATTAAACCAACACCATTTCTATGTCTGGTCCTAAAGATGCTACAGATCCAGCCAGAGAAGGATATTGTAATTGAATTTATCAAAAATGAAGACTTCAAGTAAGTGTAGAATAGTGTAGAAAAGTGTAGAAAGTAAATTTCTAAGATGATATAATTTTGCAATATTTTTCAGACATCCTCAAGTGTCTCTCATAACACTGGAGATTTGAAACCCTTAAAATTCTTCAAATATTTCTGCACCAATGGCTGTATCAGGCATGATTAGTAAACTCTGCCTTTATTATTGTGTTCATTTGTATAAAGTTGCTACAGTGTATAAACTGACAAGATTTGTATACTTAGTACACTCAGTCAGGGAGGGTAACAGGATGTGATTGCATATGGATATAGGGAAGGATGACATGTGGAACATGGGTGGGGCCATGTGATGCCATGTGGGGCCATGTGATACCATGGGTGGGGCCATGTGGGACATGAGATGCCATGTGGGACATAGGATGCCATGTGGGACATGGGATACCATGTGGGACATGGGATGTCATGTGGGACATGGGATGCCTTGTGGGACATGGGATGCCATGTGGGACATGGGATGCCATGTGGGACATGAGATGCCATGTGGGACATGGGATGCCATGTGGGACATGGGATGCCATGTGGGACATGGGATGCCATGTTGGACATGGGATGCCATGTGGGACATGGGATGCCATGTGGGACATGAGATGCCATGTGGGACATGGGATGCCATGTGGGACATGGGATGCCATGTGGGACATGGGATGCCATGTGGGACATGGGATGCCATGTGGGACATGGATACCATGTGGGACATGGGGTACCATGTGGGACTTAGTGTGGGATGCCATTTTTATAATTTAGTGGGTCATATGATATGGGTGTCAATTTGCATGAACATGTACCATGACGGTATTTACCATTCTAGTTAACATTGATTGAAAAAAGGATGAAATTCACAAACAAAAAATAACGTTACAAAATTGAAAATTTTACAATATCAATTTCTCCCATGCGATGTGGGTAATCAGTCTCGCAACAGAGTGATATTTTACTATGTGATGTAGAATTTCCTTTTACATATCTTTGGAATAATACTTAATTGCAAAACCTACCAAACTAGTCAGGAGTACGACAAATATAGACCTATTCCTGGGCCAGTGTAATTATGGCAAATGCGCTACTGATATTGGTGTATACATATCACCTGACAACTACAACAACACCACCGCTTCCTAACATATTCGCCTAACCTACAGTGAAAAGGATAAGCTATAAGACCATGATGAACTCAGGATTTTAAGTGAAATTTATGATCCATGATCTGGATAAATTTAATATGTAAATTAATTGAAGAATATAAGAGTGATATTCCTGAAAACCGATTACGGAATTAGGCCTAGACACAAAAATAATAAATCAGAAATTTAGAATCATTCGTGGCATAGAAAAAAACAGTCTGCCGCTAAACGACGCAGTTGAACTTTAAATCGAAAATGAAAATTTGTCTTAGGTCGACGTTAGGCTCTAATGTTACCAATAAACTTTTCCAAAATTAAACCTTTTCCGCTAGAAATTACCATTTACTACCACTCCTGCGAAGTAGCACTATAGGTCCACACTAGACTCCTCCCGACAAGGAAAGCGTGTGCAACGAGAGCGACGTGACTTCTATCTGATTCTTTTCTTTCTTAATATTTCGCTCCGTTTTCACTTTGCACAAATTTTGTTTTATATCATCATTTTCGGAATTTTTCTCTGTGGTTGGGCTTTTGTTCTCGGTGAGATCGTTTCCTTTGATATTTTCCCTTTCGTTCCTTTTCTTTCTGACCAGACTTTTTGCGCCTTCGGTACAAGTATAGCGGTCCTTATATAGTAGTTCCGCGACTTTTTTTCTAGCTGCCTTTGGGTCTCGGCCCTTGGTTTTTTTTTTCTTTATGACTAAACGCTTTTGCCTTGACCTTGATCTTGACCCTCCCTCCCCTCCCCGTGACCCACCTGCTACCACTGTTAACCATTATTCAGCCCCAATCCCTAAAATCCCTATAATACAGGCCACAAATAAAGAAGATAGTTTCAAGAAAGTTTCCCCATTCCTAATCCACAAGGCACTCCAAGATCTTGTCAGTACCCTCCCTAAAGTCTCCACCCTCAGATCCGGCGATCTCCTGGTGCACTGCACCAGAGATACTCAAGCTACCTCCCTCCTCAAGATTAAAACCCTAGCTAATACAGGTATTGACGTTACTGTCACCCCCCACCATTCCCTAAACTACAGTAAAGGTGTGGTCAGATCTAGGGATCTGGCCTACCTAACTGATGAAGACCACATAAACGAACTAACCAACCAAAATGTCACAGAGGCCCGTCGTCTCGTCCTCAAGAGAGACGGTGCTGAAACACCCACTAACACCATTTTCCTAGCTTTTTCCACACCAACTCTCCCCTCCCACATAACAGCAGGCTACTTAAGGATCCCAGTTACCCCTTATATCCCAAACCCCCTCCGTTGCCATAAGTGCCAGAGGTATGGCCATGGGAAAAACTCCTGCCGCAGCCAAGCGCGTTGTGGCAACTGTGGAGCCCTAGACCATGACAGCACCTCCTGCACCAGCACCCCACACTGCACGAATTGCAGCGGTACCCATCCAGCAAACCATCCCTCCTTCTCTAAAGACTGCCCCACCTGGCTCCAAGAAAAACAAATAACCAAACTAAAATCCCTTAACCCCAACATCACATAGGCCAGGAAGCAATTTCTCGCTTCACTGCACACTAAACCATCCTACCCGAGCGTAGTCTCCTCCCACACCAATAATGCCCCACCTAACACAAAAAAAACTGACTCGCATACCCAAACAGACCTCACCTGGCTCTTCTTACCGAGTCCTAAGCCCATCACCATTGCCAACAAACAAACCACACCTACTACCCAAACGACCTCCACCACCACCATTTCTTCCCCTAACCTTCCTTCCTTCTCAAAGACTTCCGCCATCCCCTACGTCAACACATCTAGCCAACGTGGCTAACAGTAACAGTCACCCAATCAACAAGCAACAAACCAATAAACAACCAATAAACAAACAGCCCACCATCCAAACCCACACCCACACTAATGACACGGAAGAGAACATGGATTGTTCAGTTACCGAACATACTTCTCGTCCAACTTTCAAAAATAACCGCTCCCAAAGAAAAAGGGACAAATCCAAAGAGAAAATTAACCAACTGAGACCAAAGAGATCTTCCTCAAGATAACCCTATGCCTCCTTATGGCGTGCAACATAAACGATAGAAATAACATTCTCAACATCATACAATGGAACATAAGGAGCCTTAAGGCCAATTCTGAAGAAATTGACCTTCTGGCCACCACCTTCATCCCTGTCGTCTTCTGCCTACAAAAAACTTTCTTGAAAACCACCGACCATTACTCCCTCGACAACTTCGCTTGCTATCACAAACATCAAGTGGACGCCGACAGGGCCTGTGGGGGCGTCTCTATTCTCATAAGACACGATATCCCGCACAGCCCTGTTCAAGTGCACACCGACCTTCAGGCCATCTGTATATCTATCTCCCTCCACAAAACTTTCACTCTTTGCAATATCTATCTCCCCCCAACACCAACATTTAGCCAACCAGCCTTAACAACCTCTTCTCTCAGCTCACCTCCCCCTTCATCCTTCTTGTTAACTTCAACGCTCACAACCCTCTGTGGGACTCTGTTACCACCACCCCCAGAGGCAAGCTCATCGAGAACACTCTTCGTCAGCACAGCCTCTCCTTGCGCAACACTAACTCCCTGACCTACCTTTACCCTGCCACAGGTTCCCTTACCTGTATTGACCAGTCTATCTGTTCCCCCAACCTCCTCCCTGATTTTAGCTGGAGAGTCACTGCTGACCTCTGTGGTAGTGATCATTACCCTCTTCTTATACACTCCAACCTTCAAACCCCCACTGACCACATCCCAAATTGGAACCTCGAGAAGGCTGACTGGCCCCTTTTCGAAACCCTCTTTGACTCACACCTCTCCCCCCATCTCCTTGAGGATGAGGAACCCATGTCAAACTTCAGTAATATCCTTATCAACATCGCCACCTGCTCAATTTCCCAATCCCCCAAATCATCCCCCCAACCCCTGGTTCTCTGATGACTGCAAAACCGCCATCAAGAACAGGAAAAGAGCCCTCAGGAACTTCAAAACTAACCCGACCACCCATAACCTCAACCTCTTTCGCATCAGTCGTGCCAAGGCCAGACGCACTATCAAGGACAGTAAAACTAACACTTGAAACAACTTCATCTCTTCTCTCACCACCAACACCCCCACTAAGAAGATTTGGAGAATGGTTAACAGCTTCCACGGCAGAGTGGGCAAATCTCCCATCTCTAAGAATGGTGACCTTCTCACCGCAAAAAAGGACACCGTTAACCACCTCGCCGCCACTCTCAGCAACATCTCATCCTCGACCAACTACTCCAATGCCTTCAAAACCCAAAAAGCTTCTGATGAAGCCCGGAAAATCACTTTTCCTTCCAACAACTCCGAAAGCTACAACGCCCCTCTCGCCCTTTCTGAATTAAACCTAGCCATCCACGACGCTGGCTGTACCTCCAAGGGCCCAGATAACATCCCCTACCATTTCCTGAAACACCTCCCCATCAAGGCCACCACTACCCTACTCACAATCTTCAACAAGATTTGGACCTCACACTCCTTTCCCCCTATATGGAGGACAGCTATTGTCATCCCCGTCCTTAAACCGGGGAAAGACGGTACCAACCCCTCCAGCTACCGCCCCATCGCCCTAACTTGCTGTCTCTGTAAAATTATGGAAAGGATCATTAATCAGAGACTAAACTGGTTTCTTGAGACCAACAGAATCCTCTCCCCTGACCAAAGCGGCTTCCGAAACGTTGCAATACCCTAGACCACTTAATTACGCTCGACACCGCTATCCAGGAATCCTTTGCAAAAAAGGAACACCTCATTGCCATATTTTTTGACCTTGAGAAAGCTTTCGACACTACTTGGAAATACGGCATTACCCGCAAACTTCACACCATCGGCCTCAGAGGCCATCTCCCCATCTTTATTCAAAACTTCCTCTCATCCAGGCGGTAACAAGTTCATATTGGCCACACCCTCTCCAAACCGGACCCCCAAGAAGAGGGCGTCCCCCAAGGCAGCATCCTCTCTCCCACTCTCTTCAACTTGAGCATCAATGACATCGCGGATAACCTTGGCCCCAACATCAAACGTACCTTATATGTGGATGACTTCACCATCTTCTACTCCTCCCCTAGCTTTCCTATTGTTGAAAGTAGGCTCCAAACCAGCCTCGACCTGCTGCAAGACTGAAGCAACAAAACAGTTTTAAATTCTCCAAAGACAAGACAGTCTGCATGCACTTTTGTCATTTCAACAACCTCCACCCCAACCCGAACTTTGTGCTCAATGGTAATCGCATCCCAAAAGTAGAACACACAAAGTTCCTGGGTCTAAGTGTAGACTTTAAGCTTACCTACAAGCAACACATCACCAACCTGAAATTGAAATGCCACAGCTCCCTGAACCTCCTCAGACTCCTCTCCAACACCACTTGGGGTGCGAACCGCTTTGCTCTCCTCAAAATTTTCAGGCTCACCATTCGTGCCAAGCTTGACTATGGCAATATTGTCTACTGTGTCGCTCACAACTCATACCTCAACCACATCAACACTATCCAAAATGAAGCCCTCAGGCTTTGTCTAGGTGCTTACAGGACCTCCCCAATCACCAGCTTTCATGTTGATGCCAACGAACCTCCCTTTCTACTTAAATGTAGAAAGCTTATCCTATCCTATGCTTTTAGGGTCCTCACCAACACCCAGAATCCTGTTTACAACCTCATTAGGTATCCCAATTTTTCCACCCTCTTTGATAGGACAAAAAGCCTATCCTCTCCCTTCAGCTTACACATTAAATCAGACCTCTTTCATCTCGGCATCAACCCCACCACTCTCGGCACTTCTCCTGGCTTGCTTTTCCTCCTTGGGCCACCCCCTCCCTTCTGTTCACCTGGGCCTCTCCACTCATCACAAAGCTCAAACCCATCCTAACCTCTTCATCAATCTCCACAACCAAGTCAAAGACCAACTCTCAAATTACACCTCCATCTATACTGATGGGTCCAAGGAGGGCAACAAGACAGCTGCTGCTGCGGTCATCCAAGACATCACCCTCAGTAGCAGACTTCCAGACTACTCATCCTTATTTTCAGCCAAGGCTAAGGCCATTCTCCTCGCCCTCAACTTTATTGAGTACTCCCCGCTCAGCCACTTTGTTATTTTCTCCGACTCAAAGGCTGTTCTTACTTCTTTACTCAACCTTAAATGGGATAACCTCACATGCCACCTCCTCCTCCGCAAACTCCTTTCTCCCACCCTCTGCAGGAAAAGTGTTCTTTTCTTCTTCTGGATACCCAGCCATGTTGGCATCCCGGGTAATGACAGGGCTGATGCAGCCGCTAAGCTTGCCCTCACCCTCCTCCCTGCCCCTTTTCCCAAAACCCTCTCTGACATCAAACAGCTTATCGCTTCCCTTGTTCGGGACTGCTGGCAAACCTCAACGAACTCCCAAATTGATAACAAACTCCATGTCATCCAGCCCACAATTCCGATCAAAGCCACCATCAACAACCTCTCTCGTATTGACAACGTTCATATTACCCGTCTTAGAATTGGTCACACTCATCTCACCCACTCCCACCTCCTTATTGGCTCCCCCCAACCCCTCTGCAACAATTGCCATTGCACCCTCACAATCCATCACGTTCTCCTTGCTTGCCCCCTGTGCAACCTTCCCAGAGATTCCCTCGCTCCCTACAACTCAATTGCTGAGTTCTTTTAGAAAAATCCTCCGGATAAAATTATCTCCTTCCTTCCTCCCTCTACGACCATATTTAATTTTCCTCTTCCACTCCCTCTTTACTTTGTTTTTGTTTCAACCATGCACCTCCCCTCACAATCACAGCTTTCTGACCTTTTGTTCTTAAATTTCTCTCATTCTCCCCCTGTTTCCTTTATTTCCTACCTCTAGAATGGTCTGACCTCTCAGGCACAATTTGACCTTAGTTGTTGTGGTGCCGTTAAGCCATCATCAAACAAACAAACTAGACTCCTCGGAAACGATGAAAAACATAAACATTTTGGGAGAAATGTACACTTTTGGATCTACTTTTAAACCCCCTTAACGTTTTCGCAACAAACTATTTCTGATATCATAATGTGGGGAATCTTATAATCTTTATGAATAAACTTCACATAAATTTCAAAATTAGCTAAACCAGTCAGGAGCACGGCAAGATTCAACCTAGTTTTTACATTCTTAAAAGTCAATTATTCTATTTGGGGGCGAAATTACCCAATAAACAGACAAAAAATATATCTAAAGTTATTATTTTTCCAAGATTAACACAATAACAAACCCAGGGCTTCTTCAAAATCAACTCTGCTCGGAACGTATTCCATTTTGAAGTTGGAAGTACGTATTCCAAAATAAAATTACAATTTGTCAAAAGTGATTGGATGGGCGGGACTTGTCTCGAAGAGAATGTTGTCAAATGCCTCATTAACTCGAGTTTGGGAATTAACTGCTTGGTAAAATGTATATCAAGTTTTTTAATTTTACATGACAGAGAAAGGGGATTTCCAGAATGTTCAGCAAGTGCATAAATCAACATTGGAAAAATCCTAGTACAGCAATGAATTGCTGTGTAGAGTTCAATGAAGTAAGTTTACTATGGGTTTCCTAGTTTACTACTTATTTTTCAGACAAAGAATATTTTCACTTATAGTTTTTTAAACAAAATTTTAAAAAGAATCTTTAAGATTTCAGTTATTTTAATCACGGAGTGAAATTGTATTACAAGTAATTCATTTTGCCAAAATTGTACCATTATGCTGTGAATTACCTCAACATTTCGAGGAGGAATTGCTGAGAATTGGGAACTGTAAGATTGTGGGTGCAAATACATAATGCAGTAAAGGAAAGTTTGTTTAATATTAAAGTGCAATTTTAATAGTGAAATCTGCGTGTTGAGAGCAGCGTGACTTCTGTTCTATTCTCTTCAACTATTCATTCCGCTTCATTTCACCTTGCACTTTACCACCTAAATTTCCAGGATTCTCTCTCTGTGGATGGGCATCTGTTTTCGGTGAGCTCGTTTCTTTTGTTTTTCCCCTTCCGTTCTGACCAGACTTTCGCGCCTTTTTGTTACCTGTACAGCACTTCTCCTATAGTAGTTCTGCGATTTTTTCTTCTAGTTGCCTCAGGTCTCTCGACCCTTGTTTTTTTTTTTTTCATCATGACAAAACACTTTTGCCTTGACTTGACCCTCCCTCCCCTATCCGTGACCCACCTGCTACCTCTATTGACCATTATTCAGCCCCAATCCCCAAAATTCTAATAATACAGGTCACCAATAAACAAGATAGTTTCAAAATATTTCCCCTTTTCTACTTCACAAAGCGCTCCAAGGCCTTGTCAGTACCCTCCCCAAGGTCTCCACTCCAAGGTCTCCACCCTCAGATACGGCGATCTCCTGGTGCACTGCACCAGAGACACTCAAGCCACCACCATCCTCACCACCAAAACCCTAGCCAATACTGGTAATGATATTACAGTCACCCCCCACCATTTTCTAAACTCCAGCAAAGGTATGGTCAGAACCAGAGACCTAGCCTACCTGACTGATGAAGACCTTGTAGAGGAACTTGCAAATCAACACATAACTGAAGCCCATTGTCTCGTCCTCAAGAGGGACGGTGCCGAAACACCTACCAATACCATCTTCCTAACTTTTTCCACACCAACTCTCCCCTCCCACATCACTGCTGGCTACCTGAGAATGCCAGTCACCCCTTATATTCCAAACTCCCTCCATTGTCATAAGTGCCAGAGGTATGGCCATGGTAAAAACTCCTGCCACAGCAAAGCGCTCTGCGGCAACTGTGGAGCCCTGGACCATGGCAGCACCCCCTGCACCAGTACAATTGCGACGGTATTCATCCAGCTAACCATCCCTCCTCAAAAGACTGCCCCACCTGGCTTCAAGAAAAATTAATTACCAAACTAAAAACCCTTAATCCCAACACTTACTAGGAGGCCAGGAAGCAATTTCTTGCTTTACTCCATGCTAACCTATCCTACTCGAATGCAGTCTTCTCTAACACCAATATTGCCCCCTTACACAAGTAAAACTGACTCACATACAGTACCTAGACCGACCTCATCTGGCTCTTCTTACCCAGTCCTAAGCCCATCACCATTGCCAACAACCCAACCACACCCATTACCCAAACCACCTCCACCACTACCACTTCTCTCCCTAACCTTCCTTCCTCCTCTAAGATTCCCGCCGTCCCCTACCCCAACACCTCTAATGCCATCAAACTCAAGCCAACCTGGCTAACAATCATCCAATCAACAAACAAGAAACCAAGAAACAACCAATCAACAAACAGCCCACCATCCAAACCCCCACATATGACATGGAAGAGAACATGGATTGTTCGATTACCGAACATACTTCTCATCCAACTTTTAAAAACAACCATTCCCAAAGAAACAGGGACAGATCCAAAGAAAAAATAAGCCAACTCAGACCTAACAGATCTTCCTCAAGATAACCCCCTGCTTCCTTATGGTGTGCAACATCAACAATAACAATAACATTCAAAACATTATACAATGGAAGATAAGGAGCCTTAAGGCCAATTCTGAAGAAATTGACTTTCTGGCCACCACCTTCATCCCGGCCGTCCTCTGCCTACAAGAACCCTTCTTGAAAAGCACTGACCATTATTCCCTCAACAACTTCACTGGCTATCACAAACATCAAGTGGACGCCTGTGGGGGCATCTCCATTCTCGTTAGACACGATATCTCACACAGCCCTGTTTATGTGCACACCGACCTTCAGGCCATCTGTATGTCTATCTCCCTCCACAAACCCTTCCCTCTTTGCAATATCTATCTCCCCCCAATGCCAACATTTAGCCAACCAGCCTTAACAACCTCATCTCTCAGCTCCCCTCCCCCTTCATCCTTCTTGGTAACTTCAACGCCCACAAGCCTCTGTGGGGCTCTATTACCACCACCCCCAGAGACAAGCTCATCGAGAACACTCTTCAGCAGCACAGCCTCTTCTTGCATAACACTAACTCCCCGACCTACCTTCACCCTGCCACAGGCTCCCTCACCTGTCTATCTGTTCCCCCAACCACCTCCTTGATTTTAGCTGGAGAGTCACTGCTGATCTCTGTAGGAGTGACCATTACCCTCTTATACACTCCAACCTTCAAACCCCCACTGACCACACCCCCAATTGGAACCTCGAGAAGGCTGACTGACCCCTTTTTGAAACCCTCTGTGACTCACACCTCTCCCCCCCCCCCCCCATCTCCTTGAGGATGAGGATCCCATGTCAAACTTCAGAAATATCCTTATCAACATCGCCGCCTGCTGAATTCTCAAAACCTCCAAACTCCTAATCATCCCCCCTTCTTAACCCCTGGTTCTCTGATGACTGCAAAACCGCCATTAAGAACAGGAAAAGTGCCCTCAGGAACTTCAAAACTAACCCGACCACCCACAACCTCAACCGCTTTCGCATCAGCCGTGCCAAGGCCAGTCGCACTATCAAGGACAGTAAAACCAACACTTGGAACAACTTAATCTCTTCTCTCACCACCAACACCCCCACTAAGAAAATTTGAAAAATGGTTAACAGCTTCCACAGCAAGGTGGGCAAGTCTCTTATCTCCCATTTCTCCTGGAATGGTGACCTTCTCACTGCGAAAAAGGACATTGATAACCACCTCGCCGCCTCTTTCAGTAACATCTCGTCCTGGGACAACTACTCCAATGCTTTCAAAACCAAAAAAGCTCAGGATGAAGCCTGGAGTATCATCTTTCCCTCCGACAACTCCAAGAGCTACAACACCCCTCTCACCCTTTCTGAATTAAAACAAGCCATCTACAATGCTGGCTGCACCTCCAAGGGCCCAGATAACATCCCCTACCAGTTCCTGAAACACCTCCCCAACAAGGCCCCCACTACCCTATTCACCATCCTCAACCACATTTGGTCCTCACACTCCTTTCCCCCTATCTGGAGGACAGCTATTGTCACCCTCGTCCTTAAACCGGGGAAGGACAGCACCGACCCCTCCAGCTACCGGCCCATCACCCTCACCTGCTGTCTTTGTAAAATTATGGAAAGGATCGTTAATCAAAGACTAAACTGGTTCCTTGAGACCAACAGAATCCTCTCCCCTCACAAAAGCGGCTTCCGGAAACGTCGCAATACCCTAGAAAAACCTAAAAAAGAAAAGCTTGCCCAGTCCCCCTGGAGGGTGGGTGTGCAGGTGTCTGCATGATGGACCTTTTTGTCTTGCCTGCGAAGTAGAAAAGAGACATAGGGATCGTCCTGCCGTGCCTGTGTCTACAAATGTTTAACACGAGCTCATAAGGCTATGAATGATGTACAATCATGTAACTTGGCATAGGGGAAGATGACATTGGTCACTGTTCAAATGAGCAGGATTGGGGTGAATGTATGTGCATACTTATTAGCTTATTTGCATAACAATGAAAATATTTGTATCTATGATATCTTTTTAATTAATGTGGGTGTGGTGATTTTGCTTGTACAAATGATCATACAGTATATGTAAAGAGCATTGTTCATACTTAATTGTGAGGTGGAGTGTGCAATTACGTTTTTTGCATAACTAGGCTTTTGTACAAAATGTTTAACCTGAGATCATAACTTAAGTTATGAATAGTGTACATTCTTGTTACTTGGCATTGGTACTGTTCATATGAGCATGATTTTGGGAATGTGTGTGCATACTAATAAGCTAATTTGCATAACAATGAAAATATTTGTATCTATCATATCTCTTAAATTAAAGTGGGTTTGGTGATTTTGCTTACACAAATGATGATATACGTGAAGAGCATTGTTCATACCTAATGGTGAGATGTAGTGTGCATATTAATTAGGTTATTTGCATAACGATAGACTTTTGTGCAAAATGTTTAACCTGAGATCATGACTGAAATTATGACCGGTGTATATTTATGTAACTTGGCACCGGGGTACAGGACATTGGTATGTTCAGATGAGCATGATTGGGTGTTGTGTATGTATACTAATGAACTAATTTAAATAACAATGAACATATTTGTATCTATGATACTGTATCTCTTAATTCAAATTAGGTGTGGTGATTTTGCTTACACAAATGATCATTTACGTGAAAAGCATTGTTCACACTTAGTTGTGTGTAGTGTGCATACTACTTAGATTAGTTTGCATAGCAATAGACTTCTGTGTGATTAACTTAAATTATGAATGGTGTACATTCACGTAACATGGCACAGGGGTAGAGGAGTAGATGAGCATGATTTCTTATTTTTGTGGGTGAGTTGTCTGTATGTACTTATTAACCTATTTGCATCACAATGGAATTATATGTTCTCTGATATTTCTTAAATTATGTTGGGTGTTGTGTTGTTACTTAAACAAATGATATATGTGAAGAGAATTGTACACACTGAATGGTAAGGTGATGTGTGCATATTAAGCAGGTTATTGCATAATAGATTACATGCGTAATATTAGACCTAAATCCGCTCATTACTAATTTAGGAATGCTCTACATGTATATTCACAAATCTTACTGGTGCAGGTATTGAAGGCATTGGACCTTATGGATGAGTATTGGAAGTTATGTGTCCATTTAGGTTAGCATATTTGCATAATAATTGAAATACTTTTTTATATATATCATTTAAGGTAGTGAGGAAATAAAGTGTTGTGTTCATATTAATTTTGTTATTTGCATAACAATAGAATTTTGTGGAACAGGTTTAGCCAGGTCAGATATATATGTTTGGGGGTTGTGTTTGCATTATTGATTATTTGGGTTGATACATACAATTGTTGACCATGGCCATAAAAGTCTTAAAGTGGTCCTGCCATGGGGTGGGACTTACGTTGAATATGTTAATTGGGTCAATTGACTTTAAAAATATAACTTTTTCTGCACAAAATCCAATCGATTGCGAGAATATCACAAAATTAAAAAGCATTTTTTGTCGTCACCTTGACAAAAAAAACCAGAATAAGGCTCATTACGTAATGATGTCATTTTGGAAACTCCTGTATGTAAACAATGCCATGTATAATGTGTGTCTGCTATTGAAATTTTACAACTAGTATCGATATCATCTCTGTTTTATTCTTCTAAAATATTGGAAAAATCCTAGTGTAGCAGTAAATTGCTATATAGGAATTAATTTCAATATTTTAATACTTATAGGTGACAGATTTTCTTAAAACTTTCAGAATTTATAAAGGAAAAATTCAAAAATATCAATTTTGCAAATTTTCACAAATTTTGCATTCTTGTAGGCCATTTTTAATGAAACTAAAGAAAACAAAGCTGAATAACAGTGTGGAGGAATTTTAACAATGTCAACAATGATAAAATCCTAAAACCTAATCCTAAAAACCTAATCCTAAAACCTAATCCTAAACCATTAACTGAAAATGAGGATCTACATTAGTCATGTGCACGTTTTTTGTTTATTTCAGTTTAAATGGCGAAACGGCTTGCAGACTCCACTCGTCAGTACAACAGTAAGCTAGCGTGGGCCTAGTAATAGTATACACACTGATGAGTAAAATTTTCGATCGGAAGGCCAAAACGTCAGAATTGTTCTCTTTTTTTAAACAAGTTAGTTTCTACTTGAAAGACCCAAATCTAAAAAGGAAAATGTTCAAAATACATCAATACAACAGATTAAAACCAAAATTAGAAAAGGAAAAGCCAAAATCCTTATGTAGAAATTTACCGTTATTTTAGGATTTTACCAAAATATTACATTTTCTAAGCAAATATTAAACAAAATGCCGCAGCGTTGTGTCGTTGGAGGACGCAGTGATATAAATTCTCAAACTAAAAGTCGTTTATCATGGCAAAGTGCAACAAAACGAGACAATTCTGGACGTGTTTTGTGCACTTGACATGAACCGAGTTTTCGGGGCAGTGTCACATTCAGCTCATGCTGAATTTAGCTCATGCTTGTTACCCCTGTTCTGTTCGATTTAAACAGTAGCTTGACCGCATCATCTCTGACATAAAATTTGTACTGTTTCGCGAGTAAAAAAAATTCAAATGAAAAAACAAGAGGCAGAAAAAAAAAAATAAAGACTCCGTGAGAATTGAACTCATAACGTCTTACTCAAAAGACGAAACCCTAATGGACTGGGCTACTTAATCAGTGAGATATTTATATAATTTTTTTTATATATTGTGTGGAATATGATCAAAGGAAGAAAAATCCATCAATTAGAACTGAATTGTAATTATTGTGTCCTTATGCCATGCTGTTAAAAAGTAAACTAATAAAATTTTCACAGTATCTTCAAAATCTTTCAATTCAAGTGCAAAAATGCAAACGGATTGCGTGAATGAACTATTCAGTTCACGTAGGCCTGTTGACTAAACGTCAAGGACAGAGACTTGAACATTGATAAATAAAACTTTATATTTCCATTAGGCGTAAAAAAAAAGTAGATGTTGTTGCTACAATTTGATTATGTTTATTAACAAAATATTACTTGTGAAACAGTAAGATTTTCATGCCGACTACACAAGCTTTGCACTGTAGGACCGCGTAAGGGCCTGTGTAAGGGTTGTAAGCCTGATCCTTCTTTCTTGTCTGCAAGCAGTTCTAATTCAAAAGGAATGACATTCCTTTATTATGAGAATGTTCTTCGTTTATTTTCAAATCTTTTTTATCATAGCTTGAACTTAAAGATTACAAATTAAGATCTGAACAGCCTGAAAAACTGTTGCAATCAGACACTATTTGTATGTGGTTAGCATTGTTTACGATCAGCTGCCCCTGAAATGACATTGCAAACTGTTATGATATCACAAATCCCTTTCAACTTTTTTTTGGAGTAAGCAATAAATGATCAATTTCTAAGTCCTTTTTTCATCATTATTTCCAGGCTTTCTTGATGGATTATTGAATTTAGGGATATGAAAAACCTATAACAACTTAAATCTCAATTTTTTTAGAAGGCATGGCAGGACCACTTTAACACTTTTTTCTGATCTCTGTTACTTCTAAAAACATACTTTGTTACTAATTATAAAATGATCATTTAATCAAAAATATATGTCAGGCGAAACTTCAAACTTCTCTAATTTAATCAGAGTGAGGGCTTTATGTGCACTGGTGTCCTGTTTAATATATAAGGGTGTTTCAGCTGACGTCACTTTGTTTACATCACCATTTTTTTAGAAAAAAACACCGTACATTTAATTAGACTTACAGTGCATACGTTTGCATGTTGTTATATAAGGCAATTTTTGTAAGATTATTGTGTCGGAATCTTGCTGTACAATTGATGCACTAATAGACATTTGCCGCGGAATAAAATTTCCATCTGATACTGATCGACTTTTGAAGTGGGTTTCTGCTGTGTGACGCAACGGCTTTCAACCTATGGTTCACACTAGGATTTGCAGCGAGCACTTTATATCAGGGTATGTAGGCTTTGTCTGCATATAAGGAACAATCAGATGGCATTTACGTAAAAGTTACTCTGATATGAATATATAAAACGTAAGAAAAATATGAAGTAAAATCGGAAGCGAACAAAAAAAACACAATCAGTAAAACTGAACTGGTAGGTAGATTAGCATGCAGTATGTGTCTTGTACGTGTGCTGTGGCTGAGCTGTGTGAAGACATGTGCAACAATGATGCTTGCCCTGCAAAATGACTTCCAAATGAGTTGAGAGTCACGTGATGAAATCCCTCTATTCAGCATTGTATCAACTCTTCTCGTAATGATGAAATTCTATTCACAGATCTTGCACTGGTTGGTACCTTTGCATATTTAGCAGCTGCTTGTTTCAACTCCTGTGCATACAATACCAATATTAACTTTTACATATTCATCTGCTTCTTGTGTCAACTCATGTGCATTTTGATATCTTTTGTTTTTCCGTTTCAACTCCACTCACTGCTCCCTTCTTCCAAAGTGGAGATTAATACCTTCAGCCCAGAAATTTGTCTCTTCCTGTCTTGTGCCACCTCCTTGACTTGATTCCAGCTCCTCCAACCGAGCATCTCTCTCCTTCTCTACTATTCACCTCCATGTCGTCTTTAGCCTGGCTCTTTGTCTTCAACAATCTGGTGTCCAGGCAAGAGCTACCTTTGAATTATTTGTGGCATCTCTCCATAGTATATATATCAAATTTCCTTCCATCTCCTCTTACAAATTGTTGTGTTTGTTCTTACCATCTTTATCCTTCTATACAACAATTCATTATTTGAGATTGACTAGTTTTGCATTATTGTCTGCATATTCAGCAGCTATAAATTGTAATCCTTTGTGTTAAATGTTATAGTATGTATATTCAGTACTCTTCAATATTTCTTTACAGGTATGTTAGACTTCTTGGAGCGTTTTACATGAGAATCATTGGTGAAACATTGGATGTGTACAAATATCTGGAACCGCTCTACAATGACTACAGAAAGATCAGGATTCAAAACAAGACAGGAGGTTAGTACATTCAGTTTTGTTTGGTTTGTTAAGAATCCTATGAATATGCATTAGGAAGCAAATAGCAAACATCTAATCTGTTTGCTTGAACATTGTACTATGTACCATATTTTCCACAGAAAGTCTTGTTTCAAAATTTTTGCTTTAGTATGCGATTTACGTATAAAAACTGCATATCCACGATATGTTGGTCAGGGTATTTTTAATATGAACAAAACAAACATCACGATATTGTGATAATTAAAATATCATAATAGCCCTAATAGATATAATATTATTAATTTAGTCAATAACATTTCAAGAAATACAACCGGATTTCTCTTTTGCTTCTTAATAGAGTTTGTTCTCGCTCATGTGGATGAGTTTATTGATGAACTCCTGAGGGAGGAGCGTGTTTGTGATGTCATTCTACCTCGTATTCAAAAGAGACAAATCTTAGAAGAAAATGAACAGTTAGAGCCAAGGGTAAGTCACTAATTGCTGGCGAAAAATGGTAAGATCTTTAAAATCTTAAACGGAAAACAATTTCCATCCAAAGAAAAAAGTACTTTGATGGAAAAAGGATACCAGATCATGAAAGCACCGGAAACTGGAGAAAGGCTGTCAGTAAAGATACCAGTTACAATTTCTAGGAGGCAAAAAATGAAAAACTACAATTGAATAAAACTTGGAGAGACATGAGAGAGTAGAAGAATATCATTTGTTGTGCCATATGCTCTTCCCTTCCCCACAAATAAAAAATACTCAAGAAACCAGAAAGATCAGATGTTTTGAGAGTGGAAAGATTTTTCCCAGGAATTAAAAAAAATATTCAATTAACGATGACCTTGAGGTGACTGAACATATCTGTTCTCACAAGTTTCAAAACCAACGGATTGGGCTTTCCATATAACAACCTATAAAGTGTAATTTGATCAAATTTTAATATTAAGAAATATCATCAATGATAGATGTTTATCATCAGTGATAGATGATTATCATTAGTGATAGATTATTATCATCAGTAATAACAAGCTATAAAGTGTAATTTGATCAAATTTTAATGTTTTGGTTTAGAAAATATCAGTGATAGATGTTTATTATCAGTGATAGATGATTATCATCAGTGATAGATGATTATCATCAGTGATAGATGATTATCGTCAGTGATAGATGATTATCATCAGTGATAGTGATAGATGATTATTGTCAGATGATTAGATGATTATCATCAGTGATAGATGATTATCGTCAGTGATAGATGATTATCATCAGTGATAGATGATTATCGTCAGTAATAGATGATTATCATCAGTGATAGATGATTATCATCAGTGATAGATGATTATCATCAGTAATAGATGATTATCAGATTTGTTCTTCACATTCATATAAGTTAAACAAAGAGATTGGGGCATTGAAAATATTTTTTCTTTTGAGACATAATTTTAATATTGTCATCTCCAGGTAAGTGCTCTGGAAGAGGATATGGATGAAATGGAGGAATCCAGCGATGAAGAGATTGACATTGAGGTAAGAACTTGGTCCTGTCTTCTTGTAACTTCTTAAGAGTTCACACAGCTGGGTATTTAGAGAAACAAGAAGTATTAGTGTGATTGTTTTACAAAAGTTATGTTTGAATCACAGGGAGAGATTGTCCATTGCTCTTAAAACACTGCAATAGTATTTAAGATCTGTCGATCAATGCTTAGAAGATTTTCTCGTATCCAAAATTTTAAGTCAACCTTCCAAGTATTTCTCTTGGTTTCTATTGACTAATAAAGTGGTCAGAAATCATCAAATGTAAAATTACTTATCACCTTCCTCTGCAACATCAACCTTTGCCACTTGATTTGATCTCCCCACACCCCCACCCTTTCCTATCTCATATCCCTCTCTCTCTCTCCTTCTTACCACCTATTCTTCTACAACTTATTTCCTCTAAAATATTCACTTCTCTTCATCCTTTCCCCCTTTTTCCAATCATCGCTTTCCTAACCTTTGCACCTTGATTATTTAATACCCTCTTAGCACATTTGACTCTGACTCTCGCGGTGCCGTTGAACCCTATCAAACTAAACCTAACCAAACATCCAAATTGTTTTGTCACAACAGGTTTTAAAGGACTGGTGACATGTAGCAATTTTGGTATCAACTGATGTATTATTTAATTTGGAACAACTTTCTAATACATATGTACTTCGAAAAATGTCTCAAGTCTTTTACTTTCTTAGAAAAAGCCTTTTTTGCTGCTCAAATCAACAACTTAGCTTCCTATTCTAATTTCTATTATTAAAATTTTGTGACTGTCAAGTTGGACAGTGATATCACTGATCTCCGACTGGCTGTACGTAGGCCTAAACACGTACTGTACAATGCGTCTGTGGTGTGTATTTATCGGCTACTACTAGCTCGAGTCCAGTTGTAGGCATAAACTTTTAGCTTTCTTTCAGTGATTTCTAGGAAATAGATAACATGATGTATAGCTTAGACGAAAAGTAGAGAATTGTATGAATGAGTGCATGTACCGCATGAGACTGAGAGGCACTAATTATTCCAAAATGTATTCGTAAGTTACCTTAAATCATCTGTGGTGTTGTGAAGGCATTCGCCAAGGGTTTGTTGTGATACATGTATGTCTATACATACATTTATCACAACAAACCCTTGGTGAATGCCTTGTGTTCGCCGGCTCAGAGTGGCTAACTTTCCCTGGTAATATCTCAAAAATTTATGGTTAGATTGCATCTTCAGGTACTGTATACTATGGGGATCTATATACTATGGGGATCTATAATGTCTCTGTCAAGTTCTTAACAGGAATTTTCTGTATCTTAAGTATCAGAGGATGAAATTTCTTTTGCTGACACAGGGAGCAATTTGTTCAAGTTTACATCGCAATTTGTTACTCAAAAATTGTGCATAACATTGTTTAGCAATTCATTTCCCTACCTTGCTTCACAAAATTGCGATAGGCTACAATAAATTTCCTAACTGATTGAAGATTTCAGCCCTTAAATAAAAAAGAGTCCATTTTGAATGCGAGAATCACGAATGTGCAGTAATCACCTATTAATGGGGAAATTTTGCACTTTGATTTCGCCGTAATGTGAGTTAACTTGTGAAATGCACCGTGATACTGCAGCAGTTAATAGTGAAAATTGAAACTAACAGTAAGAATAGGCCATAAAGTAAGGCCAATCAAGGCCCGTTTTACCAAAAAACACAAGGTCAAAATACTTCAATCGTTACAATCAGTACAATTACATGTAAATATTACCTGGTGAGTCAAATAATTTTTGCAAGAAAGCAAAAATATTGCAAAATAAACAAACAGAAAAAGGTTTTAACAGAGCTGAAATTCTGCGTGCATCGCAAAAGATGGCAACCATTTCGAGAGGACTGGTATGGTCAGAACTTTCGGGGTGGTGGCGTAGTTTTCAAATGTTTTACGGCGAGGTATTATAGTATAGATAGTATTTAAGATTTTTACAGTGAAAGCCCTAGCGAGTATGGCAAAAAAATTTACGCGATGTTTAAATGACATTGAAAGGAAGTTATCTGTTCACAAACACGTGTACGAGAGCGACGTTACAACTGCTCCTATTCTCCTAAACTATTTTCGCTCCAATTTCTCTCCAATTTGCACCTTTTTGTTTTATAACTTCATTTTCGGATTTTCTTTTCGTGGATGGGCTTTTATCCTCGGTGAGATCGTTTCTTTTTTTTTTTCTATTATATTTTCCCTCGTTTTCTGTCCCGACTTTTCACGCCCTTCGTTACTAATACAGCGGTCCCCATATAGTGGTTCCGCGATTTTTTCTAGCTGCCTCGGGTCTCGGCCCTTGGTTTTTCTTTCATAATGACAAAGCGCCTATGCAGTGACCTTGACCTTGACCCCCTCCTCCCCGTGACCCACCTGCTACCATCATTGACCATTCTGCAACCCCAATCCCAAAAATCCTTATAATCCATGCCACCAACAAGCAGGAAAGCTTTAAAAAGTTTCTCCTTTCCTCATCCATAAAGCCCTCTTTGGCCTTGTCGGTACCCTCCCCAAAGTCTCTACCCTTAGATCCGGTGATCTCCTGGTGCACTGCACCAGGGACACACAAGCCACCACCCTCCTTTCCACCAAAACCCTATCCAACTCTGGTATCGACATCACAGTCACCCCATCGTTCCTAAACTCCAGCAAAGGCGTCATACGCACCCGCGATCTTGCGTACATGACCGATGTGACCTCCAAGAAGAACTTAGCTAAAACTGAATTTCCAGCAAACTCCCACCAACACCATATTTTATCTAACTCCAACTCTCCCTCCCACATCAAAATGCCCCTTATATTCCTAATGATTTATACTGACAACACCTCCTGCACCAACCCCACTCTGCACAAAGGTAAACACCCAGCAAACCATCCCTCCTTCTCGAAAGACTGTCCCACCTGGCTTCAGGAAAACAAATTAACCCCAACATTTGGCTTCCCTTAACTCCAAAAGCTAAAATTCCAAAGGGTCCCTATTTGGGGCAATCACACCCAATACCCACACCACCTCCACCACCACTTCTCTCCTCAACCCCCTTCCTACTCTAAAGCCCCTACCGCCCCTACACCAACTTAATTCTTTCAACCAGCAAACAACCAACCAAAAACAACCAATCAACAAACAACCTATCAACAAACAACTGGTTCCAAAGAAAAACAAGCGAACTCAGACCCAGCAGATCTTCCTCCAGATAACCCCCGCCTCCTTTATGGCATACACCACAATCAATTACAATTACAACATCATACAATGGAACATTAATAAGGTAATTCTGAAGAAATCGACCTTCTGGCCTCCACCTTCAACCCGGTCGTCTTCTGCCTGACCATTACTCCCCTTAACAACTTTGCTTGCTATCACAAACATCAAGTGGATGCTGACAGGGCCTGTGGTGGCGTCTCCATTCTCGTTAGACACGATATCCCACACAGCCCTGTTCGTGTGCACACCGACCTTCAGGCCATCTGTATTTCTATCTCCCTCCACAAAACTTTCACTCTCTGCAATATCTATCTCCCTCCCAACACCAACATTCAACCAACCAGCCTTAACAACCTCATCTCTCAGCTTCCCACCCCTTCATCCTTCTTGGTGACTTCAACGCTCACAACCTTTGTGGGGCCTCTAATACCACCACCCCTAGAGGCAAGTTCATAGAAAACGCTCTCCGTCAGCACAGCCTGTCCTTACTGAATACTAACTCCCGACCTACCTTCATCCTGCCACAGGCTCTCTCACCTGTATTGACCTGAACACCCCACTGCATTGCAGAAAAAGTACTTGGAATGGAGATTCACCAAAAAAAGACATCGTTGACCACCTGCCGCCTCTTTCAGCAACATATTACTCCAATGCTTTCAAAAAACGAGAAAAGAGTACATACCCTTTCTGAATTAAAAATCAACAAGGCCTAAATATGCATCGATATTGCTAGTCAATTTTAATGTATTACTAATCATTTTTATGAAATGAATTGCAAAACTGCTAATCAAATTTTTACAAACAAATTGCTCCCTGTGTCAACATTTTAGGTCTGTAAATTACGATATTTAGTCAATTTTAATGTATTACTAATCATTTTTATGAAATGTTTAATCAAATTTTTACAAACAGGCAGCATTTTAGGTCTGTAAATTACGGGGATCTACAACTTGAAATATCACACATTTAAATAAAGTGGCGGACCCCACAGAAAGTGGTTGTGAACTTCAAAATAACATGATTTTTACACGTTTTCAATTATTATTTTGGAGAAATTGGGGTCACTAACTATTCAGTGACTTTTAAACATCAATTTAAAGCAAACTTGCTTCTACATGTCATCAGTCCTTAAACAACAATTATGCAATATAACTTTTTTCTCTGAATGGGAATTAGAAATAAAAACAAACTTGACAGAAGTTTCACACCATGGATATTTCTGAAATTTGTTGTTGGTTCTTTACAAAAAGTAGATGTCGAAATGTTTTCCCTGTAATTAATGAGTTTGTTTCCACATTGCTAAGGATTTGATCCATTGTTAAGGAATCGATCCATTGTTAGTAAATTTGTTACTGAGCTCCCCATTAAACGCTGTGCCACAAAAATTAACACAATAGAGGCAAGGATACACAGATTGCTAAGGAAATTCAGCTTTGGAATATTGAAATATTATAATTCCTTATAAAATGCATTTTTTCTCAGGAACTCCAAAGAAAACGATCACCAGAAAGGAGGAGAGAAAATAACAAAACAAAACGCAGCCCGTCTCCCAGAATTCGCAGGAGTAGAAGTAGAAGTAAAAGCAGATCTCCCCATAGACGGTGAGTTGATCAGTGATTGGTAACACTGTGTGGAAGATCTCCTTTGAGCTCTGTAATATCTTAGGAATTTTCATCAAGAGTATTTGATATATGCATAAAGTTATATAAGTAATATCCATACTGAAAATGCTATGATGGCCGGCCGGTGCTTATCCTTGGTTTTTTTGGTATAAGCAGATGACAGGACATGGACTGGACAGGACGCCAGTCCATTGTAGGTTAACTGCCCAGCAATACTGCTACCCATTTACAGACGAGTGGACTGGAGCAAATAGAGCAAAGTGTCTTGCTCAAGGACACAACAGAGATTAAAACATGGCACCTTTCGCATACGAGCATGACTCCATAATCACTGAGCCACTGCACCTCTGATGTATGCATAGTAATGTTATAATTTTGAATGACTTAATACTGAACTTAAGTGTGGATCCTTTTCCCATTCTTTGTCCGACGACATACCAAGACCTTAAAAGTAGTACCTGCTCTCCGTCTACTTGGTGCTCAGCATAGCGAATCGGAGCAGGGTAATAGTACAGGCTTGTGCACCTTTGCTGGCTTGCACCATTCTATACACCCTTTCACAGTTCCTGTCTGTTCATGCGCACATGGACATGTCTTATTCAAGTTGGGAGTAAACAAACCAACCAGCTTAAACGCACAGCAAAATACGCTCTTTGTTTCCGTAGTATTATCGTGCATCGTTTAGAAATATGCACATTGCACATGGCCTAAGGTTTCTTTTTCTGTGTTAGGACGACATAAGTTTTCCCCGATGACTTAATATTACCGAGAATACTTAAAAGTTACATAACATATTAAAAAAAAATCAAAGCAACAGAATTTTCAATGAAGTGACTTTAAAAGATTTGTTATCATTACAGTCAATAAGGATTTTGTTTATTTACTCACAACTCAGAATGGCAGATAGAACTGTGAATGGGTATATTGTAAGAGCTTTTAAGCATGCACTTGTGTGGATATAGCCATACATATGAACACATTCTCTGTCTGACAAGGGTTACTACTAATCCTTGCTGGACTCTCAAGGAACGTGCTATCTGTCCCCTATCTGGTGATTTTGAAAAGTATTAAGATACGAGCCAGACCAACAAGGGTTACGAGAAAACCTGTGCCTGATTATAGAAGCAAAGTTGATGTATTGATAGTGTATGCTCTCAATCAATATTTAGATGGAAAAGGGGTTTGCCTGTACGTTAACTTCCATTTTTGATTTGTACCTTTGACTCAAAATGTCCTTTATTTACCCAATAAGAGAGCTTGATTTTGCAATCTTTTTTATTTTTTAAGTTGTTTGCCAATATGATAATTTCCTTTTGTCTTCGGCTTCCTTCACAGGAGAAGAAGTCCATCTCCAAGAAGAGAGCGCAGAAGAAGCAGATCGCCACGGAGACGCAGAGACAGACATCACAGGTCAAGGTCAAGGTCAGCAGGTAAGATGTTTGTTTGATAGGATCCACATCCACTTGAAAGAACGAAAGATTGTGCTGGTCATAAGAAGGTTGTTATACATCAAATGCAACGCGGAGAGGGATTTTTAGTTCCACCCATTACACAGAATGTAATGAGTAGAACTTATCAAACGGTATGTGAGCTCCCATATGTGCCTGTGCAATGGTTTGCTTTAAAATGCATCTCCTAGGTTTGAACAGTTTTGCTCTTGAAATTCTGGCTCAAACGAGATTTTTGTATGCGTCATGTAGCTTGTATTTTGCTGAGAGATATTCTGTGTTTTTTTAATCAAAGCTCCTGAAAGGTTTTACTACAGTTGTCAGATTTCATATGTAATGATGCTGAAAATAGCTAGCTGTGGACATAATGCTCCATGTACCGTACATGGCTAGGTCCTCAGGCATTCAGTACATATGTTTCCTATTAGCACCACGATATTTACTACTTTTATTAAACATATCTAAAAGCTGGTATAATATTATTAATTTGTGTAATCATATAAGAGCAAAATTATGCAATTTTATGAAAATCTATATCAGAGACTTGAAGCTGTATGAAATTTTTGGGACGTGACTTTGTGTTTATGTCAGGGAGTTTGGCATTAACCCTTACTCTATCAGGGCTTTAAAAAAAGCAAGCCCAATTTTTGTTTAAAAAATTTTCATGCATTTTTGACAACATTCCTTTCATTTTCTTTTGTTACAAGTTTGGTTGGAATAGGGGCTAAGATATTTATCTTTTGAGTAATGAAAGCCAATTTAAGAAATATTGGACTAAAATATGGAATTTAGGCAATTTTCGGCTAAATTTGGTCAACAAATGGTCAATCTTTGCAGAAGTATAACTTCTTGTCAATATTGAAAACAGATTTGTGCTAAATATTTAGATTCTTTTTGAAATTTCCTTTCCAATGATGTTAATCTATAATTTTTAGAAAGAAAGGAAAGATGAAAAATCACCAAAAATGATTATAGTCAAAAGACCCCTGAAAGCTGCAGCAGAAGAAAAAAAGTTACGCAGTGATCACGGTGAGACTCGGACTTGGAGCGAGCACCTCCGGTTCAAATATAAGATGCTTTGATTTTTTGCTTACACAGGATAAAGTTCACAATTGAGGCCACTTTTTGATGATACTGGAAAATTTGCTAGAAATGCTGTTTTGCTCAAAACTGGAGAAATTCGCTTTAGTGGGGTGCAATTTTCTGTTGCAATGCAAATTTTGCTTTAATGGTCATAGAAAAGCCCCTTCAATCAATTTTTCAGTTATCATTTGAAAACCGACTAACAATCATAATCCATATTCATACATAAAAACAGGAGTTAAATTGGTTCTTTCCCTTTGATTTATTCACTTTTGTTTTAAAAATTGCTCACCGTATCACTGTCCATGTGTAACAATCTTTAGAGTGGGAATATATATAAAGCACTTGTACTTCTGGGTGGGGGCTGACATCAGGCAAAGGCAACAACCATTTAGTTTGTTGAGGTTTTTGATTTTCCTCAGCAAATAATTGCTGATGCTGATACTCCTACTGTATTTTACAGTTTTGATGTAAGAATTCTTTCTTGTTTTAGAGATTTTGTACTACCTTTAGATAGAATGAAATCCATCTTCATTTTTGTTTCGTAGAATACCGTCACAGAGAAAGCGACAGACACAGGCACAGACATCGTTCAGCGTCTCCAGCGGAGAGGTAAGAAACTAATCCTTGTTGTGCTGTTAATCGTTTAAAGACATGTACAGGCCACATTAGCTATATTGCTTTAAGATCAATTTTTAAACATCCTAGTAGCAAAAATTAGATCAAAATCAGTTAAACATTGACCACTTCACAGTGTTTTCAAATTTCAGGCATCAATTAGTATATTTAATGCAAATTTTGTGGTGTATTACAGGGCAGTCCTTTTGTAAAACCTTTACTTTTTTAATGTCTATCATAATTCTTTGAAATGGTGCACAAAACCTTCTGAATTGTTGTCATTTCCCAAAATAATTCTAACAGGAATAGACTTTCGCATCATTTTCAGTGACTGAGATTAAGGAATGTTTTAAAAGAATCGTAAAGATTTTGAACTATCTGCCCAGTCATATCACAAAGTTTGTATTAATTGATAACTAATCAAACTTTTATGAGCCATAGCTCAAAAACTAAGTGTCATTTTCAAAATTCAGTAATTGATCTGCTTGGGTTTTTAATTGATCTGCTCTTGCAACTAATATAAAAAATGCTAAATTCCTGTCCATAGAAATTTAAGTTTGAACAATTAATACCAGCATTGGTCAATCTTGTGACATTTTTAGGGCTTTTATGTTGCTTCTATATAATATACTTTTTTGTCTTCCAGACACAGAAAATCCCACAGGAAGTGAGCCAGGCTTGTTCATTTCCCATTTTCTCTTACACACGGAGGGAACTTTCTCATACACACGGAGGGAACTTTCTCATATGCACGGAGGGAACTTTCTCATATGCACAGAGGGAACTTTCTCATACACACAGAAGGAACTTTCTCATACACACAAGAAGGAACTTCTCATATGCACGAAAGGAACTTTCTCTTACGCACGGAGGAAACTTTCTCTCACGCACGGAGGGAACTTTCTCCCACGCACGGGGAACTTTCTCATGCGCACGGAGAGAACTTTCTCATCAAACGGAGGGAACTTTTCATCAAACGGAGGGAACTTTCTCATACGCACGGAAGGAACTTTCTCATATACACGGAAGGAACTTTCTCATATGCACAGAAGGAACTTTCTCATACGCACAAAAGGACTTACACATACACACGGAAGGAACTTCCTTATACACAGGGAAGGAACTTTCTCATACACACGGAAGGAACTTTCTCATACACACGGAAGGAACTTTCTCATACACACGGAAGGAACTTCCTCATACACACAGAAGGAACTTTCTCATACACACGGAAAGAACTTTCTCATACACACAGAAGGAATTTTCTCATACACAAGGAAGGAACTTTCTCATACACAAGGAAGGAACTTTCTCATACACAAGGAAGGAACCTTTTCATACACCGAAAGGAACTTTAAAATTTGTTTCTCAACTGGAATAGCTGAAGACGGCATATTCTATTCCTTACACTTGACTCAAAAGAACTGTTGAATTTGGGTGTGAATATTTTTGTTGTAAACATTCTTGTTGTATTGTAAACATTCTTGTTGTCTTTTGCCTTTATTCGCGACTAGGTGAAAAGACCATCCTCAACTTTTAAGAAATGACGATACTTTCTACTATCAACATATTCTCTATCCTTGATATGATAGTCGGTTATTATGTCAACCTTGCAAGAAATATGTAAAGATATTAAGTGAACCATCATTAATATGGGCTGTCATGGTATGAGTAAATCAGATATCAATTGTCATGGACAAAAATATCGCAATATATCTATGTTATGATTATTAATTTTGGAAAACTCCTTAGGTTTTCAGCATGCAGATCTAATTTATGCCTTTAAAACCTAAAAGTGAAGGAAGGAAGCATAAAAGAAAGAGATACTGCAAATATTATGTTGAAATCTCATTCATTTAAAACATAAAGTTCTGTTTCACAAATTTTGCTGTAATATGCAGTTTATGTGATAATGGCATATCAAGATAAGTTGGTCAGGGTATTTTTGATAAACAATAGCAAGATATCGTGAAAATTGACAGCCGTAATAAATAATTAGGGAGGTATTCCACCACGTTCACAGCTAAAACCATAAAAATATGTGCTGGTCCTAAGTTTTTGAATCTGGGAGGCTGATCCCCTTAAAGGAATATTCCTGTGAATTCTCATATATATTACTGAGGACTATTAAAGAAACAAATTGGTGTAGAAATCATATTGATATCTTTTTTAGTTAAGGAGTTATTGCATTCAAAGATTTTGCAAGTGTGTTGAAAACTGACCTCAAAGTGTTCAGTGTGATGTCGTAAAGCAGATCCAACACAATTCTTATGTATTTCTATAAAACAAAAATTTTATTTTTCCTTCAGTGTGCATTTCACATTCTTGGGCATATCACATTCTTCTAAAGTGTATCTCAATAAGTAAACAAAAACTTCATTTTCAAAGAAATACACAAAAATTGCCTTGGATTTGCCTTAATGACATCACACTGTTCACTGTGAAGTCAGTTTTCAACACACTCGCACAATCTTTTAAATGCAAGAGCTAAACGGAAAACGATAACATGATTTTGACTCAATTTTTTCTTTCAGTTCTCTATCATACATATGAAAACTCACGGGAATATTTCTTTAAAGGATAACACTTCCAACATTTTATTTCCCTTGTAAGCAGTTGGTTCAGAAGAAAATTATATATAAGAGGGGCATGTTTATTTTTAAAAGCATCACATATTTGTGTTCTTTTACTATTTTTTTGGTTGGTATAATTCCTAAAATATGAAAAAGAATTGATTATAAATACTACTGTTTGTTTTCCCATTTTTTAAGAATATCCTAATTCAAAAATGTAAAAGAGTGATATAAAGGTATTGATGAGTTAATGACACAATGAGTTTGATGTCATTAACTATATTTTCTCCCTCTCGATTCTCCCATCTCCTCTCTGCCCTAACTCTTACACCTTAATTTTTTTTAAACTGTCTTGGCTAGAGCTGTGACCGTTTAGCGTGTACACGCTACACGCACGCAAATCTTGTAAACGTTTACTAAATACTTCATTGCGAGTAATCGTTTTTTATACATCATAGTGTCTTGCAGTTGAAAATCAATATTCATGATTCAAATCACACACACATTCGGCTGACAAAATTCCAATCAATTCGACTTTTTACAAACTGTAAACCCGATTAGCATAATCCTTTTTAAATGTGCGAATCACAAATGCGCAGTAATCACCAATGAATGGGGAAATTATGCACTTTGATTTCGCCGAAATCTGAGTAATTTAACTTGTAAAATGCACCGCGAATGTGCAGCAGTAAACAGTGAAACTAACAATAGGCCTAACGTTAGTCTATAACTTATGAGGCTTTAAATCCAAGAAACACTTGAATCGTGACAATAAACATTTACATGTAAATATTACCTGATGAGTCAAATAAATTTTGCAAGAAAGAAAAAATAGTGCAAAATAAACAAACAGAAAAAGGTTTTAACAGAACTGAAATTCTGCATGCTTCGCAAAGATGGCGGCCATCTTTTCGAGAGGACTGATATTTCAAAACTTCCTGGTGGTGGTAGCGTAGTTTTGAAATGTTTTACGGCGAGGTATATCATAGGCCTAGTATGCAAGATTTTTACAGAACTTTGAAAGCCGTAGGAATAGGACAAAAAAGTTACGCGATGTTGAGTTTAAATGACATTGAAAGGAAGTTATCTGTTCTTTCTAAACTGAATTTCCATGCATATTTTCCATAAAAATGATGATTTATACTGTAGAAGTAAAGTTTTTACGATTTGGAAAGCAAAACTCAGCATCTATTTGGGCAATGCAGTCAGTACTTTTGCCATACTGGTTGCGCGATTTTTTTACTTCACCTCGTAGTTTTGGAGCAATTTTGGTGTATTTCCGAAAATTACGGTACTAAACTCGTGTGCACGATACACGCTCGCTTTTTTTGGCGTGTACACGTTTACTAAAATCCCTAAACGTTCACAGCTCTAGTCTTGGCACATTTGACACTGTCTGTTGCGGTGCCGTTAAACATCAAAACCAAACCAACCAAAAAGTTGGGGACTCCAAAAATGTTATTTCTGAAATAGTAGGTGGTCTTACTTTAAATTAAAGAAGTTTATAAAAGCAATTCTTTTCTTATAAGGATGTTTTAGCTGACATCATGAGGTCACATGACTTAGTTTACATCGCCATTATGTAGGACAGATTGTCATCTGCTGTACACTTACATATAGTCGCATGTTGTTACATAAGATTACTTTTATAAGTAGTATGCGGTAATCGTGCTGTGCCGTTGGTTCCACTAAGTAATAGATGTTTAGAATCCACTGATTAAGATTATACTTGAAGGGTAATTTTTGCTTTAAATTAGCATTTTATATTAAAAACATAATTCATCTGGCCAGTTCATTTTAACCATCATGTGTTTATATGCCCATCACGTGTTTTACATGCCCAGTGCGTGCTTTCATCACCAGCGCATGCTATCGCATGTTTTAGATCGAGTCTGTTTGTTTTACGTGTGATGTGACTGAGCTGTGAAGATCAGACGCATGAAATACTCAACGTGCAAAGGTCTTCCATGCAAAATGGCTCCCAGTTGAGTTACAAGCCACGTGATGAAATTCCTATATACAAGAACTTGGACCACACAAAGAACTTGGACCACACAAAGAACTTGGACCACACAAAGAACTTGGACCACACAAAGAACTTGGACCACACAAAGAACTTGGACCACACAAAGAACTTGGACCACACAAAGAACTCATGCAATACAACAGAACACTTCATAACTATTTTATTAAGCAAAGCACCTTCAAGTTTATCAGAACATAAACACCATTAAGATGAATTGGAAACAAAATAAAAGCTTACGAGGCAAGATAAAGTAGTTCAACATGGAATATCAGTTCCAAACTTGAGTTGTCCTTGTATTGTATACCCATAAGAGAGGGGAAATGATGTAATGGTATAGGGACCCCATACCACTGGAAGGGGTGTCTTTCATTAATTTCATGGAAAAATTATCTTTGGCATAAAACAAATTTAACGTGTCATTTGTTAAGTGACATATTGTGTGCAAAATAATCTATCTGCAATATGAATTCATAATTTCTGATCTTGATATTGTATTTTTAATTTTTATTAACAATATCAGCAATGAAACAAAACATTGGTCTTAGGATAATATGTGGTAAAACGTGGTTGTGAAATGGAGGAAAAAGTTATGTTAAATAGACAATGGAAATGCCCATAACAAAGCCCCGTCTATGATTAGGACAGGGTTGGAATACCTTACATTTCTTCCCACAAACATAAAATGATCGTATTTCCTGATAGTGTTTGTGTAGCATCATAAGTCCAGGGGCCTGGAAGTGCATTAAAATTGATCCCGTTTGTTGGGCATTAATTTCTTAAATATCTTCATATTATACAGAGTTGGGAAAATACAAAACATGGTTCTTAATAACCGTGGGAAAAATAGGAATTCGCAGGAAGAAATTTTTAGTTCATAATATAAATAAAAATTGTTTTTTGCTAATTGACTATTTCTCTTAAAAGATTGACAGTGTCACAAGTTTCTCCAAGCTTGAATTAAGCCCATGCATATTGATGTAAATCTGACTGGGATTTGCTTCCACTTTATATTCTACTTTTAATATAGAAGAATAAAAAACATGCCTAAATTCAAAATTAAAGCTTTAAAAGATGGATTTTTGACCCAGACAGAACATGCTCTTAGACAGGTTTTATCTTATACCAAGATTTTAACCAATACTTGGTAGGTTGGGGGCAATCTTTTTCCTTCAACCTGGTACTTAAAAGCAAATTTGATATAATATCTATGAATAATTAAAAAAAATTTTTTAATGTAAACGGGATAAAAAGTTGTTCACAATTTTTCAAATATGAGTGTTCAAACTACTCAATTCACCATCTGCAATAGGTCTCAACAAACCTGAATTCCCCAAAACATTGTGAAAGGTCATGCAATTTTACATTCTGCACAGCTGCAAACACTGATTTGGATGGTTTGCATCTGTGCAAAAATGTCAAATTGCATGACCTTTTGCAAAATTTGGGGAGATTTGCGGTTCAATTAACAGACAGCGAATATTCTTAAGAAGATCCATTGCAAAAACTTTGTGATGGCAAGCATCTGATTCCAGCAAAACATTGTAAACTTATTGACTAGACACCATTTTTAGCTGCTCAAACCTTCAAGTGATTGGCCACTGTGTTAGCCACAACATATTAAACTTGAAAGCTTATACTAGATGGCATTCAAATCATGATCTTTTTTTATTTTCAAACAAACTGCCGAGAATAAATGCCATCAAATTTATTTTTCAAGTCTTTTTACAGAATTAAATACTTCCTATGTTTGTTACAGAAGTTTTAGCTGTCATCCGTGCAGAGCTGATCAGCGCAGGGTTGCAAATCTTTATATTGCTTTTGACTACGCCATAATTTACAAATACTTCTCCATGATTAAACAAGGCAGCATCTGGTGGGCGGTGCGTAGTTATTTGAACAGATGAACGGAATTTCTAAGAAATGTTCTGTCGTCATCTCTTCTTTCCCTTCTTGGGAGCTAGATCAAGCCCAGTTATATGCTTCTTTGGTATGTTGTATTGCTCTGCAAAAATAAATAAAAATATTATGGATAAATGTTAATTTCTCTTTCTGACAATCTTTCTCCCCTGTCGTGTTGTTTTAACACTTCATGTCACCCTCAAGACTATCCTTCTCAAATTTGTTGTTTCTCCAAATATGTCCCATATATTCTTCTTCCCAAAATCTAAAACCAGGTGAGGAAAATGTGAAGTGTGCTCATTTTCAAACATGTATCTGGAAAGCAGCATTGAATGAAGATTCACTAATATGCCCCCATCTAACTTTGGCTGGATAAAGGATAAGCAAAACAATTTGCTGCTTACATCAGTGGCAGTGTCGAATGGTGTGCCCACCAGGAATTTTATAATGATTTGATGTGGTGATCAAGGATGACTTTCAGCAAGTGTATGTGATCAACTGATCAGCTCACTTGCACAGTATTTTGTGAGTGCTATAAAATGAACAATTGCCAAAGTAATTGGACTTAAAAATATGATGATAAAAATGATGCGACGATGATGAAGAGATGGAAGCATAAGCAGTAATGGACTAAAGTTGACTCGAGTAAGCTCTTAATTTACAGAGCAATGCAAACAAATTCAAACATTAAGAGGACATTTTGACAGTCAGCTTAATGCTATATTATATTGCCTTGATTGTGCCCACTATTGTGCTCATTAATCATGACAAAACCATTTTGTGTTCAAAAAAAGAACAAAATGAAACCTGCCTAAATAACCTACGTATTGGAAGAAAGAGCATATGTGCTCAAAAAGCAATGATATGGCATAGTTTTAATGGTGACGATCAGGTGAAGATCAATTTGGGCATTCCGTATGTTCCAGATCAGAAATAAAACCTATGCTATGGCTAACCTAGCATTGGATACAAAGAAGGTAAGATATGCCATGTTTTATGTGATAGCGGCTATCTTGGTGGCCATCTTGGATATCTCAAATTTCTCAAGGTCAATATAGCGGCCACTTTGGATATTACAACATTTTAAAAGGTCTCCAAATTCGTCAGTATTGGATGTAACAACCACCCTTATAGGTCTTTATACAGCAAAGATATGACATGTCTTATATGGCGGCAGCCATTTTGATTATTCTGACATGGCAAAAGTTATTGCATCTATGATATGAATAACCTATACTAGTCATGGACACAAAAATCACTCTATAGAGGTGTTCTGAAAGCAAAGATACAACATGTTTTGTTTGGTGGTGGCCATCTTGGATATCTCAAAACGCTCCAAGGTCACCAGGGTGGCATCAGGCAGATTCTTAATCAGTGGGTCTCAAAGATATAAAAAACATTGCGGGCTTATTGATAACCCAAACTTTTGGGTTATCAATATGGGCACTAGACTTAACAGAACAATCATACTTTCTTGATCTCAGAATCAAGGATCCTCCTCCATGTCATTGCTGGCCTTCCTCTCCTAATTTGCCCTGAGGGTTCAATTCAAGAGCATGATGGGCAATGTTGGACTGGTCCTTACATAGCGTGTATCCAACCCATTTCCATTTGTGCTCTTTAACGACATTAAAGATGAGCTTTTGCTTGGCACCTTGCTTAAACCAAAGATCTCTAAAGATCTCCCTGACCTCCTGAGCCAATTTCCCTGTTTGAAACAGGATTTGCAAATTCCAAGTCCGCAAATTCTAAGTCCCAACTCGTGTAACACTTTTTTGGAGAAAGTAGATTTAGATTTATTTAGTAGATTTATTTGCAAATCAGCTTCCTTGCGGCATTGACAGGTTTATTTCATAAGTTCCCTCCTAGGTCATAATTGTAAAAATATTGAATTTGTCAAATTTCATGAATTATTTGCAGTTTTGGTTTCTGTAGCAGTTAACTTTTTTACATGTTGGGGGTGCTGGCCTAACGCACAACCTTCCTTTTTTCCCCTGGACTTGGGACCAGTTGTCGGTAGAGTATCATTTCTAATAGGAGCATTATTCCGTACAAATGGGTAAAAAGAGTTCAATTCATATTCAGAAGGTACAGGGTTTCATTCCTAACAAATTGTTTGTTGCGGTTTAAGAGCACTGTGACAGTCAAATGTGCCAAGAGGGAATTATAAAATAACGGTGCTAGAATTAAAAGAGAGTAGAAAATTGGGTTTTTACCAGTCTGTTTTTTGTCCTTGAGTGAAAAATAATCAATTTCCTTCAGTCTTATCTGTAAATAAGAACTAACACTGCTAGTAATTTGACCTCCAATGGGCCTATGTTCCAATCAGGGAAAGGTATTTACTGAGATCTGTTTCATCTCAGAAACTAGAGATAAGCACCAGGGATAAGACTTGTGGACCTTCTGGGCTCACAAAAGGATTTACATTTTTTGACAATATTCCAAAGAGTTTTTGTTGTTACACTTTTCGACATCATTTACCTGTTTCAGAGAAGAAACCAACTCTAATACCATAGAATTTTTAAATCAAGAAAGAGCATAACATAAACAGGGTTGTAATTAAGTTCATTCTATGAAATGACAAGGTAAAACACCAATCAATGAAACACAGCTATGGAGATACTTCAGTACAGAAGGGAAGCTGTAAGTTTATGAACCTGTTTATGCACATTTTTCATACTTGAAATTAGGGAGAACTAGAATGGTAAATAATGTTATGGTTCACATGCCCAAGCAAATTGACACCCATATCATATGACCAGGCCAATTATAAAAATGGCATCTCACACTAAGTCCCACATGGCCACCCATGTACCACATGGCATCCGACCCCATGTCCCACATGGCATCCCACCCCATGTCCCACATGGCATCCCACCCCATGTCCCATATGGCATCCCACCCCATGTCCAACATGGCATCCCACCCCATGTCCCTCATGACATCCAATCTCATCCCTTGTCCCACATGTCATTCCACAATATCTCCCACATGGCATCCCACCCCATGTCCCACATGACATCCCATGTCCCACGTGGTATTCCATCATATGTCCCATGACATGATGTCCCATGTGGTATTCCATCATATGTCCCACAGGGCATCCCATCCTATGACCCACATGGCATTCCACCCTATGTCCCACATGGATCACATCCCATGTCCCAAATGATATACCACCTCATGTCCTACATGACATCCCATTCCTTGTCCCACATGGCATTCCACCATATCTCCCACCATATCTCCCACATGGCATTAAACCATACAGTGTCTCACATGGCATTCCACCATATGTCCCACATGGCATTTCACCATATGTCCCACATGGATCCCATCCTACATGTATGTCCCACATTAATTCAACCATATGTACCACATGACATCCCTCCCTATGTCCCACATGGCATCCCTCCCTGTGTCCTGCATCAGTAGCTTCCCACCTGATGTTCCACATGGCATCCCACCCCATGTCCCACATGACATCCCATGTCCCACGTGGTATTCCATCATATGTCCCACCAGGCATCCCATGGCATTCCACCCTATGTCCCACATGGATCACATCCCATGTCCCAAATGATATCCCACCTCAGGTCCCACATGACATCCCATGCCTTGTCCCACATGGCATTCCACCATATCTCCCACATGGCATTAAACCATACAGTGTCTCACATGGCATTCCACCATATGTCCCACATGGCATTCCACCATATGTCCCACATGGCATCCCACGCTATGACCCACATGGATCCCATCCTACATGTATGTCCCACATTAATCCAACCATATGTACCACATGACATCCCTCCCTATGTCCCACATGGCATCCCTCCCTGTGTTCCGCATCACTGCCTTCCCACCTGATGTTCCACATGGCATCCCACCATATGTTCCACATGGTATCCCTATTAATGTCCCAATGACATCCTACTTTATGTCCCACATGGCATCACATCCCATGTCTCCATGGCCTCCCACATAGCCTCCTACCCTATGTCACACATGGCATCCTACCATATGTCACACATGGCATCCTACCTTAATCACACATGGCATCCTACCTTATGTCACACATGGCATCCCAACCTATGTCACACTGTGTTACTTGTGACATCCCACCATGTCCCACATGGCATTCTACTCTGTTCCACATGGTATCCCACCCCATGTCGCACATGGCATCCTACCCCATGTCCCACATGACATCCCATAGGCTCCATAAGAAGTCTCATCCTAGCTACCACAGTCCCTGATTGAGCAAAATATGTATGAAAGTGTCAGTTCATATAATAACTTATATATATGACTTGTTGAAATGGGGTGGACGCCATGTCCCACATTCCATCCCATATCATCCCATGTCCCACATGACATTCTATCCCATGGCATTCCACCCTATGTCCTGCATGGCATTCCACCTCATATCCTACATGGCATTCAACTCTGTTCCACATGGCATCCCACCCCATGTCCCACATGGCATCCCACCCCATGTTCCACTTGGCATCCCACCCTATGTCTCACATAGGCTCCAAAAGAAGTCTCATCCTAGCTATTACAGTCCCTGATTGAGCATACTTATGTATGAGAGTGTCAGTACATATAATAACTTATATGTTAATGACTTGTTGAATAAGAATAAAGGTGGAATCAAATAATTATGCCTGATATAGCCCTTGGTATATACAACATAGTAAACATTATATCATATGTCCCTCATGGCCTCCATCCATGTCCCACATGGCATCCCTCCCTATGTCCATATGCAATCACATCCTGTCACACTCCCTGACTAAGTATACTAAATAAAAAAGTCTGGTCAGGTCATATACTGTAGCAACTTTATGCAAATGGGCAACAATAATAAAGGTGGAGTTTAATAATCATGCCTGATACAACCGTTGGTGCCCAAATATTTTGAAGAATTTTAAGGATTTTAAATCTCAAAATGCTACAAGAGAGACTTTAGGATCTCTGAAGAATATTGAAAAATTATATCATTTTACTGTAATCTTCTATACAAATATCAAATGTTTTGTAGACTTTTTAAGGAAACTAGTCTTCAATCCTGTCTTAAGTATCTCATAAAAACTTTAACATTTTATAAGGAAATTCTAACCTTCCATAAGGATATCTGAAGAAACTTTAACTTTTTCTGAGGAACTCTGAAGAAACTTAAACATTTTCTGAGGAATTCTTAAAAACTTTAACATTTCTGAGGAAATCTCAGGACAAATCTGTGGACGGTGCAGTATTTTCTTTAACAGCTAAATAAGTCTTAACAGAAATTGACAACCAAAATTAAGTAAATTCCCCACAAAAAAGTAGCATAATCTTCTACAATGGGAGTCATATCTACAAAATCTTGTCCAATCACAATGCAGAAAACCAGTTCAGATGCGCATGAACTAAATTTCAACCACTAGTGTGAAACATGTGTTAAATATTTGGAGAAAGTTGTAAGATACAGAAAGGCAGAAAGACATTAATGTACAATGTCTTCAAGCCTTCTAAGAATTAATCGAAAATATATAGTACTGACCAAGAAGTAGCTTGCTGATGTAATGAATTTGATTTCCTTGAACTCTGACCTCTACACCTGCCCTTTGACCCTGGGCTTGGCTGATGCTACTGCTAGCTGCAACACCTTTCTGAAGTTTCTGAGAAAGCACTTTTGGGTCAATCCTATAGGTTCTAAATTGCTGATAACAGTTACCTTGGAAAATGAAAAAATGAAAAAAAACATATACTCAACTTTAAATTGTCTCAAACTTTTACAAAATGAATCAAAATTAAACGCTGGCACGTATGGTGGCATGGGCACATCCTCAGAATGGATCAAAACCGCAACTAGTTTGGTTGCACCTAGTTGGTCAATCACCTTCAGGCAAAAGAAAATGTTGGTGCCTGAAAACTTGGACCAAGAAAGTTTTAACAAATTTTGGGGCCGGTCTGGTATGCAGCTTAAGACTGGTCCATATAGAGGTATTGTCCTTGCTTTGTGTCTCGATGAAGAGATGCTGTTGTTAACTGCAACATCTTTCTGAAGGTTTTGAGAAGAAAAAAAACATATTTTGCTTAATCCTGATTATTGATTATTACATATTGACTTCATCTTGTGTGTAGTCTTTACAAAACAATAACAAAGAAAAGTCGCAATTTCTATGAGTTATACATAAAATATGAATGAAAACATGTTGGGCAGAAAACAACAGAATGGACTGTTGGGAGGTTAATACGAAATAGATTCAACAGATAATGTAAAGGAGAATAAACTCATATGTTACGTAAATCTGGCCACCTTTTTAAACTTAGCAATTTAAATAGCTGACTTCTTATCAATTAACCTTTCTGGGTTAGATTGTTGACAGCTTTTTCAACCAATCACCATATGATATTGACTAGCAACAAAATCTGCAAAACTAAATGGGGCAAAAATCCTATGCGGTACTGGTACAGTACTGCTAGCTAATGGCACGCTCCAATGCACTTAATGCAATATACTGTACAAGGCAAATTTCTGCACACACAGACTGAGTGACGACAAAATGGTGAGAGAAAAAAATTGTGCTTGCGGGCCCGCTACAGGCTTTGTAAATCTGATTCCCGTTACCCAGAATGGTTTGCTAGCAAATGGAATTTTGTTTATTCCTTATGCTGAAAACTCTAAAGATCTGGAGAAAGTTTGTTTGTTTGTTTGATGAGAGCTTAATAGGACCACGACAACGAGGGTCAAATTGTGCCTGAAAGGTTAGATCATTCTAGAGGTAGGAAGGAAAGAAAACAGGGAGATTGAGAGAAATACGAGAACTTAAAGTCAGAAAGCTGAGATAGAGATAGGAGGTGCATGGGTGAAAAAAGTAGAGAGAGGGGGTGGGAGAGGAGGACTAAATATGGTTGTAGAAGGAAGCATAATGAAGGAAGGAGATAATTTTATCCAGAGGGTTTTTCTGGAAGAACTCGGCAATTGAGTTGTGTGGAGTGAGGGAAGCTCTGGGAAGGTTGTGCAGGGAGCAAGCAAGGAGAACGTGTAGACTGTAAGGGTGCAATGGCAATTGTTGCAGAGGGGTTAAGGGAGCCAATAAGGAGGTGGGAGTGAGTGAGGTGGGTATGACTTATTCTAAGATGGGTAATATGAACGTTGTCGACACGATAGAGGTTGTTGATGGTGGGTTTGATCGGAATGGTGGGCTGGATGACGTGAAGTTTGTTATCAATTTGGGAGTCCCATGAGTTTTGCCAGCGGTCTTGAACAAGGGAAGTGATAAGCAGTTTGATGTCGAAAAATGTTTTGGGAAATGGGGTAGGGAAAGGTTGAGGGCAAGGATTCCAACATGGCTGGGTATCCAGAAGAAAAGAATACTTTTCCTGCAGACGGTGGGCAAAAGGAGTTTCCGGAGGAGGTGGGATGCAGAATTATCCTATTGAAGATTTGAGTAAAGAAGTAAGGACAGCCTTGGAGTCGGAGAAGATGGCAAAGTGACTGAGAGGAGAGTAGCAGCAGCTGTCTTGTCCCCTTCCTTGGAGCCATCAGTAAAGATTGAGGTGTAGTTTAAGAGTTGGTCTTTGATTTGGTTGTGGAGATTGATGGAGAGTGGGTGGGTTTGGGTTTTGTGATAAGTGGGGAGGCCCAGGTGGATAGAAGGGAGGGGAGTGGCCCAAGGAGGAAAAGTGGGCCAGGAGAAGGTGCCAAGAGTGGCGGGGTTGATGCCAAAATGGAGGTCTAATAAGCTAAAGAGAGGGGATAGGGTTTTAGTCCTAGCAAAGAGGGTGGAGAAACTGGGGTTCTGGGTGTTGGTGAGGACTCTAAAAGCATAGGAGGGGCTGAGCTTTCTACACCTTAGCAGAAAGGGGGGGGTTTGTTGGCTTCATTATGAAGGCTGGTGATTGAGGAGGTCGTGTAGCTACCCAGACAAAGCCTTCATTTTGGATGGCGTTGATGTGCTTGAGGTAAGAGTTGTGAGCTACAGTAGACAATATTGCCGTAGTCAAGCTTGGCACAAATGGTGAGCCTGAAGATTTTGAGAAAAGCATGGCGATTCGCACCCCAAGTGGTGTTTGAGAGGAGGCGGAGAAGGTTGAGGGAACTGTTGCATTTTTGTTTCAGGTTGGTGATGTGTTGCTTGTAGGAGCCTGAGAGCTAGGTGTCTAGAGTTAAACCCAGGAACTTAGTGTGTTGAACTTTATCGATGCGATTGCCATTGAACATGAGGTTCGGCTTGGTGTGGAGGTTGTTGAAATGACAGAAGTACATGCAGACTGTCTTGTCTTTGGAGAATTTAAAACCGTTACTGTTGCACCAGTCTTGCAGCTGTTGAGGCTGAGTTGGAGCCTATTTTCGACAAGAGGAAAGCTAAGGGAGGAGTAGAAGATGGTGAAGCCATCCACGTAGAATGCACGTTTGATGTTGGGGCCAAAGTTGTCCGCAATGTCGTTAATGCTCGGATGAAGAGAATTTGGGAGAGGATGCTGCCCTGGGGTTCACCCTCTTCTTGGGGGTAGGGGTTGAAGAGGGTGTTGCCAATACGAACTTGGCACTGCCTGGGTGTGAGGAAGTTTGAACAAAGATGGGGAGGTGGCCTCTGAAGCTGATGGTGTAAAGTTTGCAGATAATGCCGTATTTCCAATTAGTGTCGAAAGCTTTCTAGAGGTCGAAAAAGATGGCAATGAGGAGTTCCGGTCGGTACTGTCCTTCCTCGGTTTAGGGACGGGGGTGACAATAGCTGTCCTCCAGATAGGGGGAAAGGAGTGTGAGGACCATATGTAGTTGAGGATGGTGAGTAGGGTAGTAGTGGCATTGTTGGAAAGGTGTTTCAGGAACTGGTAGGGGATGTTATCTGGGCCCTCAGAGGTGCAGCCAGTGTCGTGGATGGTTTGGTTTAATTCAGAAAGGGTGAGAGGGGTGTTGTAACTCTCGTGGTTGTTGGAGGGAACGGTAATACTCCAGGCTTCATCGCGAGCTTCTTTTGGTTTTGAGAGCATTGGGGTAGTTGACCGAGGACGAGATGTTGCTGAAAGAAACGGTGAGGTGGTTAACGATGTCCTTTTCCGAGGTGAGAAGGTTACTATTCCAGGAGAGATGGGAGATGGGAGGCTTGCCCACCCTGCCGTGGAAGCTATTAACCATTCTCCAAATCTTCTTAGTGGGGGTCTTGGTGGTGAGAGAATAGATAAAGTTGTTCCAAGTGTTGGTTTTACTGTCCTTGATAGTGTCCTTGGCACGGCTGATGTGAAATAGGTTGAGGTTGTGGGTGGTCGGTTTAGTTTTGAAGTTCCTGAGGGCCCTTTTCCCGTTCTTGATGGTAGTTTTGCAGTCATCATAGAACCAGGGGTTGGGGGGTGGTAAGGGGGTTTGGAGGTTTTAAGAATAGAGCAGGTGGCGATGTTGATAAGGATGTTACTGAAGTTTGACATGGGATCCTCACCCTGAAGGAGATAGGGGGAGAGGTGCAAGTGACAGAGGGTTTCGAAAGGGGCCAGCCAGCTTTCTCAAGGTTTTAAGTGGGGGTGTGGTCAGTGGGGGTTTGAAGGTTGGAGTGTATAAGAAGAGGGTAATGGTCACTATCACAAAGATCAGCAGTGACCTTCCAGCTAAAATCAAGGTTGGAGGAACAGATAGACAGGTCAATACAGGTGAGGGAGCATGTAGCAGGGTGAAGGTAGGTCGGGGAGTTAGTGTTGAGCAAGGAGAGGCTGTGCTGTCGAAGAGTGTTTTCGATGAGCTTGCCTCTGGGGGTGGTGGTAACAGAGCCCCACAGAGGGTTGTGAGCGTTGAAGTCACAAAGAAGGATGAAGGGGGAGGGGAGCTGAGAGATGAGGTTGTTAAGGCTGGTCGGCTGAATGTTGGCGTTGGGGGAAGATAAATATTGCAAAGAGTGAAGGTTTTGTGGAGGGAGATAGACATACAGATGGCCTGGTGTTCACATGAACACGGCTGTGTGGGATATCGTGTCTAATGAGAATGGAGATGCCCCCACAGGCCCTGTCGGCGTCCACTTGATGTTCATGATAGCAAGCGAAGTTGTTGAGGGAATAATGGTCAATGGTTTTCAAGAAGGTTTTATGTAGGCAGAAGACGACCGGATTGAAGGTAGTGGCCAGTAGGGCAATTTTTTCAGAATTGGCCTTCAGCTTCTGATGTTCCATTGTATAATGTTGTGAATGTTATTATAATCGTTTATGTTGCATGTCATAAGGAGGCAGGGGGTTATCTGGAGGAAGATTTGTTGGGTCTGAGTTGGCTTATTTTTTCTTTGAATTTGTCCCTGTTTCTTAGGGAACGGTTGTTTTTTAAAGTTGGACAAGAGGTATGTTCGGTAATCAAACAATCCATGTTATCTTCTGTGTCATATTTGTGGGTTTGAATGGTGGGCTGTTTGTTGATTGGTTGTTTGTTGGTTTCTTGTTTGTTGGTTTGATAATTGTTAGCCAGGTTGGCTTGAGATTGATGTTTGATGGCATTAGAGGTGTTGGGGTAGGGGACGGCGGGAATCTTAGAGGAGGAAGGAAGGTTAGGGAGAGAAGTGGTAGTGGTGGAGGTGGTTTGGGTAATGGGTGTGGTTGGGTTGTTGGCAATGGTGATGGGCTTAGGACTGGGTAAGAAGAGCCAGATGAGGTCGGTTTGGGTATGTGAGTCAGTTTTAGTTGTGTTAGGGAGGGGGAATGGTATTGGTGTTAGAGGGGATTGAGCTCAAGTAGGAAGGTTTAGTGTAAAGGGAAGCAAAAAATTGCTTCCTGGCTTACTGGGTAAGTGATGTTGGGATTAAGGGTTTTTAGTTTGGTTCTTTGCTTTTCTGAAGCCAGGTGGGGCAGTCTTTTGAGAAGGAGGGATGGTTAGTTGGGTAAGTACTGTCGCAACTGGTGCAGAGTGGGGTGCTGGTGCAGGAGATGCTGTCATGGTCCAGGGCGCCACAGTTGCCACAGCGCGCTTGGCTGCGGCAGGAGTTTTTACCATGGCCATACCTCTGGCACTTATGACAACAGAGGGGGTTAGGAATATAAGGGGTGACTGGGATTCTCAGGTAGCCAGCAGTGATGTGGGAGGAAAGGTTGGTGTGGAAAGTCAGGAAGATGGTATTGGTAGGTGTTTCGGCACCGTCTCTCTTAAGGACGAGACGACGGGCTTCAGTAACATGTTGATTGGCAAGTTGCTCTACGAGATCTTCATCGGTCAGGTAGGCAAGGTTTCTAATTCTGACCACACCTTTGCTGGAGTTTAGGGAATGGTGGGGGGTGACTGTAACGTCAATACTAGAATTGGCTGGGTTTTGGCGGTAAGGAGGGTGGCGGCTTGAGTGTCCCTGGTGCAGTGCACCAGAAGATCGCCAGATCTGAGGGTAGAGACCTTGGGGAGGGTACCAACAAGGCCTTGAAGTGCTTTGTAATTGAGAAAAGGGGAAACTCTTTTAAAACTTTCTTGTTTATTGGTGACCTGTATATTAGAATTTTGGGGACTGGGGCTGAAGAATGGTCAATGGAGGTAGCAGGTGGGTCACGGGGATGGGAAGGAGGGCCAAGGTCAAGGGCAGAAGCGTTCCATCATGATGGAAAAAGAAAAAAAACAAGGGCCGAGAGACCTGAGGCAAGTAGAAGAAAACAAATCACGGAACTACTATGGGAGACCCGCTGTACAGGTAACGATAAGGCGCGAAAGTCTGATCAGAATGGGAGGGAAGAAAAACAAAATAACGATTTCACCGAAAGCAGATGTCCATCCACAGAGAGAGAATCCCGGAAAATGAAGATACAAAACAAAATTTAGGTGGTAAAGTGAATTGAAATGAAAAGTTGGAGAGAATAGCATAGAATTAGAAGTCACCTTGCTCTCAACACAGTAATCAGATCTAGAGAAAGTGCCATAAATGGATCAGAACTTGCAGCAGGCCACATGAACATTTGAGGTTTGTTTTCCCCACTTAGTTGCTATGGTGGGTGTGGCTTATTTCCTTAATTGGAAAGGTTAATTAGCTGTACAAGATAATCAAATTTAATTAACGAAGGTTGATTTTAAAGGATACAAGGAATATGAATCTTACGAAGGTCAATATAACAAGGTCATTTAAGCATAAAATGATACTTGTTAAAATACATTTGAAATCACATAATGTATAAAGTCTCAAATGTCTAGGAATTTTGAAATGGTGGATTGTATTTATGGTAAGGGGGAGGGTCCCACAGCGGAGGCTCTCAAAGTATGCACAGAAACTAGAATCATCAATGTAACTTAAATATGGTTCAAAAATCAAACTATGCTTAAAAACTGTATAGTTATATTAAAGATCCATACTATCAACTTCAGAAAGCCATTCTCAGTGGGAATTAATATCACATAACCTTAAGACAACTTCTTGCAAATGACATCTTTGTAAGCAAATTATAACCAAACGGCTGTATTGATGTTGTTTTGTGTTCTCTCATCATGATTTCTGATGTTGATTCATATTTCAACCATTTTTTGTTCACTTTTAGCATTTTTCTCCTCTGAAAAATACATTTTCTCCTCAATTGAAACTGCTGAAACCATAGTTTACAATCTTCAACAGATTCCATATGACTTATCCCTGTTAAATGTTTGTTTGTTTGTTTGATGAGGTCTTAACGGCACCACGACAACGAAGGTCAAATTGTGCCTGAGAGGTCAGATCACTTTAGAGGTAGTAAGGAAAGAGACCAGGGGAAGAATGAGAGAAATTCAAGAACAAAAGCCAGAAAGCTGTGATCGAGAGAGGAGGTGCATGGGAAATGTTGATGACAGCTTAGAATTTTTGGGGAATCACTTTTTACCGCAAACTATCTTTGAATTGCCGTTGCCGTGAGTATAAAGTGAAAAATAATAATGAAAGAAAGGGAAGCGCATAAAAAACTAACTCAGAGCCATTGTAGTCATGAAATCAGTCTCGGTTTGTCAATGTTTGGTTTATCAAATTGATTTTTGCATCTATTATATTCGTAAATACATTAAAGGAATATTCCCATGGTTTTTTGTAAAATTTTATTTGAAAGAGCTTACTTTTAGAGCCAATTTGGTACAAAAGTCAGGTTTATATGTCATATTCCGTTCAGGAAATATGAAATTGTAAAAGATTTCCCAATTGCATTTTAAAGTTTTTGTACAGAATGATGAATTCATGTTTCATGATGTCATAGAGGCAATTCCATTGCAAATGTTTATGTATTTCTTTGTATGTTAATTGGTTGTTTCTGTATAATTAGAAACAATTTTCCTAAAGTTATTGAAGTAGGGTATATTGACAATGTATATGAATACCTAACTTTCATTAATTTATTTTTCTAGCAGGTTTTAATAATAAAAAAGGATAACAGATTTTAATGAAATACATGAACTTTGTGGGAGACTGTTGCTGTGATGTCATACTGAGCCTTTTCCTATTCGTTTATTAACATTTTTTATGAACCCTAAAATTTGAATATCTCCTGGTAGGAATAACATATCAACATGATTTGTGTACTAAATTGTTTCTAAAATTCTCTCTCTTATGAAAGGTTACAAAAAAACGTGGGAATATTCCTTTAACTTATATGTCACCTTTACATTTCCATATACCTTTGCAAGAAAATGCATACAGAATAGAGAACCCAGATGAAAAGAGCAATAACTTCTAAGCAGAACAGTCTTTAAACGGTCACAATAGCACTTATACTTTTTAAGTTATGACAAACTTTGAAAACAAATTTTCAGCATGTGCAAAAGTGATGGTGTATGAACAGGAATACAGCTAGAATTCTTTAATGTAAATCTTTATATTTTTTTCCCAAATTTCAGATTTCAAAGAATCTCAAATGGTGTTCTACTATTAAATCTGGGTAAAGGCTGTAATAATATCTAATTTCAGTTTCACTGTAGCCAAGTGTACCCATTCAAAGTATTTTCAGGGAGGACCGGAAAACAATTAGTTAACATCAACAATTTTTAGTTGTCCCATTCTGAGGTCACAAAATATTGCACAATTTATGCAAATTGCATTATTTTAGTATATATTAATTAAAGATTATTGTTGAGGTGGAGTGTTTATATGTGTTTTTAATGCACGGTGCAAAGAAATTTGGCCCAAGTAGAATGGCCCGACTATAGGAGGAATAATCACAAGTGTAAAGGCCTTTGAACCGTGCAATAAATACGCATATAAACACAATGCCAAAACATTATTTTTTTCATTTTTTTGTGTTAGATTGTTTAAAATGCATGAAAAAATAACTAAGAAAAATAAAAAGCAAGACAAATTTACAAAAAATGACACTGTTTTGAAAAATGGAATAAACCAAATAATCTAGTCCTGCATTAACAGGCTGTTAGCTAGTGTTGTTGTAGAGTATGGCATTGGTAGAGGGAGTGCTGGTAGTGGGGGGCTTTTGGACTTCTGTGGTGTCAGCAGTTTGTTGGAGACTGGTGCAATTTTTCCACATAAACTTATTCATAGACATACCTGGACTTCCCTGGGAGTTGGTTATTTGCTTGTGGCGGGGCGACACAGGGCCTCCATGTTGGACATGGGAGTGGTGGGAGGGGCTGGCGTTTCGGGTGGTCACCGCTTGATGCGGACCAGGATCCGGTTGGGGCTGAGGGGAAAACCGGTGGCAGAGACATGTCGACCCGGGTGTGATGCCATCAGGTTGCGGTAGCCGGCAGTCAGAGAGGAGTTTTTGGTTGGACTGCGAGATGGATGTGAAGTTTTGCGGGGCTGCTGTGATGGGGCTGAAGTGCCTGATAACATTGAAGAAGTTGAGAGTAGGTGGCAGACATTTGGAGAGGTATACAATCGAGCTGCTAAAGGGGTCCTTGGGTGCAGGGGAGGAGCCAGGGGCCATGAATCAGCAGAGAGGATTGGAGGTGTGTTGGGAGAGAGAGGCCAGCTGGGAGTTAAGATTGAGAGTGCCAAGACGATTCGGATTGGGGGTATTGTGAGGGCTGGGTGTGTTGAGGGGGACAAAGATGTAGAGAAAAGCTTGAGGGGAGATGAGGGAGGGTGGGGTTGGAGACCTTGTTGCATCTGCGGGGAGGGTGGGGTTGGAGACCTTGTTGCATCTGTTGAGGAGGCGGCTGGTGGTGGCAGGATGAGAGGGCTTTGCGGGATGACCAAAACAATTTGCAATGGGGGGACCAAAGGTTAGGAGTGCTGTAAGGGACAGGGATGGGGGTCTGTTTACGAATGAAAGGGAGGAAAGAGAGAGATAGAGGGAGCATTTCGAGGGGATGCTGGATGGACCAGGTCCTGTTTTTTCAGTTCCAGGCATGGCATGTGACCCTGGGGTGGATGAGGTCAGTGCCAGTTGTATTGCAGAGAATGAGGTGAGGGAGGCATTGGTGGAGCTAGGGAGTGGCAGGGCTGCGGGCAGAAATGGTGTGACTGCCAGGTTGTTGAAGGCTGGTGTGTGCACATCGGTGTTGTGGCTTGAGGGGCTGTTCAGTGTTGTGTGGGAAAAGGAGGTTATGCCTGAGTCATGGAGGTGGGGACTGATGGCAGGGATGCCTGAGAAGGGCGGTGCTGCTGTATGCGATGGCTGGCATGGAGAGGCCTTGATGTCCATGCCGGGCAAGGTGTTTGGAAGAGTTTTAATAGACAGAATTAAAAATGGTATTGATGGTGGAATGAGAGATGGACAGGCTGGATTTGGAAGAGGAGGGAGTGCCACTGAGCAAGTTTTCATCCTATGCAGCATACTGGAATGGGTGGCTGGGTGGCAGACAGCCATATGTGTCCCCTGAAGTGATGGCAGCCTATGGTATTCCACAGGGGTTAATATGTTTGATTAAAGCATTGTGTGAAGACAGTGGGTGTGTAGTTGTTGATGGTGGTGTGGAGTCTTGAATGGTTTCAAGTCAGGAGTGGTGTAGGGCAGAGTGAAGTGGTGTCGGGGTTCTTTTTTCTGATGGTGGTTGAGTGGGTGATGGGGAAAGCGACTGATGATGACAGGAGTGGAGTTGGATGGAGGTTCGTGTCGGCCCTTGGGGACTTGGATTTTGCTGTATTGCTCTGCTTTCATCTGCATGTCAACATGTGTAGGCCAAGGTGGCCAGGCTCGGTCAGTATGCTGCACAGGCTGAGCTGATAATTAATAAGGATAAGATGGGACTCATGAAAGTTGACAGCAAATGTGCAAAGAAAGTTTATATCGATGGCCAGTAACTAGATGAAGTAGGCGGAATCAGATACCTTGGTGCAACAGTGAGCTTGCTGGGTGGTGGCGGGGAGGGTGTCCAGGATGGGATCTCTGGGGCAAGAGTGACATTTATGAAGTGAGGTAAGATATGGAACTCTAGCACGTTCTCAGTATGTGCGGGGATACGACTGTTTGGCTCTCTTTTGGGTCTGTGCTCCTGTGTGGTTGTGGGACATGGGGAGTTGATGTGGCAGATGGTGAAGGGCTGGATACTTTTATGTTCAAATGCTATAGGAGAGATTTGGGAATCGTATGGCCGTGTGTGGTGTCTAACGATGGGGTACTGAGAGTCACTAGACGTGGCAGGGTCGGCGTTGAGGTAAAAGGAGGGTGGGGTGGATTAGTCGTGTGGTGCGCATGGGCGCTGTGTGGCAGCTGTGGTGTGGGGGCCAGAGGGAGAAGAAAAGTTGGTCGTCCTGGGACGATCTGGAGGGGGAAAGTTGGTAGTCCTAGGACGATCTGGAGGGGGCGGTCAGGACGGAGGGGAGAGTGGTGGGGTGGGGCTCGTGAATGGAGGCCGGATGGGTTGTGGATGACAGAGTCCAGTAGAGAGAGCGCACTGCAGCCTTATGGGCCAGGAGGCCTGAAGAGACTAGGTGAGGTGAGGTGCACTAATAGGCTTTAATGCACGGGTCATAGCAATGCAAATACTCCTTAGAATTTTTTTTAAGCAATTTAGCTCATGCTGGCTCTACATTTCCTTTTATCTTTTAAAGACTTTTAAAGACAGCAGCACTCACCACTTTGTTGCCCATCTTCTTCTCTACCTTCAAATTAATGGGTCTGAGTTTGCCTTTCACTACACCATCCTTCCAAGGAGATGTAGATGCCTTCCCAGAATCCATCTGGTAGCCATGGGTCATGCATCCTAGAAACCTAATGTCAAGAAAAAGGTTTCCAAACAAAGCAAACTTCATGACATGAGAATGAAACAACTTTCTTTATGATTCATGAGGTTTGTTAGTGCCATATAGATTGTAATTTGAGACAAAATCGCTAAAAGGTAAACCTTGATAATGATTAAAGCAATTAAAGGAAAATGGACAGTTTCTATATATATGATAGAAGACTATTGAAGAAACAAAATCATGTCGATATCTTATTCTGTTTAGAAGTTACTGCATTTCAAAGATTGTGTAAGTGTGTTAAAAAGTGACCTCACGGTGTACAGTATGATGGCATAAAGGAAAATCACAATTTTTGTGAACTTCTTTAAAAATTAATTTCTTCTGAATTACTGGATTTTTTTTTTTTTAATTATTGAAATTCACCCAAAACCCTTAATGAGAGAAACATAAATAATGAAAAATCATGCAGGTTTTAAGTAGATTTCTGAATTGCTAAACAGAAAAATATTTGCTTTCATTTTTAGTGAAGGAAAAAACCGAAACTCTGATTGTGACTGGGTTGCTCTTAAATTCTGAATAAAACAAATTACAAGTTTATTACAAGTCAAGATAAGTTACATCCATCCCAGCCATTAGGCTCATAGGGCCAGTGCTTATTCCTAATTTCTTTGGTGCATGCAGATGAGAGCACATGACTGCCTCTGGACTGCTGGACGGGGCACCAGTCCATCGCAGGTTGACTCCCCAGCAGTGCTGCTACCCATTTTACAGTTGAATGGACTGGAACGAGCAGAGTAAAGTGCCTTGCTCAAGGACACAATGTAGCGCTTATGGGGGAAATCAAACCCGGTACCTTTCGCATACGAGCATGACTCCTTAATCACTGAGCCAATGCACCTCCTAAATTCTGAATAAAACAAATCACCAGCTATAATACTTCAATTCGAATTAAAATTAAATTACCTTTTAAATACTTGCTCCCACTGGAGATGAGTGATAGATCCTTCTGTTCTGGGTATCAAAATGTCATGAAGAATAGGGTCCAACACAACCAAACTGCAACAGAAAGAAAAGAACATGATTGCACAGGGCACGGCTTGCGTCATGGGGGATGATCTTCTGTAGGTTTGACCTATTTATTTTAAGTCACAAATCATTTAATTCAAAGGAATATTCCTGTCAATTTATATGATGGAGGACTAATAAAGACACAAATTGGTGAAGAAAACATGTTGATATTTTATTCCACCCACTTATGAGTTATTGTGGAGGCAGGTAGCTCATTCGGCTGAGTGTATGGCTGATATGCTGGAGGTCTCAGGTTCAAGTCCAACGGCAATTTAACCAGCAAATTTTCCACAGATATGCAGAACAATATACATTGACATCAAGTGCAGAGGTTTATTTTCTGCATCACACCTTCTCCCTACCCCACCTTTGTGAAAAGTGGCCAATGGTTGGGTGGCGCTCACCGTCCTTCGAAGAAGATGTAAAGCCGTCAGTCCCAATGGTGGGAGTTTACCCACTGCCTGGTTTTCTGAACACTTCTTGAAAAAAGCAGGGTGTTCACCTGGTGTTCATCCACTTTCCATCCTGGCATATTCATCAGGTACACACTGAAAACAAGTCATTGTAACTTATGTGTGCTTGAAAGATTTTACCAGTGTGCTGAAAAGTGGCCAGTATAGTATACAGGGGACATCAAACTACAATGCAAAACAATTTTTACAAATGTATTTCTAGATATAAAATAATGATATTTTTTTTTTCTTTCATTTAGAGAGTAAGGTTGAGCGGATGGACAGAGCTTGTTCTTGTAAAGTACATGTTATACCCCATCTCAATAATAAAACAAAAAAATTGTTTCCCATAATTTGGAAAAAGGCAATAAGTTTTTTTTAAATTGCCTTGGATCTTTGTTTCTTTAATAGTCCTCTGTCATTTAAATGGAAAATCCTTTAAACATACAGAGGAACTCATTAAATCTGTTTTTTACTTTTTGCTGGATGTAGGGGGTAAGGGAGGGAGTGCGAAATGGAATGTAACTTCCAGGTCGGGATACCATGCAGAGATAACAGGTTAAACACAATGTATAGACTCTCTTGTACATATACTTATCTAAAAAGTTATATATCAGTGGAGAAATTTTTTTTATTGCAGAATCCATTTCTTTTGCTTGGATATGACCTCTGGCATAGGGATGGGCGGGAATAATGAAAATAACGTTAACAAAGTTGCTTGGATGTCCCTTTCCCCAATTGTTGGATCTTGACATCAGATGTCATAGTGAAAGCCCCATTTTTGGATGTGACAGGGGGTGTTCAGGGGTGGAGGAACAGGATGGGGTGGGGTTGGGCTCCCCAACAATATATTAAAGCAAAAGCCTGTTTAAATGGCTAAACTATCAATCACTAACCCTTATGTATATACTAATACCTTGGGAGGTGAAGGTAAAGTTGCATTTATTTCTATCCCAGATATTTCATTCCATTAAATGTATCATACTCAATCTATTAGAAAGGAGTGTTTCTTTGTTAAAGCTGTCTATCATATAATACACTGAAATTTATGTCAACTTGTGAACACAAAACAAATTGCTTTAATTTCATCTGAATCAAGTAAAATCTACCGAGAACATGAAGTTAAAGGGTCTGCAGGGTTGGGAGTTAAAACTAATTATCTGCAATAAACAAAACAAGAATACTTGCCTTCTACTTGAAGCCTCCACCAGTTCATTAGATTTCACGTAGTCTGTAACAACTTTTTTGATATCTTCCACTTTCATCCAAGCTCCTTTCCTGTACAAAAAAGTAAAGTAACTTTAATTCTAAGATTGATTTTAAATCTATTTAAACCACATTTCCTTTAAAAAAAACATTAATAATTACCACTTTTGTATTGTTGCTAAAAGTTTCTATCATATGATATCACATAATTCAAAACTTTTGGAAAAATGGAATTCCAACCCAACTTGAGAACACAAAACTCATCAGGAATTTTCTTGTAGATGATATATTGAACTAGAACGGTAAATACTGTCATGCAAATTGACACCCATATCATATCACCTGGCCAATTATACAAATGGCATCTCACACTAAGTCCCACATGGCATCTCATGTCCCACATGGCATGCCACCCCATGTCCCACATGGTATGCCACCCCATGTCCCACATGACATCCAATCCCATCCCTTGTCCCTCATGGCATTCCACCATATCTCTCACATGGTATCCCACCCCATGTCCCACATCCCATCCCATCCCTTGTCCCACATGGAATTACACCATATCTCCTACATGGCATTCCACCATATGTCCTACATGGCATTCCACCATATGTCCCACATGGCATTCCACCATATGTCCCATGTGGCATTCCCACCATATGTCCCACATGGCATCCCATCCTATGACCCACTTGGCATCCCACCCTATTTCCCACATGGCATCCCACCCCATGTCCCACATGACATCCCATAGGCTTCATAAGAAGTCTCATCCTAGCTATCAGTCCCTGATTGAGCATACTATGTATGAAAGTGTCAGTCCATATAATACCTTATATGCAAATGACTTGTTGAATAAGAACAAAAGGCTGAGTCAAATAATTATGCCTGATATAGTCCTTGGTGTATACCATATGATATATATTCTATCATATGTCCCACATGGCCCCCATCCATGTCCCCCATGGCATCCCTCATGACTGAAACAACTGTTAGTGCCCAAATATTTTGACGATTTTTAAGCATTTTAAACCTCCAATGTTTACGAGATAGAAGCTTGAGGATCTCTGAAGAATTTTGGAAAATTATATCATTTTACACTTATCTTCTAAGAAAATAGTCTTCAATCTGTCTTAAGTGCTTTTGAAAAACTAATATTTTGTGGGGAAATTCTAACATTCCATAAGGATCTTTTAAGAAACTTTTAACTTTTTCTAAGGAAATCTGAAGAAACTAACATTTTCTGAGGAATTATCAAAAAACTGGAACATTTCTAAGGAAATTTCAGAAAAAACTGTGTAGTAGAGTCAAAATATGAAAAAAAGTGACCTTACCCCAAAAAAATTGCAAGAAAAGGTTTTTTGGCAGTTTTATCAACTATGGGGTCTGGAGAAGAACATATTAAAAGTTGGCATCGATCGGATCTCCGGAAAGGGTTTAAATATGACGTCATAAAAAAGATGGCCGTCGATATAAGAAATCGTTAGAAACTAGACATAAGTCTGTAATTTAATAGTTTCTAATCATTTTAATAATGAAAATTATCACTAAAACTAAATATCTTGGCACCAACATAATTTCTGAAACTTTTCTTGGCATCATCAATAACGTCAGGACGGTATCCGTGACGTCAGGACGTGACATGTGACGTCATGACGTGATCTATGACGTCAGAATATGGTTTATTTCTAATATGTGTGTTCCAGTCCAGATTTAATGGCGCAGGGAGACATTTGATGATTTGAAAGAATTCAAGTCATCTCTGAAGGTGGGACCCAAATGTGGAGTACATCATGAGTTCATTCTGTTTGTTCAGGACCACAATGAGTTGTGTGCATCCACCCACATGTATGTGCATCTTTAAGACAATAAAGAGGATATCTTGATTCTTCTTTCTTTCCATGAAGTAAAAGTGTTAAATCATAAAGTAGTTGAAACAGACATTCTGTCAAAGTGAGTCAGTCAGTGAGGTAAGTTCACCAAGAAGATAGAGTTGAGATTCGTAAGAAAGGAGCGGAAGGGATCAACAAAGCGAGTGTTGAGAGAGGTGATGACGTTACTCTAGAGCCTGGAACTTGCGTGCACAAATCTTGTCGCATGATCTACGTAAACAAAAAGGAAATAGAGAAACACAAGAGAGCCCAACTGAATTCTACCCCACCATTAAAGAGAAATACACGCGTCTCTATTGGGGCTTTCGATAGAAAAACAGATTGCTTATACTGTGGCAACAAGGTGGTGTCAAGTACAAAAGGTGCTGACTGTGAAGATTATAGTGGTGTAAAAACATATAACTTTGTGGACAAGATAATTTTGCTCTGTAAAAGACGACAAGACGAATGGGCTTTTTCTGTACAGGGGCGAATTGAATACTTCAGTAGAGATTTGCATGCTGCTGACTGTTTGTACCATCATTCATGTGATGTTCACTTTCGCACCCTCAAAAATATTCCTATACAACACAGGGCAGATGTAGATAGTGACAACAAGCGAAAGAAAGTTGGGCGACCCATGGACACCGACCAAGAATATGCATTTCTCAAGACATGCTCCTACTTCGAGGACAACGATGAGGAACAATTAACTGTAACCTTCCTTGCCAACAAGATGAAGAAATATTTACAAGATAGTGACTCTGTTGCTTATGGCAATCAGTATTTGAAGTCTAAACTGGTAAAGCACTACGGAGAGGCTATTTTTGTGGCTGATGGTGATGGATTACATGATATTGTAACTTTCTGGGAGAAGACAAGCAGAATTCTACCCAATTACTTCAATATGCCCAAAGGGGATGGAGAGAAAGCTCAAAAGAGAGCTATCATAGAAACTGCCACAAAGCTGATCAAAAGTGATATCAAAACTCTTATCCCACATACAAAGGACGAATATCCGAATGCTACAGAACTTGAGTTTGATTCTGTGTTAGCGTTTGTTCCTCCGAGCTTGCGTCTTATGCTGCAACACCTTCTCGTAGGAAATAACACCAGCAGGAAGGAAGCAAGCATTGGGCAAGCGATTGTTTAAGCGGTACGTCCAAAAGCAGTGATAGCTCCGTTACAACTGGGGCTGGAGGTTCAAATGCACCATCACTTTCAATCAAGGTTTTCGATAGACAGTCTGTCTGCCATGGGTTATTGCTCCTCATATAGTGAAGTGCAAAGGTTTGAGAAAAACGCCGCTTCTTTAGTGGCTCCTGATGTTTTAGGTGAGGACAAAGATATGCATGATATGATGCTTTTATTTGCCGCGGATAACGTTGACCACAACATAGTGATCCTGGATGGAAAGGGAACATTTCATGGTATGGGGATGGTAGCAGCCATAACACCAGGCATAGAACCAGTCACACTATTCCGAGGAGAAAGATGTCTGACTTGAACAGAGTTGATCAGACGAAGATTGAGATCAAGGATTACCGCTTCGCAAAGAACACTCTTCGTAGCATTAAGTTCACGTCTCTGCCACTTTTGAATATTGTTGATCATAAGATTGATGTATTGTGGGAGATGTCCTTCCGCTTCAAGCAAACACTACCAAATTGGCAAGGAGTGATGCACCTGCTACACAAGGACTTTCTCCAACCTGGACAATCATCAGTATTGTTCCTACCAATGATTGATATGAACCCTGGAGATAAGACATGTATCTTCTCTACACTCGACAATATATGTGCTCTTGCTTCCAAGCACAGTGTCCCACCAATTGTAACCTTTGATCAGCCACCCTTTTGGAAAGCTTCTGAGATTTTACATGAAGTTTAAGATGGTAGTCCACTCAGAGATGTTATTTTGTTATTGGGGAGCTTTCATACTTTTATGAATTTGTTGGGGGCCATAGAAATACTAATGGATGGAAGTGGACTAAGGGAAATCCTGGAGACAGTGTATGGTGAAAACGCTGTAACACATATGATGAGCGGCAAAGCTGTGCAACGTGCATTTCGTGGACATCTTCATGTTAAGCAGTGTCTCATGCATCAGATAGTGACCAAGGTAATTGAAGCCAATCCAAGTTTTGAAGATCTAGTTAAAGAGCTGGAGAGATTGTATACTCAAAAGGAGACTGGTAAAATAAGCTTAGATGCACTGCTGAAAGCAGACTGCATGGAAAGAATTTCCAATGCTCTCACTTCAGGAAAGTGTGAATTATCCAACAACTCAAAAACAAGCAAATTGTGGATTAACTATCAACGAATGTTGGGAGTTGCACAGGAGCTTATCAAGGCTGATCGCAAAGGGTCATGGCAAATGCATCTCCATGCTATATATGACTGTTTGCCAATATTTGCTGCTGCTGGACACCCTAACTATCTGAAGTCTTTACTTACAGAAGATGAGGGATCTTGAAAGTGGAAAGTCCCCATTGTTTCAGAAATTCAAAAATGGATTCCATGTTATTCGACACAGCAAAAAATTCTGGGCTGGCCTTAGTCCTGACTTGGTGATCGAGCAGACACTAATGTGGTCGTTTAGAAGCACCGGTGGGCTAACGAGGAAGTGGCATGTCAGACCATCAGAGGGCCGTTTGGACAATGTCTGCCCCTGTATATTCCGCCTACAACTACGCCATGCAGGAATTCTGTCAGACATTATATGCAACAAGTGAACAGCACAAGGAGGCATCTGCTTCTCGTATGGACAAGGATATGAGAGACTTAGACAAACTTGCGACGAAGCTGGAACACTATTCTCCATTTTCCAATGAGGCAACCTTGCGCAACATTATCACAGGGATAGATGCTGATGAGGGTGTCAATGTTGAAGAACTTTTCAATGTAGGCAGAGACACAGTACAACAAATGGAAGGACACCCAGTCTTGTCATATTCCCACAAAAAGAACACTAAAGTGAAGACATTAGCATCAGCTCAAGCTGTCAAAGTTACAGAGAATCGAACCATTGATCCAGCTCTATTGTTTCAGAGGTTTCTTGTGGTATCGCAGTCAGGTGACCTTTGTCTTGATAAAGTGATGCAATATGAGCTCTCCCCCTATACACCATCCTTATTTGAAGGAAAATATCTCCTGCGAAAACCAGATAAAGCACATCTTCTGGAAGCTTTGAAAGACCATGGAACTTCCTAATCAGATGGTGTTGTTCTTCAGTCCATTCCAAAGACTGATCACTATGTTCTTGACAGAGGTTCCCTCCTACATCGATTGAAATGGACCGAGGGGAGCACTTACACTTCAATTGCAGATTTGTATGCATCTTTCACTTCCGAACTGTATGGTAATGCCACTGTTGTCTTTGATGGGTACAATGGAAGACCATCCACAAAAGACAACACCCACCAAAGACAAAGCCGAATTTAGGTCACCAACAAGGTCGACATTGTGGAGTCAACCAAATTTTCTGGGAAAAAAGAGGATTTTCTTTCAAACACAATGAATAAACAGGCCCTTATTAACCTGATGACAAAATACTTGCGCCAGAAAGGCAGCGACGTTATTCAGGCTGAGGGTGATGCTGATGTCGACATCGTAAAAGCAGCAATCACAATGGCATCCTTTAAGTCAACAACTCTCATCGTGGAAGATGCAGATTTTTGGTTTTGCTCTTGTATCATGGAACCACGAATGACTGCAAAGACCTGTACTTTAGATCAGACAAAGGTAAACCAAATGTGTATAACATTAAAGTTATGAAACTCTTACTAGGGGAAGAAGTGTGCTCTGATCTGTTGTTTGCCCATGCGTTTTCCGGATGCGACACTACCTCACAAATTTTTGGGGTTGGAAAGAAGTCCATCTTCAGAAAGGTCATCAATGGCAAATCTGTCTTGCGTGCTTGTTCCAAGATCTTTCGCACACCATAGGCAAATCCAGAGACTGTAGAAACCACCGGCTGCACACAAATGCTTTCATTGTTTAATGGGACTCATTCTGACTCTCTGACAGCTTCCTTTGCAAAAAAGTGGCCACAGCAAAGACTTTTGTGGCATCCTAAAGGCTGCCCCAACGACATCAGCCACAAAACTTTACTCACGGAGGGTATATTTTCAAGTTATGGTGTGGATGTGTACAGACGGTGGCATGGATCATACAGACTGGGGCTGGAGTGTACAAGGGGGTCAACTGATTCCACTCATGATGGACAAAAGCCCTGCTCCTGAAAGTCTGTTGAAAATGATACACTGCAACTGCTCGACAGGTTGCCGCACACTCAAATGTAGCTGCAAAAAACACGGCCTTGAATGTACCCAAGCCTGTGGACCTTGTCAAAAAGACACTTGTGATAATATATCCCCCAAGCCAGTATCAGATGATGATGGTAATGAAGGCTGCATGTGACTGTAAAGGTAATATAGTAAGGATAACGCCAGCTGGTCAGCTGAAACACTAGAAATTACCAAACTAACCAATATGTGCATTTATGTCTTCTAATCTATAACTGCATAAGGAAAACGATAAATGTCGATATTATTTAATTAAGTGGTTGATGATCTTGAAATCTATATTGTAATAAACACGAATAGATGACAAAAAGTTAGCCATTAAAACCACAGCTCATCTAGGGCATCACAGTGAAAGAATCATGATATTAAGAAAAATACATGACATAATGATGTCATAGGACGTCATAGATGACGTCATAGATGACACTATCACAGCATAACGTCACACAGGTGCATTGGTCAGATTGAAAAATTAACAATCATGTAAGATACTGATGCCTTAAACTTATTTCCATACTTAAAGATGCCAGAAACCGTATGCAAATCATTGAAATTAAGCATTTTATTACATTTTGGCAGCCATTTTGTATGACGTCATATTTAGACCCTTTCCGCTTGTCAGATTTTTGCCAACTTTTAGTATGTTAATCTCCAGGTCAAATAATACCAAAAAATGCAAAAAAACCTTTTCTTGCAATTTTTTTGGGGTTACGTGGTATATTGACTCTACTAGTGGATGGCTGGACCGACAAAGTCGCCATTGCATATGTTCGAATTATGCTTCACATGCTCACCAATAAAGGATAGATTTAAGGATGGAGGGGTAGGGAGGAAGGGGGGGTGGGGGGGGAGGGGGTCATAGAATCATGACAGCTAATGCTGAACTGATAACAGTGCCTGAGAGGTTTTAGCTAAAATGAACAAATCTTATGATGTAAAATGTATGAGAGAAAAGGTGGAAAGAAGGAATAAAATAAAAGCAAGTGCTGAGGATAATAAATACCTACAATAATTAAATATACTAAGTAAAAAATTCAGAGAAAAATTCTCCGATACTTGCAAGTAAGACTGAGTTCGATACCCATCTGAAAGGTTAAGTAGAGGGTTAAAAAATAGTGGGTACAGGTACCCTCCAATATTTTTCGAGCTAATGTCAACAATACCCGAGCACTGTCCACATGTTTTGATTTATACACTACAAATAAAAACTTTCTAATTTACAAATGCTTTAAAATCAAGCTAATGCCTGATTATTGATCGTTTATTCCTTCGTGCATGTCTAATGTTAGAATATTTGTTTAAAGAGTATTTGAACAAAGGATTTTTTTTTTTGACATGTTCTTCCCTGAGAATAGGCAATTTCAAGACTAAATATAACTGAATATAATTGTATAAATATTGTTCAATACATGTAATCTTATTGCTTGTAGTTCTATAAATATTCAAATTATTGTTTGTTTCCTTAAAGGACTGATGACATGTAGAAACAAGTTTGCTTTTAACTGATGTTTGACATGCACTGAATACTTAGTAACCCCTATTTCTCCAAAATAATTGGAAAAGTGTGAAATTTGCATTATTTTGAAGTTAGAATAACCACTTTCAGTGACATCCTCAAATTTATTTAAATATATGACGTTGCAAGTTGTAGACCCCTGCAGAACTGCCTGTGTAAATGCATACAAAGTAATTACAGACAAACCTAAATTGTCGTCAGCAAAAAGTTCAGAAATTTCATCCTCTGATACCTCAGATTCCTTTTGAAGATGCAATCATTATAGACCCCCATAGTACCTAAAGATGCAATCTAACAATAAATGTTTGAGATATTAATGGGGAAGTTAGCCACTCTGAGCCTGCTGAATGCGAAGTTCTAGGCCTATAAGGCTTACGTACATGTATCACAACAAACCCTTCACAAACACCTTCACAACACTGCAGATTTAAGGTAACTTACGAATACATTTTAGAAATGTCTCTCAGTCTCATCTGGTTCATGCACAGATTCATACAATTCTCTCCTTTTCGTCTAAGTTATACCATCTTGCAATCTATTTCCTAGAAATCACTAAAAGAAAGCTAAAAATTTAGGCCTACAACTGGACTCTACTGTAGCTAGTAGTCAATAAATACACATGATACACACATTGTATGTGTAGTAGGCATATCGGAGATAAATCATATCACTGCACTGTTCAATTTGACACGTCACAAAATTGTAATAATAGAAATTAGACTAGGAAGTTAAGTCGTTTATATGAGCGGCAAAAAAAAGTGTTTTTCTAAGACTGCAAAAGACAGACTTTTTTCGAACTACATACAGTATTAAAAAGTTGTTCCATATTTAAAAATACATCAGTTGATAACAAAATGCTACATGTCACCAGTCCTTTAACAATTAAAATCATTTGTGCCAAATGAGGTTATTTATGAATGGTCAATTGTTTGGAGCTTGATCTGAGTGCATAGAGAAGTCTTAGTATTGTGGTGGTGCAAGAAGGTTATAGTAAATGATGGTGCTAAGGTTAAAGAGAGACATGTAGAGATGGTGAAGGAGTAATACAAAGGCCAATTATGTGCCTCACTGAGAGGTTGAAAGGTTGGGCTGGTCTGGTGGTAATGTTTGACTTGAGAAAATGACAGAGGAAAGAAGTCTTGAATATTGTTGATTAGTTGTATATCACTGAGGAAATTTAGTATCTTTTTAATTGTTAATTGTTAGTTTTTTTAACTAAACTTTTTCCAGGTACCCAGATAATGGTGGCAGGTACCCAGTTCCAATTTTTTGCTACCAGACACAGGCCTACTTACATAAACCTAAATCAAACAAGGTATAAGATTTGCTCACTTGTAACCGTAATCTTTGAGGACAGGTAGGACTTGGGTCGTGACTGCGTACATCTCTTGCAGCTTGCCTTGCCACGCACCTCTCTCAGGTTGACCTGGGTCACCACTAAATAACCTCTGACCCGAGTTTTCAGTCTCCTCCGCAAAGGGGTTAGTATAATCAGGAATCACAAAGTCTAATAACCTAGAAATAAATGGAGTATATAGCAAGTTATTCAAGACATTTTAAGACTATTCTCTATTGTAATGAGTTCACCTAGATATGTACTGGTGAGTTAAATATCTCTAGCACAGAATATAACAAAAAAAGTATTTTCATGTATGTTTATCCATCTGTTGCTGCAAAATGTAAGCAGCTTAATGCATCAATCACTGGCGGCACCAGAAATTTTATGCTGGGAATATGGGCAACAGAGGGGCAGGTTTGTCTCATTAGGGCCTTTAGATCAGACAAAAAATGTCACCCATATAACATTTTCTGTGGGCAAGTAGGAGGCAAAGTGATCTTGTGGGAGGAAATTCCCCTTAGCCAATAGAGTAAAATTTGGATTGAAGTTCGAAACGAGAGCTACCAAAGTAAGAAGCAAAGTTACTAATACATTTCAATTATGTCAAAAACATTTTATCTTGAATTTTGATAATGCAGCAATGGAAGCACTACGAGGAGTCTATAAGCCAAATGCTACACATCACACACTGAAACAATCTTATCATCTAGATAACCTTGTGATATCACACAATAAATCTTATCTTATCATCTAAACCTTGTAATATCACACAATAAAACAATCTTATCAGCTAAGATAGCCTTGTGATATCACACAATAAAACAATCTTATCATCTAAGATAACCTTTTGATATCACAAAATAAATTAATCTTATCATCTAAATGTTTGTTTGTTTGTTTGATGAGGTCTTAACGGCACCACGACAACGAAGGTCAAGTTGTGCCTGAGAGGTCAGATCATTTTAGAGGTAGTAAGGAAAGAGACCAGGGGAAGAATGAGAGAAATTCAAGAACAAAAGCCAGAAAGCTGTGATCGAGAGAGGAGGTGCATGGGTAAAACTAAAAACAAAGTAGAGAGGGGGTGGAAGAGGAGAGTTAAATATGGTTGTAGAGGGATGCATGCTGAAGGAAGGAGACTATTTTATCTGGAGGATTTTTTTGGAAGAACTCAGCAATTGAGTTGTGGGGAGCGAGAGAAGCTCTGGGAAGGTTGTACAGGGGCAAGCAAGGAGAACGTGTTGGATTGTGAGGATGCAGTGGCAATTGTTACAGAGGGGTTGGGGGGAACCAATAAGGAGGTGGGAGTGAGTGAGGTGGGTGTTACCAATTTTAAGACGGGTAATATGAACGTTGTCGATACGAGAAAGGTTGTTGATGGTGGATTTGATCGGGATTGTGGGCTGGATAACATGGAGTTTGTTATCAATTTGGAAGTTCCATAAGGTTTGCCAGCGGTCATGAACAAGAGAAGCGATAAGCGGTTTGATGTCAGAGAGGGTTTTGGGAAAAGGGGAAGGGAGGAGGTTAAGGGCAAGCTTAGCGGCTGTATCAGCCCTGTCATTGCCAGGGATGCCAACATGGCTGGGTATCCAGAAGAAAACCTTGTGATATCACACAATAAGTCAATCTTATCATCTAAGATAACGTTGTGATATCACAAAATAAATAAATCTTATCATCTAAACCCTGTGATATCACACACTAAAACAATCTTATCATCTAAGATAACCTTGTGATATCACAAAATAAATCAATCTTATCATCTAAACCTTGTGATATTACACAATAAATCAATCTTATCATCTAAGATAACCTTGTGATATCACACAATAAATCAATTTTATCATCTAAACCTTGTGATATTACACAATAAATCAATCTTATCATCTAAGATAACCTTGTGATATCACAAAATGAATAAATCTTATCACCTAGACCTTGTGATACCACAAACTAAAACAATCTCATCATCTAAGATAACCTTGTGATATCACAAAATAAATCAATCTTATTATCTAAACCTTGTGATATCACACAATAAATCAATCTTATCATCTAAGATAACCTTGTGATATCACACAATAAATCAATCTTATCATCTAAGAAACCTTGTGATATCAAAAATAAATAAATCTTATCATCTAAACCTTGTGATATTACACGATAAATCAATCTTATCATCTAAGATAGCCTTGTGATATCACACAATAAATCAATTTTATCATTTAAGATAGCCTTGTGATATCACACAATAAATCAATCTTATCATCTAAACCTTGTGATATCACACACTAAAACAATCTTATCATCTAAGATAGCCTTGTGATATCACACAATAAAACAATCTTATCATCTAAGATAACCTTGTGATATCACAAAATAAATAAATCTTATCATCTAAACCTTGTGATATTACACGATAAATCAATCTTATCATCTAAGATAACCTTGTGATATCACACAATAAATCAATTTTATCATCTAAACCTTGTGATATTACACAATAAATCAATCTTATCATCTAAGATAGCCTTGTGATATCACAAAATGAATAAATTTTATCATCTAAACCTTGTGATACCACACACTAAAACAATCTTATTATCTAAGATAACCTTGTGATATCACACAATAAATCAATTTTATCATCTAAACCTTGTGATATTACACAATAAATCAATCTTATCATCTAAGATAATCTTGTGATATCACAAAATGAATAAATCTTATCATCTAAACCTTGTGATACCACACACTAAAACAATCTCATCATCCAAGATAACCTTGTGATATCACAAAATAAATAAATCTTATCATCTAAACCTTGTGATATTACACAATAAATCAATCTTATCATCTAAGATAACCTTGTGATATCACACAATAAATCAATTTTATCATCTAAGATAACCTTGTGATATCACAAAATAAATAAATCTTATCATTTAAGATAGCCTTGTGATATCACACAATAAATCAATCTTATCATCTAAACCTTGTGATATCACACACTAAAACAATCTTATCATAGCCTTGTGATATCACACAATAAAACAATCTTATCATCTAAGATAACCTTGTGATATCACAAAATAAATCAATCTTATCATCTAAATCTTGTGATATTACACAATAAATCAATGTTATCATCTAAGATAACCTTGTGATATCACACAATAAATCAATTTTATCATCTAAGATAACCTTGTGATATCACAAAATAAATCAATTTTATCATCTAAGATAACCTTGTGATATCACACAATAAATCAATCTTATCATCTAAGATAACCTTGTGATATTACAAAATAAATAAATCTTATCATCTAAACCTTGTGATATTACACAATAAATCAATCTTATCATCTAAGATAACCTTGTGATATCACACAATTAATCAATTTTATCATCTAAACCTTGTGATATTACACAATCAATCAATCTTATCATCTAAGATAACCTTGTGATATCACAAAATGAATAAATCTTATCATCTAAACCTTGTGATATTACACACTAAAACAATCTTATCAGCTAAGATAACCTTGTGATATCACAAAATAAATAAATCTTATCATCTAAACCTTGTGATATTACACAATAAATCAATCTTATCATCTAAGATAACCTTGTGATATCACACAATAAATCAATTTTATCATCTAAGATAACCTTGTGATATCACAAAATAAATCAATTTTATCATCTAAGATAACCTTGTGATATCACACAATAAATCAATCTTATCATCTAAACCTTGTGATATCACACACTAAAACAGTCTTATCATCTAAGATAGCCTTGTGATATCAAAAATAAAACAATCTTATCATCTAAGATAACCTGGTAATATCACACAATAAATCAATCTTATCATCTAAACCTTGTGATATCACACACTAAAACAATCTTATCATCTAAGATAACCTTGTGATATCACACAATAAAACAATCTTATCATCTAGATAACCTTGTGATATCACACAATAAATCAATCTTATCATCTAAGATAACCTTGTGATATCACACAATAAATCAATCTTATCATCTGAACCTTGTAATATCACACACTAAAACAATCTTATCATTATCACACAATAAATCAATCTTATCATCTAAGATAACCTTGTGATATCACACAATAAATCAATCTTATCATCTAAACCTTGTGATATCACACAATAAAACAATCTTATCATCTCAGATAACCTTGTGATATCACACAATAAATTAATCTTATCATCTAAGATAACCTTTGTGATATCACACAATAAATCAATCTTATCATCTAAGATAACCTTGTGATATCACACAATAAATCAATCTTATCATCTAAACCTTGTGATATCACTAAAATATTTTTATAATCCTTTCATTATAACTGCAATGATGACTGGAAAGTGCAACAAAACTTTCATGACATTTTTGATATATAAATCATTTAAGACGACAAAAATAATACAAAAAATCCAGGACGTGTACTCCTACATTATAATAATAATTACAATAGAAGATATTTGTATAACGTTGAGTCCTGTAATTATAATAAAGGAAATAGCAAAATGCCAACTTGTAAAACTTTATACAATTCTAATCTATGTAAAAATTGACTGAATAACAGTCTATAAAGAAATGACTTACTCGGAATGCTTGGGTTCAAAGGACACCACACTGTCCACACCTTTGGACGTTTCCTTGACCTCAAGTAAGCCTCTGTCCTGAGCAAAAGCCAGGAATTTTCCAAGTTTCTTGTAACTTGATTTTTTTACATCTAGATTTTCATTAGGCGGGCTGCCAAAAATAAAAAATACAATCCCTTACAACTATAAAAAGTACACACAAGAATGCAAATGCAAAGGTATCTGGACAGGTAGAGATTTCATTACAAGGGGTTTGGGCTTAAAAACTGGCCACTAGCAACCCAAAGTTATTTAAACTTTTCTTTGAAAATGACTTCCAGTTGTAATTTTCTTTTGATTCCTTTTATTTTCAAACTGCACGATCTGCCATCATATATCACTATCTGTGGAAAACTCAATTGCTCATTGTGTGTGACCAGTGTGTGTGTGTGTGCCATGAAGTGGAATTGGTGAGTATTGGTTATATTGTGTAATAAAGAGTGAGGTTTCATTTTATTCATGGATAAGTGACAAGTGCGCTTTCACTTTTCTTTGAAAATGACTTCCAGTTGTAATTTTCTTTTGATTCCTTTTATTTTCAAACTGCACGATCTGCCATCATATATCACTATCTGTGGAAAACTCAATTGCTCATTGTGTGTGACCAGTGTGTGTGTGTGTGCCATGAAGTGGAATTGGTGAGTATTGGTTATATTGTGTAATGAAGAGTGAGGTTTCATTTCATTCATGGATAAGTGACAAGTGCGCTTTCATTTCATTCATGGATATGTGACAAGTGCGCTTTCATTTCATTCATGGATAAGTGACAAGCGGTGTTTCATTTCATTCATGGATAAGTGACAAGTGGGATTTCATTTCACTCATGGATAAGTGACAAGTGGGGTTTCATTTTATTCATGGATAAGTGACAAGTGGGGTTTCATTTTATTCATGGATAAGTGACAAGTGGGGTTTCATTTCATTCATGGATAAGTGACAAGTGGGGTTTCATTTCACTCATGGATAAGTGACAAACAAGTGGGGTTTCATATTATTCATGGATAAGTGACAAGTGGGGTTTTATTTCATTCATGGATAAGTGACAAGTGGGGTTTCATTTCATTCATGGATAAGTGACAAGTGGGATTTCATTTCACTCATGGATAAGTGACAAGTGGGGTTTCATTTTATTCATGGATAAGTGACAAGCGGTGTTTCATTTCATTCATGGATAAGTGACAAGTGGGGTTTCATTTCATTCATGGATAAGTGACAAGTGGGATTTCATTTCACTCATGGATAAGTGACAAGTGGGGTTTCATTTTATTCATGGACAAGTGACAAGTGGGGTTTCATTTTATTCATGGATAAGTGACAAGTGGGGTTTCATTTCATTCATGGATAAGTGACAAGTGGGGTTTCATTTCACTCATGGATAAGTGACAAACAAGTGGGGTTTCATTTTATTCATGGATAAGTGACAAGTGGGGTTTTATTTCATTCATGGATAAGTGACAAGTGGGGTTTCATTTCATTCATGGATAAGTGACAAGTGGGATTTCATTTCACTCATGGATAAGTGACAAGTGGGGTTTCATTTTATTCATGGATAAGTGACAAGTGGGTTTCATTTTATTCATGGATAAGTGACAAGTGGGGTTTCATTTCATTCATGGATAAGTGACAACTGACTAATGAGGCAGCATTCTTACCAACACAATTATTTCAGCTTGTTAAATTTTTTAAGGGCAACTCCCGAGTCATGTTTATATTCACCAGAAAAAACTTTAAATTCTGAACAGAATAGTGTTTAAATTATATGTCAGAAGCACCTGCAGATATGGCTATTGTATGTAAACGTTGTGATGTATGAAAAGAGAGGACAGCTCAAATTCTTCCTTGTAATTCTTAAATTTCTGTCCTAAATTTCAGTCACTAAAAATCATCAGACTGTTTTCTCCTGCTAACTACTGATTGTGGGTATGATGGAGATTCAATTCCCTCTCATCATATTTAATCTCTCCCATTAAAATAACCTTGGTAAAGGATTGAAAAAAAACTTACCATAAGGAACTTAATTGGTTTTGCTGTGTTGATTTCAAAATTATGTATTTTTCAAGTCAATATCATGAAGTTTACTACCCTTAATATTAAATTCAAAACAAGAATTCCATATCATAGGACAGTAAATCAGTGAATGCTCGCGTTCAGCATTCAGGTAGATAACAATTTGGCTAAGGAGCAGTATAATTCAGGCAAGATTAAATTATTGTATGATTGTGAATGTTCATAAAGACAAATTAGACAAAACAGATATTATCAAAATTACAAATAAATTTAGTTTGGAAAATGACTCAAAAATTTCAACATTAGGCAGATTCAGTGAAAACGACATTTAGCAGTTTTAGGGTCTATGTCAAATTGGTTTGCGCTTCATGCCTTCCAAAACATTATTACTATTAAACATTGTTATTATATTAAGTCACAATTATAATCAGTGTAATTTAAAAAAAATTATCTTAATCACTTCAGCTGATGTCCAAAGGTTAATATTTGTCTATGACAATTGTCATTTGATGACAATATGTTATATGAAGCGATGGTCACTTTCCTTAAAAAAAAATTGCCTAATATTAATCAAGGATTTTTAAGTGCCAAAAGCCGAGAGATTGCATTTCCTGCCACGAATCTGAAACTCCTTACAGCGCCCCTGGTTTTTTACTCAAGTCACTAACTTGAACTCCACAATTATCTCAATTAAGCCACACTTTTTTCTTCTTTTTTATTGTGGCCTTGACTTGACTTGTGATCAAACAATTAGTGACTTGACTTGTGATCAAACAATTAGTGACTTGACTTGACTTGACTTACCAATAAATGACTTGTATCTTGACTTCAAACATTGTTACAATTTTGGAAAATGTGACATTTATGAAGGAAAGCGGGAATTTGTCCCAACCATTGTAGATAACAATCGTCATATAACGTATACGTTCATGCACTTCTGCATGAAAATATTGTTTACCCTCAGTGAGGAAAGAAATTACTCACCAGACTGATCTCATGTGCGTTCGATATAGATTTATTGTTGTCAACGGTAATTCCGATGGCTTGACTTGTGTTTTCAAGGCATGCAAAAGGCACTGGTAGAACAAGGCGTCCATTTTGTCTGTTGAATATTCATAACATTAAAACAGTTTTAAGCTAACAATTAAGGAAACAAGGCTTAAAGAAGTGAAGCTAAAGCAAAAAAAAAATTGCTTCAATGAGAGAGATTACCATTGCCTTATCTTGTTTGGTGTTGGATTATCACCCAATTTATTTGAAGGATGTTTCCTGAAGGAGAGCAATGACATTTCAAGATGGGGCTCTGGGTTAAGGGCCTGTATTTCCCTCTTATTTCCTCTTCATGTTTAATGGATACAATCTTGATAACTAAAGATAACTTGATACAGAAGATGCAGATGAATTTTATTTTCATATATATGATAGAGGACTATTAAAGAAACAATTTGGTGCAAAAATCATGCAATATCTTATTTCGTTTACCTATGAATTAGTATTTCAAAGATTTGACCAGTGTGTTGAAAATAAGCTTGCAGTATAGAGTGTGATGTCATGATTACAGATCCAAGACAAACATTTATTATTTGTAGAAAATGAAATACATTTTTCTTTCATTTAGAGTGTAAATTAAGGTACAGGAGCAGATGGGCAAAGCACATGCTCTTGTAAAGAACATGTTTTATCCCATGCCAATAATTAACAAAATCTATTTCCAATAATTTAGAAAGAGGCAAGTAGTTTTTAAAGAAGTACACAGACGTTGTCCTGCGTCTGCAATCATGACATCACATTGTACACTGCAAGGTAGCTTTCCAACACACCAGTGAAATCTCTGAAATGTACGAACTCCTAAATGCAATTAGATATAAACCTTGTTGTTTTTTACTTCAACAATTAACCTCTTTAATAGTCCTCTATCATAAATATGAAAATGAAATTCAGATAAATATTCTACTGAGAATGACCTTACTTTACACTTTAGTACTTTTCACTATTTTTCAAGTGAACATTCTCACCCACGGGGGAAACCTCCTCCTCCTCGTCTATTGCACCTGAGGCTGGTCCACCTGCCGCCCCTCCAGAATCCCTCCTCTCATCTTCCTGGTTCAGATCAAGTGATGCCATCTGCGACAGATCAATTTTATCCTTCCTCTCCAACCCACTACCGTTCTCGTTTGAATCAGTCTCCATTTCTCCGTTTAGATAATTCTCATCCTCCACTCTGCTCTTCCCCTGATCATGACCTTTGGTTTCTAGATGGTCATCTTCATCTTCTTCAACTAGACCATCAGATTCTTGTGGAATAAAAGGTGGAACAGATTTATCTCCAATTTCCCTGAAAAAGGAATAAAACGAACATATCAAGCATCTTTTGAATTGTCTTTGTAATCTTAGAAGAAACTTACACTTAACGGTTCTCTCAGTCCTAAAGTCTTTTTCTTTTCCAAGTCATCAGAATTTTGGAACAGTACAGGTTTAAATTTTGATTCTCTGGTTGTTCAAAAATTAATTGAGTACTCATTAGAAATAGCTAAAAAACTAAATCATTCCGAGCCATTAGGCTCATTGGGCCAGTGCTTATCCCCGGTTTCCTTGGCACAAATGGATGAGAGTACACAACTCCCCCTGGCCAGTACATCGCAGATTGACTCTGAAGGAAATAAAGTGTCTTGCTCAAGGACACAATGCAGCGCTCATGACGGTAATCGAGCATGGTACTTTTTGAATACGAGCATGACTCCTTAACCACCGAGCCACTGCACCTCACTCATTACAAATTATAAGAGTTGATGCTAAAATTCAAGTCACCTCAAAGGTTATCAATACCATTTCATGCATAAAACGTGTGTTCAAATATTCTTGAGACTCCAGAATAATAGGCTATCATTTTCCAGCTGCATGCCTCATTGACTGTTTCTAATTTAATGTAATTTATCATAGTTAAAATAAATCAGGATATAAGAAAAAATGCTCTTTTACAGTTATTCATATTTTCTGACCAACTGGTCCAAAATATTTTTGAACTTTCATTGATGGTGGTCGGTGATATGTTACATCATGATTAACTACACCGAAGTGATGCCCCGCAAAGTTTAGTCCTAAGGTATTGAGAATGCATGGGCTTGATCTGTGTGGAAGGTTGACTTCTTTGTAAAGGACGTTGTGTGAGCTGTGTCTTACAAAGTACCAAAGTATTACTACGTTACATTTTGGATATAAAGATTAATGTTAAGTGCTTATTTTGGGGGCTTGATGACACACATTAATGCAATTGAGTTGAGGAGGGGGAAAATCTACAAGGATGTAGAGGTCCACACCAATAGTTTTCAGAAAGAACAGGTTTTGTTTGACTCAACACTTGCATTTTGCATGCATCTTTGATCAAAAGGGGTGTTAAAAGTATTGAAAAGCTACAGTACTTCACATTAATACATGTTTATCTGCGTATTTAATGCATGGGGCAAGGGACTTTGGCCTCGAGTAGAATGACCTGACTTTAGGAGGTTCATTCGCGAGTACAAAGTTATTCAAACCGTGCATTATATGCGCATATAATCATGATGCCAAAACATCAATCTCTTTATAAACTTTCCGTGGTAGATTGTTTAAAATGCCTAAAAAAAAACAATTAAAAAGAATGAAAAACAAGAAAAGTTTACATTTGGGTGTCTGTCTTTTGATCAGTAGTTTACACTGATGTGATTGAGGGCTTGAGCACTCTATAAATAAGAAATTGATTCAGCGACACTGTTTTAGGCCACCCCTGGAAAACTGTTTGCTGTTACCCATCAACCCAAAAAAATTTTTAGATGATGATGATGATGATGATGATGATGATGATGATGATGATGATGATGATGGTGGTGATGATGATGATGATGATGATGATGATGATGATGATGAATTTTTATGATGATGATGATGATGATGATAATAGCAATAATGATGATGATGATGATAATAATAATAATAATAATAGCAATAATAATAAAATAACAATAATTATACTTTTTTAACTCATATAATCTAAATGCTTATTTTAGTGTTTAAAAGTTGTGCCACGTAAACAAACATTATTCTAAGGATGTCCTTTGCAGATTTTAACAACGACCAGGAGCAACAACAGCTTAAATGTTTTGAAGTACATAAAAGCATGGGAAAAGCAAAATTCACATCAAAATCATAAAACATTATCCATAGAACATTAATTCTAATAGTTAATTAAATTCTTAGTATGGTATTAGTGACACTTTAAAAGAACAAATTTTGCCCATTTATTCATGTACCAAATACTTTTAAGGGAAAAAAATGCATTTTCATAGAAATACACAAAAACTTGCAGTTATGACATTACACACTGGTGTATTAGACTTAGTGAACCAGTCCTTTTCAACTCACTAGTGGAATCTTTGAAATGTAATAGCTATTAGAAGGAATAAGATATCAGAATGGTTCTGCCATAAATTTGTCTGTCTGATTTCAATTTCTGCAAACAAAAGGAGAAGGTATTTTACCATAAATGGTCTCTGAAACAATGTATGATATCGACTCCCTTGCCCTTCATGGCAGCATCTCTCATGTCAGACGTGGACCAATGAGTGCAACCCACTGCCATGGCGGCCTTGTTGCCCACTATGTTGATGGCACATGGCTGGTGTTTCTTAAGATTTGGAAGCCCTGACTGGGGTAATACTACACCCGGTAACATCAGATCTGCAAAGGAAATGAAAAATATGGAAATTGGGAATTTTGTGAAGCAAAACAAAAAGAAATTTGTTTTAGACATTTACAACAACAAAATGTTAAAAAATCAATAAAAAGAAGAGTAGTAAAATTAAGTGCTTGTCTACTAACTGTGGTGTAGCGATTATCATACCTGTCTACAGACCACGAGGCCCTGGGTTCAAGCCTGGGTTGGGTGGACACGCCAGTGCACCACAACTGGTTATCAAAGGCCGTGAACATTGACTTGGTTGTCAATGTTATGTCTGTCCGTACGTCGTACCTGTGTTCTCGTCCGATCGTATTAAGCGTTTCGTAATAGCATTGTTACTATCATATCCGATACGCAGACGACGACCCCTTCATTGTAATTGTGTGTTCACTCGTCGTCGTCGATTAAGTGCTTATTTTTGGGGGGCTTGATTACACACATTAATGCAATTAAGTTGAGGTGGGGGAAAATCTACAAGGATGTAGAGGTCCACACCAATAGTTTTCAGAAAGACCAGGTTTTGTTTGACTCAACACTTGCATTTTGCATGCATCTTTGATCAAAAGGGGTGTTAAAAGTATTGAAAAGCTACAGTACTTCACATTAATACATGTTTATCTGCGTATTTAATGCATGGGGCAAGGGACTTTGGCCTCGAGTAGAATGACCTGACTTTAGGAGGTTCATTCGCGAGTACAAAGTTATTCAAACCGTGCATTATATGCGCATATAATCATGATGCCAAAACATCAATCTCTTTATAAACTTTCCGTGGTAGATTGTTTAAAATGCCTAAAAAAACAATTAAAAAGAATGAAAAACAAGAAAAGTTTACATTTGGGTGTCTGTCTTTTGATCAGTAGTTTACACTGATGTGATTGAGGGCTTGAGCACTCTATAAATAAGAAATTGATTCAGCGACACTGTTTTAGGCCACCCCTGGAAAACTGTTTGCTGTTACCCATCAACCCAAAAAAATTTTTAGATGATGATGATGATGATGATGACGATGACGATGACGATGACGATGACGATGATGATGATGATGATAATAATAATAATAATAATAGCAATAATAATAAAATAACAATAATTATACTTTTTTAACTCATATAATCTAAATGCTTATTTTAGTGTTTAAAAGTTGTGCCACGTAAACAAACATTATTCTAAGGATGTCCTTTGCAGATTTTAACAACGACCAGGAGCAACAACAGCTTAAATGTTTTGAAGTACATAAAAGCATGGGAAAAGCAAAATTCACATCAAAATCATAAAACATTATCCATAGAACATTAATTCTAATAGTTAATTAAATTCTTAGTATGGTATTAGTGACACTTTAAAAGAACAAATTTTGCCCATTTATTCATGTACCAAATACTTTTAAGGGAAAAAAATGCATTTTCATAGAAATACACAAAAACTTGCAGTTATGACATTACACACTGGTGTATTAGACTTAGTGAACCAGTCCTTTTCAACTCACTGGTGGAATCTTTGAAATGTAATAGCTTTTAGATGGAATAAGATATCAGAATGGTTCTGCCATTAATTTGTCTGTCTGATTTCAATTTCTGCAAACAAAAGGAGAAGGTATTTTACCATAAATGGTCTCTGAAACAATGTATGATATCGACTCCCTTGCCCTTCATGGCAGCATCTCTCATGTCAGACGTGGACCAATGAGTGCAACCCACTGCCATGGCGGCCTTGTTGCCCACTATGTTGATGGCACATGGCTGGTGTTTCTTAAGATTTGGAAGCCCTGACTGGGGTAATACTACACCCGGTAACATCAGATCTGCAAAGGAAATGAAAAATATGGAAATTGGGAATTTTGTGAAGCAAAACAAAAAGAAATTTGTTTTAGACATTTACAACAACAAAATGTTAAAAAATCAATAAAAAGAAGAGTAGTAAAATTAAGTGCTTGTCTACTAACTGTGGTGTAGCGATTATCATACCTGTCTACAGACCACGAGGCCCTGGGTTCAAGCCTGGGTTGGGTGGACACGCCAGTGCACCACAACTGGTTATCAAAGGCCGTGAACATTGACTTGGTTGTCAATGTTATGTCTGTCCGTACGTCGTACCTGTGTTCTCGTCCGATCGTATTAAGCGTTTCGTAATAGCATTGTTACTATCATATCCGATACGCAGACGACGACCCCTTCATTGTAATTGTGTGTTCACTCGTCGTCGTCGATTAAGTGCTTATTTTTGGGGGCTTGATTACACACATTAATGCAATTAAGTTGAGGTGGGGGAAAATCTACAAGGATGTAGAGGTCCACACCAATAGTTTTCAGAAAGAACAGGTTTTGTTTGACTCAACACTTGCATTTTGCATGCATCTTTGATCAAAAGGGGTGTTAAAAGTATTGAAAAGCTACAGTACTTCACATTAATACATGTTTATCTGCGTATTTAATGCATGGGGCAAGGGACTTTGGCCTCGAGTAGAATGACCTGACTTTAGGAGGTTCATTCGCGAGTACAAAGTTATTCAAACCGTGCATTATATGCGCATATAATCATGATGCCAAAACATCAATCTCTTTATAAACTTTCCATGGTAGATTGTTTAAAATGCCTAAAAAAACAATTAAAAAGAATGAAAAACAAGAAAAGTTTACATTTGGGTGTCTGTCTTTTGATCAGTAGTTTACACTGATGTGATTGAGGGCTTGAGCACTCTATAAATAAGAAATTGATTCAGCGACACTGTTTTAGGCCACCCCTGGAAAACTGTTTGCTGTTACCCATCAACCCAAAAAAATTTTTAGATGATGATGATGATGATGATGACGATGACGATGACGATGACGATGACGATGATGATGATGATGATAATAATAATAATAATAATAGCAATAATAATAAAATAACAATAATTATACTTTTTTAACTCATATAATCTAAATGCTTATTTTAGTGTTTAAAAGTTGTGCCACGTAAACAAACATTATTCTAAGGATGTCCTTTGCAGATTTTAACAACGACCAGGAGCAACAACAGCTTAAATGTTTTGAAGTACATAAAAGCATGGGAAAAGCAAAATTCACATCAAAATCATAAAACATTATCCATAGAACATTAATTCTAATAGTTAATTAAATTCTTAGTATGGTATTAGTGACACTTTAAAAGAACAAATTTTGCCCATTTATTCATGTACCAAATACTTTTAAGGGAAAAAAATGCATTTTCATAGAAATACACAAAAACTTGCAGTTATGACATTACACACTGGTGTATTAGACTTAGTGAACCAGTCCTTTTCAACTCACTGGTGGAATCTTTGAAATGTAATAGCTTTTAGATGGAATAAGATATCAGAATGGTTCTGCCATTAATTTGTCTGTCTGATTTCAATTTCTGCAAACAAAAGGAGAAGGTATTTTACCATAAATGGTCTCTGAAACAATGTATGACATCGACTCCCTTGCCCTTCATGGCAGCATCTCTCATGTCAGACGTGGACCAATGAGTGCAACCCACTGCCATGGCGGCCTTGTTGCCCACTATGTTGATGGCACATGGCTGGTGTTTCTTAAGATTTGGAAGCCCTGACTGGGGTAATACTACACCCGGTAACATCAGATCTGCAAAGGAAATGAAAAATATGGAAATTGGGAATTTTGTGAAGCAAAACAAAAAAGAAATTTGTTTTAGACATTTACAACAACAAAATGTTAAAAAATCAATAAAAAGAAGAGTAGTAAAATTAAGTGCTTGTCTACTAACTGTGGTGTAGCGATTATCATACCTGTCTACAGACCACGAGGCCCTGGGTTCAAGCCTGGGTTGGGTGGACACGCCAGTGCACCACAACTGGTTATCAAAGGCCGTGAACATTGACTTGGTTGTCAATGTTATGTCTGTCCGTACGTCGTACCTGTGTTCTCGTCCGATCGTATTAAGCGTTTCGTAATAGCATTGTTACTATCATATCCGATACGCAGACGACGACCCCTTCATTGTAATTGTGTGTTCACTCGTCGTCGTCGATTAAGTGCTTATTTTTGGGGGCTTGATTACACACATTAATGCAATTAAGTTGAGGTGGGGGAAAATCTACAAGGATGTAGAGGTCCACACCAATAGTTTTCAGAAAGACCAGGTTTTGTTTGACTCAACACTTGCATTTTGCATGCATCTTTGATCAAAAGGGGTGTTGAAAGTATTGAAAAGCTACAGTACTTCACATTAATACATATGATAACGAATACAGCTTCAAAATTTTAGCTTGAAGGTACTTAGTTGATGTAGTTTTAAAATAATTGCAATACCATCTTGAATGTGACTAACTCATATCAGTCATGAAAACACTTCCTGTTCATACATGGGCACTTGACCAGGACAATTTTTTTTCATATTTAAGCTACCATATTCGACGAAATAAGCACCCAGGGCACTTACAATAATAGAATTTTGCCAATTTTCACTGCCTAGGTTTCTTCCTTATAAGCGCCCATGCTCTGAGTTGTGTACAGTACAGTTAGAACTGCGCTAGTACTGTAAAACTCCCTGCACTGTACATATAAGTGGGAACTGGTTCTAACCCCACAACAAGCACCACAAAACCATCGTGAGTGTCACACCTAAAATAAGCAAAGAATGTGACAAAACAATGTTTTAAGTCATCAAATTACTCATTAGACTGACAAAATTATAAGAAATAAAGTTTCATGGGCCGAACATGTTTTAAGCAGGGGCAGAATTCAAATATCAGCAAGTAAATTTGCTGTGTTTTGCAAGCATTTTCAAATGTTTTCGAAACTTCTCACCACACTGTACAAATTTAAAGTGTGCCATCAGTGCAGAAAATTTTAATTCCAAAAAATTGCCAAGATCTTTGCAAAGCATCTTTAGAACTTTTTTTGTTTGTTTATTTTACAACTTTAGTTCCTTTTTTGTGCAATTTACTAGACTCATTAGGTAATCTTTGCATATGTTTGTAGTGAACATAACAGTTCAAGCTATTTTGTCTGTGTATTTCTGGGTCATGTTTTACAGCTTGTAAAACGGATCTTAGTCAAACGCTGATTTATGCCTGGGCCAGGCCTACAGTAGTAATGTAGCATTGTTTATCGGGAACTACTGCACTTTCATATGCATCACAATTAGCTCCGAATTTGGCGAATTAAAGGGAAAGATATCCCCATTAATGTGTTATTACTGCAAATTTCTACTCCCAGCATAAACAGGGATTAAGCCTAGCGTATGAAAAAAAACATGGAACATATTAAAAGATCACTTATTGATGTTGGGGTATGTTATGAAGTCAAACTTGAAAATGTTGGGTAAGTGCTTATTAAGCATGGGCATTGACATATCAGTCATGAAGACACTTCCTGTTCATACATGGATGCTTACTATGCGGAGTAAGGGACTTTGCAGCTGCTAAGAAATTGTTCTCTATGGATATTATTTCCGAGTGCAAATTTTAGGCTGAAGAAGTCAACATAGTACATTTTACACTGCAAAACAATTATCAAGAAACATAAAGATGATCAGAAAAGGAACAAAAAGATTAATTAATTTGATTAATTTGCAGATAATATCATATAATCTATTGAGAGATTTTATTTCTCCTTACAATAAAATTGCTGCACTCTGATACAGTACATTGCAAATAAAGAATACCCCATTAACAAAATGTGTACCAAAGTAGATACTCTCTACAATTAAAAAAACAAATATTCTTGGACAAAAGTTGCTGTGGTCATTTTTCTAATTGAATGTGGTGTGATGTTTGGTACCATTTTTGCCTTCTTTAACAACTTTTATAATATTTGTATGACAGTACAAGAAAATTAAGTTAACCTGCTCCATTCTGTAGTTTTTCAATGACCGGCGGCCATGTTGAAAAGGATGGTAGAAGGTCTGGGTGATGCCACAAAGTATAAACTACGGAGGAAAAGAAAATCAGTCTGAATATAGAATTGCTGATACTTGGAGTGACATGAACTAAACAAAAATAGAGTGCAAATTTCCTTGAAAATGTTGACAAACTATACCAAATTTTTCAATAATTTTCCTTCAATTTTCCTACTTTTTTTTTACAATTTTATGTTAATCATTTCACCCAACCATGGCCATGAAGAAAGCATGCATACAAGAAGGTAAAATCCTTTAAAAGGGAAAATGTTACCCAACCTGCCCCCCACTTTCTGCACCTCTGAGCCACCATATTGTATCAACTCTTAAATTGTAATATCCCTTTTAGACATATGTAAATGACAAACTACCTGTAGGGTAAAGCTTCTGTTCTATTTCAAAGAAGAGGGGCTGTGACTCATTAGTGTACACTTCACACAATTGGTTTTGGTGAGTTGTTAACTTCATCACATCTACATTCCCTTTATTTGGGAACATTTCACTCAGAGTTTCAGCAGTGAGGATGGGGAACTGCCTGGCAAGATCAGCCCTCAGACGCCGCCTGTAACAAAATACAATGAATAAAGATTGATTATCACAAAAACGTGCTTTCAGCTCTAACAATAAAGTACAACAAGTGTGAAGGAATGGCCCAACATTGTACAAAAACAATTCACACAAGAAACATATATACAACAGTAGATTTCATACAGTACCTCTTCCACCCTGAACAATAACACCTGCTACTTAATTCTTGGAGTTCTTTATTTTAAAAACCTCCAAATACAATCTACCCCCAAATCCTTGAGGAATTAAAGTTTCATCCCACAAAATCTCTATATCACTTTTGACCTATCTCACTTAAGTGCATTACAAAAAAATTGAGCCTTTCAAGATTATATCTTAGATTTTAGTTATATTCTTCCAAAGCATTTATTTTTGGATTTCACTTCAAGTAAGATTCACATTGTAGTATTTCCTTCCAATTGTTCTGAGTTGTTTTCTTGTCACAAATCACCAATTGTTTTTATTTTACCTTAGGCCAGAAAATGATTGTTTTGACTTCTTTTTAGGGCATTATTTCATTGTTCAAGAATCCCAAACAAATGGTTCAACTAAGTCCCCATGAAGAATCTCGTTTCCTTAATTTTCTAAAAATTATGAAACTATCTTTTGATGGAAAAGGTTGATTTTTTATTTTTTCAAGCCATTGTGGTACATGTTTCAAAAACAAAGGATTTACATCAGAAAATAGAGAAGTAGACCATAGCCAGAAGGGTGGCAATTGCCTCCCCCCCCCCCCCTTTCCCCCAAATATTTGAATCCGTTGTTTCAGATTTGTACTTTCGATTTAGATTGTACTTGTCAGTTCAGATTTGTACTTGTTGGCTCATCTTGTCAATTTGACTTATCTTCCCCCCCTCCCCTCACCCTTCTCCCCAATATGGAAATTTGCACTAGATCTTATCGTCCAACCAGCTTTGTAGGCCCAAGTTCAGAAGTGATCAGGTTATTTGAAATAGTGTTCATATGCGCTACTTGTGACTGTGTAAGTTTAAACCTAGTATAAATCATATTGAGCAATGAAATTTCACAAGGAATCAGATAAAAGTCTCTAAACATTAGTTGTTCTGCTCCTTAAATTTTAAACAGTCTGACCCGACCTGATACATAACCAGGTCGGGTCAGATTTTCACTCTTTATTTTCTTTATTCTGAAAACCTTAGTTGTTGTGGAAATTGGTGCTGAGTATCATATTAGCAATGAATTAAGTCCTTATTGTGTGGTTATCTTAATTAAGATAAAGTGGTCTCACTATTTGCTACAGTAAGTTTGTGATTATGATTTGCTGGAACAAATTTTTAAGGAGAAAGACAAGTCATGAATAGGAAAGAGTCGATTTTTAAACTATGCAATGACATTAAAGAGTCACAAAAAGAGTCAAACATCGGTCGTCAGTCATGGAACACCCATACGTGCAGAGCATGATTAGTTGATTGCTTCCTGTCAAGAAAGCCCGGCGTGAAATCTGAGTGTAGTGCCTCTTAGCTACGTCATATAACCAATATAAATGGTACATCTGAGAGCAAGATATTGCTTTTTGGACAAAGCTCTGCAGATTATTGAAGTGCTAGCAAGACTTTTACAACCTAACTTTTATGTTCTCAAGTCCTAACTCAGCTATAAAGCACATGATATTTCATTAAAACTAGCAAGATATTGCTTTCTGGACAAAGCCCTGCAAATTTTTGAAGCCCTTAGCGGGATTTTTAAAGTCCTAAGCCGAAGAATTTTGCAGCCCTAGCAGGATTTTTGAAGCCCTATCGAGATTTCTGAAGAAATCAAAATAAAAAAGGGTCACAAAAGCATGGAAAGCAAAGAAAAATGTTACCTGCACATTGTGCTGGTAGTATTCCACCAATTTTTGTAACACAATTTTTCTTGCAAAAAAGGGGTGAAGCCCCGGAATCGAAAAAGAGTTCTTAATAGTGATGCCTCTGAATGGCTTTAAATCAAAACACAGACGTGGCAAAAATTGAATTCCAGAAAACAAGAAAATTTTAAATTCTGACTTTAAAATCAACTATGATATATTCATTTGGTTTACCATTTCTAAGCAGGCAGAGGAGAAATTTCCCCTGAAAATGGAGAAAGGTCAAGCACAATATCATTGGACATATTACTGTATTTAAATAAACAAATTAGAAAAGGGTCACAAAAGCGTAGAAAGCAAAGAAAAATATTACCTGCACATTGTGCTGGTAGTTTTCTGGCAATTTTTGTAACACAATTTGTCTTGCAAAAATCTCTGGCACACCCTACCAGTCAGCCAGTGTAGAAGTCATCTTATTTGGGGAAGTACTAGTTCCCCTCCCCCACTACTGTTGCAGAAATAATATTATCAAGGTCCCTCGGACCCCCCACGTTTTGGACGTTGACATCAAAATTCATGGTTCATTTTTGGAGGCTGGTTATCCATCCAATATTTCACATCACTGCCCGATTAAGCATAGTGACCTGAAAAACATGTTATCAGGATCAAGCTGAGTCGGAAGGACATGGCTGTTATTTTTGAGTCCGGCTTGATTCAGATATCACATCTCTGATTTAAACAGTGCATCTGACAATTCATATCTCTGCCCGACTAAGATCGGTGCCCAAGAATCATGTTGTCAGAATCATGCAGAGTAAGGAGGGCATATCTCAATTTCTAGCCAAGTTGGGCATAATTCCGATAAATCACTGATATAAACAGTACATCTGAAATTTTACATCTCTGCCTGACTAAGATTTGTGCCTAAGTATGCTAATTTTATGGATACTATGTATGACCCAGATATCTAGGCGAGTCTGGCATGATTCCGATAAATCACAGATTTAAACAGTACATCCAATCGTGACATTTCACAATTTTGCCTGACTAAGTTTGGTTCCTGGCCGCCCCCCTCCCCTTCCCCAGCCTCGTACGGCCATGTCAAGACTCACTATGCATCAGTTATGTTGGCATAATAGGAATGCATGTCTGTCAGTAGTAACCAGGCCTGTAGCCAGCATAGGGCATGGGGGAGGGGGTGTCCCCCTTGTGAAGGTATATGCACCCTTATGTAAAATCAAAATATATATATATATATAACACAATGTGCCCCCTCGTTGGGTGCTTGTGCCCCACCCCTCTCCTTTCGAAAATGTCTGGCAACGGACCTGTTCCTGGTCTTATCCCCTCCAACCTTGGTAGGCCTAAGATCAGTGGCATAGCCAGAGGAGGGGAGGGGTGATCGTCCACCTCCAATATTTAATCCGTTGGCTGAGATTTGTACATGTCGGCACATCTTCTCGGTTCACTTTCATTACTTGCCTGCACGATCAGTGGTGTAGCCAGAAGGAGGTGGAAATCGCCTCCCCCCCCCCTACCAAAATGGAAATCCTAGCTATGCCACTGAACTACAAATTTGCATATCAACAACTGGTAGGTAGGTACATTGAGTATTCTACATCCGTTTCTCAACAGCTAAGGTTATACTGAGATTCCAATGGCTGTTCAATAAACCAAATGTGAAGCAATGGTGAATCAAATTCAAAAAGCTGTCACATGGTCCATTTTCAATCAATTTTTATGGAAAATCTGATTAGATTTTCAGTATTTTTGTTGAATATTTTTTAAGTAATGAGATGTATATGAACAATCTATACAACACCCTGTGCAAATACAATACTGTACATGTACAAATCATAATTGATGGAATCTGGTAAGAATTCTGTTTCGAACAGAAGAGAGAGGAGGACAATATAAAAAAAACTCTATTTCTCCTACCAAGAAAAACATATTAAATAAAGATACAGTATATTCAAATGGTGAATCTAATCTAGTCCATTCATATTTTGCACATAGACAAGTAGACCACCACATTGGAAAGTTCACTCACCTATCTGAACCCCTCATAGCAGTGTTACCTCTGACATGAAATGGTTTTCTGAACATTTTCTTTAACAGTTGCTTCTTTATAAGATGATGAGCAGCTTTAGTAGTTCTTGAAACTTTCCACTTGATGATGGTTGCTTCTTTGAGGAATATTCCCATGGATTTTCATTTTTTCATATATGATAGAGAAAAAGTTTAGAAACAAAGTGATGAAAAAACTATATTTAACGTTCTAAATTGAAGAAACTCGATTATACGAATATGGTTCTCTCATGTTAATTATCTGCATAGGATTTCAAGAAAGTGTTTCACTCTACACTTGGTATATATCAAAAAAATTCACCATATACAAAACTTGTATAAATTTTAAAATCAGATCACTAAATGTCCATGTGTGCAGATATAACTACAGGGAGAAATCCGACGTAGTTCCGATGCTAACTTTGATTAGCATCGTACAGTATATATACAGTATCTTTAAATGTTGTGTTCTTAACTTCTTACACGTTTAGTGCCTGACATGAATAATGATGAAGTCAACAACTCAACATTCTATAGTATACTAAATTATCCTTGCTTTTATCAACAGCATCATACCAAGTTTGATTTAAATCTGACATTGGTTTGTGGAAATATAAGCATAAACAGAATTTCAGATAGTCCTGCCTTCCCATTATGTTTATGACATCAGCACCAAAAACAATAGGGATTGTCTGCAGATTACAACACACCCATATGCCAAGTATGGCATAAATCCACCTTAATAATCTTGAGATATCTTGTTTACAAGCTTGTTAACAGAATTTTACATTTAGCCCCACCTACTTATTAATATTCAAAACATTAGCACCAATATCAATAGGGCTCATCTACGAACAACAGCACATCTATATACCACATATGACATAAATCCACAGCACGGTTATTAAAATATCATGTTTACAAGCTTGTTAAGAGAATTTTACATTTAGCCCTGCTACTAATATTCATGACATCAACACCAAAAACAGGATCATCTACAGACCACAACACATACCAAGTATGACATAAATCCACCACACGGTTCTTGAGATATCGTGTTACCAAGCTTCTGTCATGGACACACATATATACACGCTATAAAGACTACATAGGTCCCTTATGCTATCGCATCGGAACAAATATCACACTTAAATACCTCATGAATACCTTTGGAAGGCACTGCATGTGTGTGTGTGTGTGTGTGTGTGTGTGTACATGCAATGCAGGTGGGCTGTCCACTATGTGACTTAATTTAATGTCCAGTAATCTTTGACAATCTCTTTTCTGTTTTGATAGGGGGCTTAATTTCGGACTAGAGTCAGTGCTCTTAAGTTTATTAATCTAAACATCCAAGTACTGTAGTTTATTGTCAAATACTTTTTTTTATTGTTATAACTGCCGAGTTCTACCAAGTTGAGATTTGATAATCTTTTTATAAATCATCTGAATGGAATTGAAGACAAAATAGGAGCTAGTATCAGAAAAATTGACAGCTCTCTACATCATCAGCATTGTTGTGGAATCTTAACATTTTGGAAAAATTTGGAGGTAACATACATGTAGATTTGATTCTGTGAATTTGGAGCAATGAATCATGTCTTTTATCACTTTTTCCTTTTCTCATGAATTAAATTAAAGAAAATTATGCCACTTGTGACATATTTTTCTTCACACATGTTGTAAGATTATACTTATTTCAAAAATCAACAGAAGTGCCATATTGTACAAAAAGTTTGCGTAAATCTATGGCAGGATAAAAACAAACTTTCAAGCATGGTCCTGGGGTATGCTCAGGCTCCAAAATTACTCTGAACTGTCTTGACCTCTAAATCAACACAACAGATAGCAAAATTCCTTGGTAAGAAATGCATCAGGAAAAAATCTAAAAATATTTTCCTCTATTTTAAACAAAAATCAGGTAATTTTGGTCTTAGATTCAAACCAGTAAAGTATTTAAATTTCTTAACATATTTAATAACAAAAAGGCATGATTGCAGAATACCCTACAACTGGTAGAAGCACCTTGAAGCATGCTCCGAGGTCATATATAGCCCCTTTTACTCTGGAGCTCGTAGCAACCAAATAATACAATCGTACAACTTTGGTTTTGAAAGGTAAATGGGTCCCCCTTCACTACAGAGATCAGAGCTAGCAGCAACTTAAAAATACAACCATATACCTTGCGCTTTGAAAGGTATATGGAGCTCGTAGCAGCCAAAAAATACAAAATCCCTCTCACTACAGAGCTCGGAGCAATCTAAAAATACATTTGTATAACTTGGATTTTAAAAGGTAAATGGGTTCCCTCTCATACACTTATCAATTGTGTGACTCACCCCTACACCCCCGGACAAGTCATTGCACCAAAGTAGTTGAACAAAACATGTACACTTACGTGACTGACATTTTTTGTGAAATCAATCATCTCTGTACAAAGTCAATGGTCTGAAGTAAATTGACCCACCCAAAAGTCACTCTGGTGACTGACAATTTGGTACAATGATGCACATGTAAGTCACTATTTCATGTCAATGACCCACCTTTGACTGATATTGCCGGGGGTCAGTAGGGGTGAGTCATACAGTTGACAAGTGCATACACACTACAGAGCTCAAAGCTTGCAGCAGCCTAAAAATACATAAGTATGAAATACATTCGTTTAAAAGATAGAAGACATAATCAATGTCTTTAAGCCTTGTACTTATTGATATAATTGTCGGATATCAGAGCCCGAAGCATACGGCGAGGTAGTCAGATGGACATCTGACCGTAGTATACGCTATATACATCACGACTGCGAAAACTCGGTCAATACTCGGTCAGACATCATCCTATGCATCTAACGGTGGAAACCGCTACAATACATAGGGCCTAGTCATGTCGCAGAATATTTATGAATCTGAATCTGAATCTGAATCGGTTAAGTCGGCAAAAATCCTTCAAGAGGACATGAACGCCAACCGAGCGTAAATAGTATGAGTAAAAAATAATATAAAAAAAACTAGTTAGCAATACAGGTGTTAGTAAGTTTAGCTTTGAAACAGTTGAGACTTAGTGCATGAACAATGTCTGACGGTTATGATGCACTTGCCAACATCTTTTAAGAATTTTGTACTTTTTTACCTCATTCATTTTACCCTGCAAAAGTTAAGCTAGATAACTAAAAAAGATTTTAGTATGTAGCTCGTAATCTTAAAATGTAGGCACATAAAAATAAATTCTACAACTAAGAACTAAAACCCGTAAAAAGAAGTAACTTAGCTACATGTACCTTCTCACAGTCGTGTGCGCCGAAGTGAATGTACCTAATTATTTCAAATTCTGTCGAACATCAGCCATGCCAGCGTAGCGTAAATGTTGAACACGGTCATAAAAAAACATGAGTCTAAAATTGTAAATTTGTTGATTTTAATCTGCATTACTTTTCAGGATACAAATTTTCATTTATTGCCATTTGTTTTAATTCCATTCAAGGTGTATTTGTTCAAGACTAGGCCTACGCGCATTGCGGGAAGATACAATGCGTATGTAACAAGTTCTACTTAAAAATTACTTTGATTGATCACGAAATACACGTAAAATGTTTTATTTTGGCTTATTCAATTATTCAATTCCAACAAAACACTTTAATTTGATTTGATCAGAAAGTAGTGCGCAAAATAGCACTGACCAATGATTTATACATTTTTGGTGATTGTGATTTTTTTTTTTTTTTTTTTTTGCCCAGACCTTAGTGTTACATAAATCATAACATAACATAACAAGATTACGGGCTACAAAGGGTTAGTCATCCCATAAAATGCCCAAATTAACACCACCACCACCACAAAAAAAGACGACTAAAGTTAGTAAAGAACTTAGGCCTATCAATGTTAACCTTGAAATTGTCACCATAATTAGAGCTAACTACCCACTCAGGCAAACCATTCCAAATCAGTCATCAGTCGCAGTGAAACCTCATTGACGTCGGTTATTTTCTAAAAATTATTGGTTAAATGAAGGTTTTTAACCTTAGCTGTAGGCCTATCTGGAATTTCGCCTATGCCTAACGCTACTAACGTTAGTAATAACGTGAGGCCTATGACTGTATGAGTAGCAGTCGGATAGTGGGCCCCGAAGTTAATGCAGCTAGCCTTAAGGCTTTTTCTTTTTCTTTATGAATTTTATTTTGCTTTATGATTTTATTTTACCTCGTATCCTACGACTGTTCGATAAATCTTAAAACCATTAAAGCCGTTCACATTTCAATCAGAGCAGGGAGCAAATATATTCGACCTAGTATTAATTATCCCACTTTCTTTGTAGCATAGGCTAGTAATATGTAAAGTGTGAATGTGTATTAGAGCTCCATATCGAAAGTCTGTTTGTTTGTGTTGAATAATAGCTGTTAAAAATGTATAATTATGTATGTGAGCAAATTAAAAGTAGATATACCTTCAATAAATTAATTTGCCTTCACAAAGAATTACCAAATGAAGATAAAATAAAATTTCTTCAAACATGGTGAACATCTGCAGAAAAAACTATCATGTCTGTAAAAATGAATCTGTTCTTATACTAGTTTCAGTACCTGAAATGATCTTTATTGAATATTTACAAAACTTAAGTCTACATGCACAACCCTGTTTATAATTAAGCTTGTAAATACATACATTACATACATGTTCATTACATAGGCATTATAATTTTACCCTTCAGTAATTATATTTAGTCAAATACGGAATGTATGTGAAGATCTCATAATACATTTCTTGTAAAGATTAGGCAATTCTTTACAAAAAATGTTGTCTAACTACCGATGCACCATTGTTAAAACTAGATGGGTTACTGCACACAAACAATTTTTCAAGCCTGGCCTTTTTCTGCAAAAAACAGACATGATTGCCAAAATACATACCGATTTAAACTAAAATACATTTATTAAAAATATATATCATGCACAACAAATGCATTATGTTGTGGCTTTTACATTGTTACCCCTAATTCATTTCACGCCAGGTAATACTCAACATTTGTTTTGATAACAGTGGCCATCAACCTTTTTTTTTTTTTAACAGTGGCCATCAACCTTTCTTTTTTTAAATTTGTTGTAATTCTTAATGCAGGAAACAAGTTTGAAAACTTGTTATTATTGTACGGTATATAGTTAATGAAACTTGCTTTATTCCAAATAAAAATGACTCTGCAACCACACGCCTATTGGCAGTCTCTATATCACATATTGTATGCCTATGTACGTGTATGACCCATTGGATTGAGTTTGAAATACTGTACACAATATTACAACTTTTTATCCAATACGGAACAATGTAAAGATTATCCTTAAGATTTTACAGGTTCTTTAAATGCAGAAATTTTGAAAAATAATGAGCTGATATATTTAAAGGTATAAAAATATTCGGAAATTGTAAATTAAATCAAAATTAAAACATGTATAGAATTATGTAAAGGCTAAGTTTAATAGCTGATTTGCATTGGGGTTGTTTTATTGAATCAATTGTTTTGAAGTTGAACTACAATATCAAGCAGATTTTAGAGCTCTACTGTTAACAAGAAAATTAATTGAGAAACATTTAGGCCGAGTTCGATGTCATGATAATATAAAAAAAAAAAAGTATCAGTATCAAAGTCTATATCAGCTTGTTAGCAAAAAATCTTTCTGTCACCATTGACACTCATTTGGCATCTTGACCGGTAAAGTTTGGAGTCATATGGAAACAAAGTTACACTTATTTCTTCATAAGCTTGAATATATCATAATGATATCAATCAGGGAGTTGCCATTTTCTACTGCCAACTCCCTGTATAAATACACTATTATTTTATAGGAAGTGTAAATCATTCACTTACAATATATTTGTTTCAATAGCTGCAGGCCCACTTCAGTTTTCTATTAAGAAGTTAAACTTACTGTAAGGTACTGAAATGATTGTATTCACTGAATTAACCCATTGTCAGCCTGATGAAATGTGCAATATTAATTAAAGGTTCTCTGATTTAAGTGCTGTTCATCTTTCAATGTGTCAAATACTTTTAATATTTGTTCTTGAACATCTTTTTAAAAAGAACTATAGAATAGCTGTTAATGTTTAATGTAAAACACTGAAAAATATTTTTGTTTTAAGAGTTGGCTTAATGGCAACCCATGAACAGTTGTAGCTTTAAAGCAAGGTATTTATACTTTGCTAAGACAGTTAGGCTTAATAAAAGTCATTGGCTATATCATAATGATAGTTTAACAAAAATTTAAACATGTGAACTATGCATTAATAATATTTTTCTACTATAAAAAAGAAAATATTGCTGTGAGTTGTATTTACAGGGTGCCTGACATTAACTTGCATATATCCATGACATTAAAAAACTTCAATTGTAATAACTTGTCATTCGATGGTGAGGTAATTAATTCTTAATAACAAATTTATTAAGAACTATGCGCTCTCTTTCAGCAATTACTTCGGAAATGAGCTATGAAGTGAACTAAATTGTGGTGTTTCCTTTACCTAAAATCAGCAAACTTTGTGAAGTAAAGCTGATAAAAGCATAGTAACTGCAGTGGGTTTTAATGCTAAGTTTCTTTTTCTTATTTGATCATTTTTCAACTTACTTTTAAATTCCATGTTAAAACATACAAATAATTTAAGTTTTAGACAGGGACAGGGTGGCACTATGCAGTTAAAGTTGTAAGGTAAATCTGATCGACTTCAGAACAAAATTGATAGTTAGTCTGAGCTAAGATGAACAATGTTTATGACTGCTCAGTCTCCCTTCATAATTCAATTCGGATACCTTTCAAAAAAATTCTTTAGAGATTTTGAAATAACCCAACAATTTGTCTAAATTATTCCACTTCGATCAAAAAGTTGTCATTTTTGTATAAAGTGACATCTAACCTAGACCTACTAGGCCTACGCCCGCCCGTGGTGGAAATATACCCAGTGCAGTACGTCCAGGGTTGCCACTCTAAATTTTCTGTTCCCCTACCATGCATGCGCATTTCCACTACATCTCCCCTGCACTCTTCGGCCTTTTTTCACCTAAAAAATGGCAGTTTTCCCCCACAAAAAAAAATCGTTTGTACTGTTTGTACCTACAAAAATTAAGTTTTCCCCTACACACTTATAAAAAATTAAATCAGTGGATCTACCAGCAATCTGTGTCACTATACGGGTATGGTACATTAAATTCATAGCAAGAAATATACACGGTAGAGCCTAGGCCCTACATGATTCTCGGACGAGATTTGCTTAAAAATCTCTAAGAATTTGGGTGTTTGACTATGACCTCCAGCTTGTTTCCTATTTATCTTGCTTAAAAGACTTTTTTTTTTTTAATTTGTGCATCCCCCTACTTTCCCCTACAGAATTGTCATTTTCCCTGTAGATGCCCCCTACCACAGGTGTTCCTAGCGTAATATGGCAACCTATATGCTTACTAGTACTAGTATATATATAAAGATCTTGACGGTAATGGGGTAGAAAATTCATCGTTTGTACATCTTATCGGAAAAAACTAATAAATACCGTGGCTTATACACGAAGAAGGAAGTCTCCAGCAAATGTGGGTAGAGTAAAAAAGTGTAATTAAGATTCGCGAGCGGTCAGAAAAAAGAATTTCCATATAGGCCTACGGTTCGAAAGTCGCGTTAGAAAGAGTCTACCTTTCTTTTATATATAAATATATATATATATATATATATATATATATATATATATATATATATATATATATATATATATATATATATATATATATATATATATATATATATATATATATATATATATATATATATATATATATATATATATATATATATATATATATATATATATATATATATATATATATATATATATATATATATATATATATATATATATATATATATATATATATATATATATATATATATATATATATATATATATATATATATATATATATATATATATATATATATATATATATATATATATATATATATATATATATATATATATATATATATATATATATATATATATATATATATATATATATTTATATATATATATATATATATATATATATATATATATATATATATATATATATATATATATATATATATATATATATATATATATATATATATATATATATATATATATATATATATATATATATGTATAGCCTAGGCCTACGTACTAGTAAGCATATAGGTTGCCATAACGCTAGGAACACTTGTACTCCCCCTCCCCCTTCCCCCTTCCCCTCCTACATTTGGCTAAAATCCCACACCGGAGGGAGACGGGGTCACAGCGCTTACACAAGGTTAAATCCGTAATAAATGAGAACAAAAATCAGGCTGACTACCGAGCTCGAAAATTTGTTGCCGCTTTCGACCCCCCTCACGGCCCAACGGATAGGGATTTGACCCCGACACCCTGTCAGATCTTTAGATCTATGCCCAGAGAACACCTTACAATAACTACATCTAGATTATTTCGAAGAAAAATGAATTAATAAAGGAAATAAAATTCAAAAAATTGAAAATGAACTCCTATTGACTTAGCACGTAAAAAGCGAGAGCTCGAAAATGTGTTGCCGCTCCCGGCGCCCCTCACGGCTCAACGGATAGGGATTTGACCCCGACACACTGTCAGATCTTTAGATCTATGCCCAGAGAACACTTTCCAATAACTATATCTAGAATATTTCGAAGAAAAATGAATTTATGAAGGAAATAAAATTCAACAAATTGAAAATAAACTCCCATTGACTTAGCACGTAAAAAGCGAGAGCTCGAAAATGTGTTGCCGCTTTCGACCACCCTCACGGCCGAATGGGTAGGGATTTGACCCCGACACTAAATCCGATCTTTAGATCTATGCCCAAAATATAACATCCAATTATTACATGAGAAATATTTCGTAGGTAAATAGATTTATGAAAGAAATACACTTTAAATTTTTGAAATAATTCCACTGGACTTGGCGTAAAAAAGTGCTAGCTCGAAAATGTGTTGCCGCTCTCGACGCCCCTCACGGCCCAACGGATAGGGATTTGACCCCGACACCCTGTCAGATCTTTAGATCTATGCCCAGAGAACACCTTCCAATAACTATATCTAGAATATTTTGAGGAAAAATGAATTTATGAAGGAAATAAAATTTAACAAATTGAAAATGAACTCCCATTGACTTAGCACGTAAAAAGCGAGAGCTTGAAAATGTGTTGCCGCTTTTGACCCCCCTCACGGCCGAATGGGTAAAGATTTGACGCCGACACCAAATCCGATCTTTAGATCTATGCCCAAAATATAACATCCAATTATTACTAAGAAATGTTTCGTAGGTAAATAGATTTATGAATGAAATACACTTACAAATTTTGAAATAATTCCACTAGACATGGCGTAAAAAAGTGCTAGCTCGAAAATGTGTTGCCGCTCCCGACGCCCCTCACGGCCCAACGGATAGGGATTTGACCCCGACACCCTGTCAGATCTTTAGATCTATGTCCAGAGAACACTTTCCAATAACTATATCTAGAATATTTTGAAGAAAAATTAATTTATGAAAGAAATAAAATTCAACAAATTGAAAATGAACTCCTATTGACTTGGCACGTAAAAAGCGAGAGCTCGAAAATGTGTTGCCGCTTTCGACCACCCTCACGGCCGAATGGGTAGGGATTTGACCCCGACACTAAATCCGATCTTTAGATCTATGCCCAAAATATAACATCCAATTATTACATGAGAAATATTTCGTAGGTAAATAGATTTATGAAAGAAATACACTTTAAATTTTTGAAATAATTCCACTGGACTTGGCGTAAAAAAGTGCTAGCTCGAAAATGTGTTGCCGCTCTCGACGCCCCTCACGGCCCAACGGATAGGGATTTGACCCCGACACCCTGTCAGATCTTTAGATCTATGCACAGAGAACACTTTCCAATAACTATATCTAGCATATTTTGAGGAAAAATGAATTTATGAAGGAAATAAAATTCAACAAATTGAAAATGAACTCCCATTGACTTAGCACGTAAAAAGCGAGAGCTCGAAAATGTGTTGCCGCTTTCGAACCCCCTCACGGCCGAATGGGTAAAGATTTGACCCCGACACCAAATCCGATCTTCAGATCTATGCCCAAAATATAACATCCAATTATTACTAAGAAATATTTCGTAGGTAAATAGATTTATGAAAGAAATACACTTTAAATTTTTGAAATAATTCCACTGGACTTGGCGTAAAAAAGTGTTAGCTCGAAAATGTGTTACCGCTCTCAACGCCCCTCATGGCCCAACGGATAGGGCTTTGACCCCGACACTCTGTAAGATCTTTAAATCTATGCCCAGAGAACACCTTTCAATAACTATATTAAGAATATTTCGAAGAAAAATAAATTTATGAAGGAAATAAAATTCAAAAAATTGAAAATGAACTCCCATTGACTTAGCACGTAAAATGTGTTGCCGCTTTCGACCGCCCTTACGGCCGAATGAGTAGGGATTTGACCCCGACACCAAATTCGATCTTTAGATCTATGCCCAAAATATAACATCCAATTATTACATGAGAAATATTTCGTAGGTAAATAGATTTATGAATGAATTACCCTTAAAAAATTTGAAATAATTCCACTAGACTTAGCGTAAAAAAGTGCTAGCTCGAAAATGTGTTGCCGCTCCCGACGCCCCTCACGGCCCAAGAGATAAGGATTTGACCCCGACACCCTGTCAGATCTTTGAATCTATGCCCAGAGAATACCTTCGAATAACTATATCTAGAATATTCGAAGAAAAATGAATTGATGAAGGAAATTAATAATGGTGGGGATAAATAAAAGAAATACACTTTAAAATTATTAAAATAGAACGGAATAAAGATGCAATACACAAAAAAAAGGAGTTTTTATAATATATATTTTGTTTTTCAATTTGATGTTTCTTAGAATTACAAAATCAGCAATCTCAGTTTAATATTTCCTCTTCACGTAATGAATGGTATATGAAATGTGCACTATATTCATGCGTGAGACGCGACTTAGTATCACCTTCCATCAGCTCACTAAGTGCTAAGAACCAATCCAGTATCACTTGCATGAAATGCGTTCAATATAACTACCATTTTTAATCAACTATTTCATCTCTTATCTTTGCCGGGCATGTCCCATCTGCCCATTATGTTACGGAACACAAGTTTACTTTGTCCAAAAGACCACCAAGTGCCAACTCATTAACACTAGAATATTAAATCTTCTGTAAACTGAAATTCATAATAACCCATTTTATAAATTTTAAAACATTTTTTTTAGTGTAATTTTTATGATTTAAGCAATAATATTTCAACAATTTAATATTATATGTAAAAAAGATTACATTTTATATTTTTAGGATGGGTCTAAAACGAAGACCGAAGAGAGAACCTGAAAAACGTTTAAAACGAAGAACAAGCATAGAGGAGCCTAACAGCCTAAAAAAAAGAAAACTCTAAAACGAAGACCGAGGGTAGAGGTCCTGCAAAAACTCTTAAACGAAGACCAAGGATAGAGGTCCTGAAAAAACTCCAAAACGAAGACCGAGGATAGAGGACCTGAAAAAAAACTCTCAAACGCAGACCGATGATAGAAGACCTGAAAAATCTCTCAAACGAAGACCGAGTGATGAAGAAATTTTTTTTTTTTAACATTTGATTTCATGAAACTGGAAGTATTAACAAATCAATATTCTAAATTTAGCAAAAATATGTTTAAAATATGAATAATTGACCATTATTTCGACAAATGTGTATGCCAATCAGACCCGTAACCAGGATTTTTCATGGGGTGCGTTTTCTGAAGATGAGCACCTATAATGTACTGAACTATACTTTAATATAACTAAAAGAAGTAGAAAGCGCAGGAAAAGAAAGAAGGGGGGGGGGGGTCCTCAAATATCACAGGAATTATTGGGAGGTATTTGAGATATGTAAGAGGCCCAAAATTATAGACATTTATGTGAAAGAGAGAGAGAGGGAGAGAGAGAGGGGGAGAGTGAATGAGTAAATGAGTGAATGAGTGTGAATGAGTGTTGGGGGAGAGGTGCGAACGCACCCGTGTCACTCCCACTGCCAACGTTAGTGGAAATATATATATATATATATATATATATATATATATATATATATATATATATATATATATATATATATATATATATATATATATATATATATATATATATATATATATATATATATATATATATATATATATATATATATATATATATATATATATATATATATATATATATATATATATATATATATATATATATATATATATGGGGGCGCTGAATTTGTGGATGTTGAAAATAATGATATCGAGGGTCGCCATCGCGAGCTCTTGCGAGGAAGCTAGGTGCGTATTCGGACATTTTGAAGGCACAGAATCTTCAATATCTAATATATTTCAAAATGTGTCACCTTTTTTTCCCGGCGAAGAAGTTGGGAAGGGGGAGGTCTTTAACCCCACAGTCTTTTCCCCGTCTCCGCCCTCCCTTCGGAATGTAAGAGGGATATCATTTAATGTGTGGGAATATTCCTATAATTAAGCTAATGTGATCTTTAAAACAATTTTCTTGAAGTAAACGTAATTGTGCAATTTTTTCATGTTGAGAAAACAGATAACTTTTTAAATAGAACAGTTTTCAAAATCATTAGTGGCTTGAAGAAACCAAATATCTTTTAAAATTACAAAAATATTGAAATGATTGATATAGTAATACCTTCCTTTGGCACACAGGAAACCAACACAAATCACATGCAAGAAATGGGAGAATCGGATGATGCAGACAGAAGAGATCCTAAAAAGTGATTATGTTTTTTAAATTTCGCATTGCTTTTTCCTTGTGGATTCAGAGTGAATTTACGCGAAACTTTTACCATGAACCTGAAAACCAAACGTTGTGAGGTTCCGATGCGCAATATCAATATTAGTGCATAATAGTGGCAATCTAGAGAGGTTTTCATAATTTTTACAAGTTTGAAAAATGCTATGTTTCCTTGTGAATACTTCATAAATGTGATTTGTGAGTAGCATGACAATGCTATTATATGCATTATATTATGCATTATACATTTCATATGGTCAAGAAATACAAGAAGTCAACGAAACACAACAGATACATACCTGTGCATGCCAGGACAATGTTGGCGAGGGGGTTCCCACTGTCCAAGAGAAAACTTGGTACCAGGGAGTTTTCTAAATGACAACTCCCTGTTGGTACCCAGTGAAAATTCCTTAAAAGGGCACTGCCATACCCATCCAAGGGGCAGATAACAGTGGGTGAGTAGTGGCGTATACACCATTCAAAAAGTCAGGGGTCTCAGTTAGTTCTAGACCTCCTCCCAATAGGAAGTGTTCAAATCTAACCCACTTCTGAGGCCAATTTTGTTTTCGAATCAAAGAAATATATAAAAGACGAAGATTTCCCCCATTTTTTTTTTAACTCGTCGGTAAATTTTTTAGATTAGTCGGTAAGACTGAGATCAGGTTGGATAAAAGCAACGCAACGCTGACTTTAATTTCTAGTACATGTAAAATACGACTGAAGCGGAAGTAAAAATTTATCAGCTTCATCGGAACAAGATAATTTGAAGACAAGTTGGCAATTGATAATCTTTTTATATTTCAATTAGATAAATTTAACATAACATATGCTGGTATGAAAATAATTGCCGAATCTGGAATCAGGCCGTAATTCCCACGAACATGTCCCCCACTCTTCAGTAGAATTTCAAAAATTCAGCACATTTTGGCAATAATTTTCCACTTGTGCCCCCCTCACACACTTTTGAGGCAAGAAGCGATGCTTCTTTTCTGGATGAAAATTACGGCCCTAAGTTTAACACAAATTATAGGACAAATAATTTTAGATGAAGTATTATCACGTTATCGGACCTCATTAGCTATCAGCACCTAATATTTTTATTTCTATTGTTATAGCTGACCTCATCACCCTTCCCAATATTTGAACGCGTTGCCGCCCCTGAATGACATCTCCCGTAAAATGAGCCACTGATAATTAACAGGCATTTTTTCTTCTTTATTTCTTAGATGGTATTATGACAACGAAAAGAGATGGATACAGTCTTGCTTGGAAAAATCACCACAAGGCCAAAAGGACTTCCCTGCATACTGTGCAGTGAAAAAATATTTCGAAAAGAGTGGGAACTAAAAAGGCACCTGTTTCATTCCCACGTAAAATATTCCATACAGGTTGACAACATTTTCATCACCCCGTGTAAGTTAAAGCACATTTCTCGAAACTTAAGCAAACGTCATTATCATTGTCATTTTTGCAAGAAAATTTTAGAAAGACAAATTGACATGAAAAATCACACAAGGACATGCAAGATTGACAAAGGAAAAAATCATATCGATGACGATGGTGACTGTGACATCGGACATGACCATGTTGTCCGAGGTGACGATGGTGACATCGGACACGACGATGTTGACATCAGACACGACGACGGTGACATCGGACACGACAATGGTGACATCGGACACGACGATGGTGACATCGGACACGACGATGGTGACATCGGACACGACGATGGTGACATCGGACACGACGATGGTGACATCGGACACGACGATGGTGACATCGGACACGACGATGGTGACATCGGACACGACGATGGTGACATCGGACACGACGATGGTGACATCGGACACGACGATGGTGACATCGGACACGACGATGGTGACATCGGACACGACGATGGTGACATCGGACACGACGATGGTGACATCGGACACGACGATGGTGACATCGGACACGACGATGGTGACATCGGACATGACGATGGTGACATCGGACACGACGATGTTGTCGAAGGTGACGATGGAGACATCGGACATGACGATTCTCTCGAAGATGACGATGATGACATTGCACACGACGATGTTGTTGGAGGTGACGTTAGGGATATCGGACATGACGATGCTATCGAAGGTGACGATGATAACATCGGACATGACGATGTTGTCAGAGGTGACCATGGTGATATCGGACATGACAATGGTGACTGTGACATCGGACATGACCATGGTATAGGAGGTAACTATGATGACATCACAAATGACGATGTTGTCGGTGGTGACGATAGTGATATCGGACATGACAATTCTCTCGAAGGTGACGATGATGATATCAGACACGACGATGTTGTCGGAAGTGACGATTGTGACATCAAACATGACGATGATGTTGGAGGTGACGATGGTAACATCGAAAGTGACAATGATGATGACATCGGAGGTGACGATGGTGTTGGAGGTAATGAAGATGTTGTCGGCTGTGATCCTCTCTCATTTACTCCTAAAAGTACAAAACGTCGAAATTACACGAATGCCAGTTGTCCCGAATGTGGTATACCGTTATTAAAGATTAATTTGAAAAGGCATCTAAAAACGAAACATAATGTGATTAATCAAGTCAGTGAAGTGTGCGTTGATGAAAACAGCTCAATATTTTTTGTTAGGAAAACAGCAAGAGGAGTTGATTACCCTCTCCATGTGCAGAGGAAGATACATTCTGAAACACCTTTTGTATTTTGCGAGCACAATGAGTGCATGGCGGCCATAAATGTTGCTAGAAAAAGTAATTTCCGGTCTTTTCAGTGCGATCATTTAAAAAAGGTAGATGATTGCCTGATAGAAACTAAAATTATTCCGTTATCAAATGATTTTTTGGATGAAATTTCCGTTGAAGGAAGTCAAAAATTACTTTCTAAAAACACAACAAAAAATATGCAAGCTTTACAAGATGAAGCAAACAAAAAAGGTGTTTCTGTAATTGTACCTTTCCCTGCAGTAGACGAGACCCCTCGGTATCGACATTTTTCCATTTTTTGTAATTCTGTAGAATATTACTCCCGACTTGGGCGATGTGTTGTTACCTATGATACTACTGCTTCCAAAATTAATTGTGGTTGTTGTAAACTGACCAGATCTTATGCGCATAAAGGGATATCTCTTTGGTATCTTGCACAGTTGCGATTCATGTAATAATGGTTTAATGTATAAACTTGCATAACATTATTGTAACAATACGCTATAATGCAAATAATATTTGGAACTATATTAAAATAGATTAACATCAACAACGGTACGTCTGACTTATTACATTGGAGTATTCAGGTATTACATCTCGTTTGTATGAAACGTATATTAAATAGTTATTATAAACCACTTCTTCTTTTTGGCCACTTGTCAGTTTATTTCACCTAATTAGAAGAAACTATTTTGGTAAATAATCAGGCTAGATCGTACCGTAAATTTAGTGGTGTAAACTTTGTCATGCTTAATGGGCTTGTCTTAATTGTTTGAGAATCTGTTTCATCTGTTCATACAATAACATTGAAAGCTTATGTTAAATGTCAAAACCGTTAGTACTACAGTTATGAATACTAATATGTGTATTGATATATCAATTCATAGGAAGCACCTTAGTTAAAACGATGAATTATGATTGTTCGAATAATAAGTAAAGTGACATGTTCATGGACACATACAGTTTTTACACCCAGTATATGGACAGTTGAATATTTTACTGGAGAGAACCTAAATTTCGAACATAATACTTCTGAAAATATGACAATTGTACGCAGTGGCATAACTAGGAATTTTTGGAGGGGTCAAGGGCCTTAATTTTCTGACAGCTAGGTTATTATCGCTATGTCAGCAATGTTCGAAAAGAATCGGTGTCAAGTGTTTTTTTCACAAACAAGTCTATTGCATAACTTCGGAAAAAAATTCCGACAGGGAGCCAACATTTCCGACAAAACCACCATTATGTGGCTTGGTGTGTGTGTGTGTGTGGGGGTGATACCCGACCCCCTTTTGTTACGCCCTGATGTTACGCGTTGTTTCTGAGGTATGACTTATTAAAGTTTTAAGACTTTTAATGAATGAACAAAAAGTTTTGTATGAAAGATACAACAGCTCTAAAAGTCTATAATGTAAGTATAACAATTTTGTCCTTTCAGTCACATAAAATCTCCACATTTTAACTCTTGCTAATTTTATAGGAAGTATGATGGAAATACAAAACTTTCTTCAAACAAAGTTTAGAAATGATAGCTTCACTTCAGAAAATTCATCTTTTTTATTTGTGATGTTTGCATTTACAATAAATTTGCATATTGTTATATTTAGGTTTAGAATTCTAAATGTTATACAGGGGAGGGGTTATTCTTAGTCGATTTTGTGGTGAAACATTTTTTATATTTTCATGCTTTATAGAATGTTTTCTTACAATAAAGCTGTTCACCGGGGCCGTCGAGAGTACTGCGGGGCCCTTGGGCATACTCAAAATCCGCTCCATATCGAAAATTTGCTACTGAAAACAAAAATGCATGAGGTCATCACCTCCAGTTTTGCATCTTTTCGCCAGTGTCAATGCGTTGTCGCTAATTTGACAATGTTTCAGCGGCACATCCTTTATATTAACCTTTTTCGGGCCCTCACGACCTGGGCCACCTAGAACCCCGGGGGTAGCGAAGTGGGACATGCCCCCATGATTTTCAGTGGAATTTTAAAGATTCAATAAATATGGGGGGAAATTAGTCTCTTGTCCCATCACCCAACTGCCAACCCCACTGTTTAGATAAGAAACCTTGTCCCTCATTTTCTGGATGAGAAATACGATTCATATGGTTTGTACTGTGAAGTACCACTTGTATGATAGTATTGCTTTCATTTGCAAGTTTGAAATATATTAGATTCAAAATGCAATAATGTGCACTATTACAGTGCAATAATGTAATAATGTGCTTGCAGTACAGTGTAAATGAGTCTGCGCGTCATCAAAACGGATAAACACCGGCCGTATGGGCATTCATGGCTCGGAAAAGGATTAAACTTTAACTGATTAATGTTCATACACAAATGGAACCATGCATGCAATGTTTTTGAACCTCCTGATTTACTACAATTATTTGTTCTCTGTGGTGGGTTGATGTGTGGGTTGGTTTGTGTGTGTGTGTGTGTGTGTGTGTGATCGTGTGGGTGAGGGTGTGTGTGTGTGTGTGTGTAGGAGGGCGGGTGCACATATACATTTTTATCGCATGTCATGAGAAAACAATACAAGCTATTTGTACAGTGATGTAAACTTGTATCTCAGATTATCATGGGTCATGAACCATAAAGGTCAAACGATTTTTTGAAAATATTTAATATTGTGTCGCACTTCACGAGGAAAATCTCTAGTGTTAATGAGTTGGCACTTGGTGGTCTTTTGGACAAAGTAAACTTGTGTACCGTAACATAATGGGACATGCACGGCAAAGATTAGAGATGAAATAGTTGATTAAAAATGGTAGTTATATTGAACGCATTTCATGCCAGTGATACTGGATTGGTTCTTAGCACTTAGTGAGCTGATGGAAGGTGATACTAAGTCGCGTCTCACGCATGAATACAGTACACATTTCATATACCATTCATTAAGTGAAGAGGAAATATTAAACTGAGATTGCTGATTTTGTAATTTAAAAAACATCAAATTGAAAAACAAAATATATATTATGAAAACTACATTTGTTGTTGTATTGCATCTTTATTCCGTTCTATTTTGATAATCTTTAAGTGTATTTCTTTCATTTATCCCCACCATTATTAATTTCCTTCATCAATTCATTTTTCTTTGAATATTCTAGATATAGTTATTCGAAGGTATTCTCTGGGCATAGATCTAAAGATCTGACAGGTTGTCGGGGTCAAATCCCTACCCATTTGGCCGTGAGGGGGTCGAAAGCGGCAACACATTTTCGAGCTCTCGCTTTTTACGTGCTAAGTCAATGGGAGTTCATTTTCAATTTTTTGAATTTTATTTCCTTCATAAATTCATTTTTTTTCAAAATATTATAGATATAGTTATTGGAAGGTGTTCTCTGGGCATAGATCTAAAGATCTGACAGGGTGTCGGGGTCAAATCCCTATCCGTTGGGCCGTGAGGGGCGTCGAAAGCGGCAACACATTTTCGAGCTAGCACTTTTTTACGCTATGTCCAGTGGAATTATTTCAAAATGTTTAAGTGTATTTCTTTCATAAATCTATTTACCTACGAAATATTTCTCATGTAATAATTGGATGTTATATTTTGGGCATAGATCTAAAGATTGGATTTGGTGTCGGGGTAAAATCCCTACCCATTTGGCTGTGAGGGGGGTCAAAAGCGGCAACACATTTTCGAGCTCTCGCTTTTTACGTGCTAAGTCAATGGGAATTCATTTGCAATTTTTTGAATTTTATTTCCTTCATAAATCCATTTTGCTTCGAAATATTATAAATATAGTTATTGGAAAGTGTTCTCTGAGCATAGATCTAAAGATCTGACAGGGTGTCGGGGTCAAATCCCTATCCGTTGGGCCATGAGGGGCGTCGGGAGTGGCAACACATTTTCGAGCTAGCACATCTAAGCCGGGCTTAAAATATTTTTTAGAGTTTACTCGCACTACAGATTTAACGTTGGAGATTTCGGATTTTACCTATGTAAGCGCTGTAGCCCTGCCTGACCGTAGGAGATTTCCCCTACGAGTGGCAGCCTCAACTGTACGTCTAACGTTAGCCCTGACCTACCTCGAAATTTGTTAGGACCAGCGATGCGGTATGATCGAGATTTGGCAAAAATCGATTCAAGTTCTTCATACGTAGGCCTAAGCCAGAACCCATGTAGCCTATACTGAATATAAGCAGACCTATTTTATGGTGAAATCATACCACCGTCTGAAAATTAACCCGTCTGAAGTTTGTTCCTTATTCCTTATTCGAGCTACCAAAAACTATAAATGTTTTTGGTATGGCACTTATGGTACACAGTTAAGAATTGCGAGCTTGTGTCTGGGTTGCGCTATGGTTTGCGCCTGGCGCCCTCATTGAACCTACTCTGAATTGTCTTTACAGATTTTTTCAGCCAATCATATACAAGAATGACAATGCCGTACTTAAATATGAATATTTATATCCAACTTAAGAAGTTTAACGTTGCATATTCATTGCACGAGACACCGTCTGAACTGCTGTATATATATTTATGCTACGATTAATGTATAGGTTTTTTTTAAAGTAAATTTCGCAACTGTCAAATTATTTGAGTGAAAATGACTAAGATTTCAAACTTCAAACTAGCAATTTCTAGTACTTTTAACTGTCATTACGTCATGTTTGTGCAAATTGCAGAGGCATATCCAGAAACTAGGATGCATGTTGCACGCTTTCCAGAGTAAACTTGAAACTTTTTGTCCAAAAAGGAAAATAATATGGAACTTAGGAAGTTAAAGCTTGATAAAACAAACAATGAAACTCACTACGACTACGCACTCCACCTTAAAAAAAGGGAGCTTTCAATTTGCAGGGTATTCTATAGTTACTCCCATACTCCATAGTGCAAACACTGCTGTAACTTTAATGCAAGGGAAAATTGCGTAACTACTACTTTATAAATTATGTCTTAATTTTCATACAAGGAGCAAGTGTTAGAACTTCACTTAGAACACCACTTACCGAGATATTGTTAACTACTTACTCAATATTCAAAGGAGGATTCGCTTTGTAGCACATTTTAAATTGTGCCATATCTGTAGTGTCAGGTTTTTTCCATTGTTTTCCGGCAAAGTAATGTTATTTACTCGCGGTCATGGAATTACTAAGTCCCAAATTATTTTGTCAGACGATATGTCATGAGTTGTATATGAATTTTCATATTTAATTACGTCATCGTCATTCGTGTATATGATTGGCTGAAAAAATCTGTAAAGGCAATTCTAGGCTGCAGAAAAAAAAAGCGTCTGCCAAAAACTTAGGTTTTGGTGCAGAATGTAAGCTGATAAATACTTTCCCTTCCAACCCTCAAATATCTACAATATTTGTTATTCCAACACCTCTATAAATCCGCGTAAACATTTCCCAAGGATTTCAACTCTTTCCATTACTTTGCAATAATCCCTACCAACTGTGAATATCACACTCCATTGTTAGTGCACGTCTGCCCTTTGAAGTTTCCCGTAATACTTGTTTATTAATTCTTCAACTTTCTCCGGAAATGCTTAGAATGCTGTTTAGGCTTGCAAACTTTAATAGTTTCAGAAATATGTACCGAAATGTTTTCAAACATTTTTGCATTCCTCTCTCTTGTCTGAAATGAAAATAAGAATATAAAAGCTGTTATTTAAAAGCAGAATTAAATGAGCAATAAATAATATGGGAAATAGAATACATGACTACAGCGCTATGTAGCCCAACCAGGGAATTATCCCTGACCCTATACTAGTTGCGTTGAGAAATTTCCTATTCCGGAAGGGCGCCAGAACAGGTAGAAGTACGGCTACTTATAAAATACAGTCCATTTTTTTCACTGCAAGCCATAGATAATGAATAAGGAAAACAGAGTGGAACAACCGCACAGCATACGACAAACAACAGCACAGCGCACCCAGCCCACCAGCCACACTTTTTATATTTCCACCGCACCGAATAAGGAATAAGGAACGAACTTCAGCTGGGTTGAAATTTGGGCTAATCTAATCTTAAATTGTCTCGCAGATCTGGAACAACGCAAGTGGTAGGCCTTAAGTTAGTGTTAGTGACAAAATGCATGATTCAACGTTTATTCTGTAATTGATAAGTTTTGTTCTTAATGAAAATGGTTCCCGTCCTCCAAAAAAATTAAAAATCTTTATAAAGAAACTTGGCTGGTTTCCATATCTGCACAACGTCATTTAATCTAAACGGAAATGTTAAAATAGCAATTTTCAGTAGAATGAAAAATATTGAAAAAACTCTCTCTCTACATTCGTATCTTGTTGTTTTTTCGCCTGGCCCTGCCGGTACGATATCACTTAGTCACTTGGCTCGTTACGCATGCACTGTCCACCGGTCGCATAGTTGACCATGCTGGAACCAGTGTGGCGTCCATAAACGCATCACGATTTTTTGTACAGAACTTTAGTCTCTCGGCCTTCGGCTTATACGTAGTATAAGGCAAATAACGTCACGCTCTCTGGTATTTGTAATAATGGCATTTAGGAAATATTCAAGACATCTAATTAATGAAATAAATGACAAGTATGGAAATAAACAAAACTGCCAAATGCATCTTAAAGCAACTAGAGGTTCAATATGATACTTTCATGCAACTGTGCAGTGGCAACAGTCAAAAGCCAACAGAAGTCAATACAATTTACCTCAAGTTTAAGCCTAGTATTGCCATACATTACCAATTAAAATGGTAGTGAAAATAATTATAAGGTGTACTGAAAAACTAATTAAAGATGCACAATAAAGGAGTTTCCTCGTATACTTCAATGTTGTTCCCAATCACTGTTCATCCTGGTACAACTGCACGCGAAATAGTCAAGGGGCGAGTCAAGAAAAGGGCAACATGGTGATAGAACTTCGGGTATGTATGCATCTGAAGTGAAGAAGCACAAATGAAGAAAAATAACAGTTTTGATGTCGAAAACAGCCATTTCAAAGCATAAAAACAGTGCGCTCGAAGTCTAGTTGCGACTCTGCGTGCACGATTGAGCAGAGGACATGATTAATCCACAACATGATTACAACTTGCAAATTGCAGGAATTTATAACACTCTAATGGAACTAAGGCTCCTTTTTCCTGTTTCAGGTCCTCATTAAAAATATTGAATAAAGAAAGTGCCTGTAAATAGATTTTCTAACCTCATTGGCTTGAATTCTTCCACCTCCCCTGCGTATAGCTGAAAGCGCAATTTCCCCTCCCTACCGGAACTAAAATTGTTTCAATTTCAATCGGCCTGAAAATTGCTGATGGTTTTTTTCTTTTACTTTTAAATATGCAATCACGAAAGTTAGAAAATCAGAATAGAATTTCTTTGGACGAAGCCAAGCCCGTCTACGACGAGATATGAGAAATGGATGCACTTGAAAGTCGATCCGGCGCCGATCAAACTACATTATGAACCAGTGATTATGCTACATCCAGAATGTTCCAAATTTGTCTTTGTGCTGACTTATTCATGTACACTTCAGAAAAACTAATTATGAAAGAAATTTGAGTTTCTTCAAAATCAATTCACCATGCAGAACTTCATTATTGAGGACCGTAAATACTAACCCCCAATGAAAAATAACAATAACGGAAATGGCCCATGTATCGTCCTCGCTTCAAACGCCACTGAATTTGTAAACGGGTTAGGGGATTCATAAGATAATTCGGTCGATGGTCTCCCGACCTTCCTCTCTCCCCTCCTGTCCTCTCCTCCTGGGATCGATGGGCCCCTTGATTATTTCCACCGTCCGTGATTAGTTTGGTTGTGATTTATCTATCAACACGCTCAGTAAAATGCTAGGTGTCCTGTCTCCTCCTATTTTGAATCCCGTCTGTCTTTTGTTAGTTTCGTTAATCTGTATGGTTGCGTCAAAGTGTTTATGAAATATGATATCTTTGAATATGCGCCCTTGATGGCTCACCGGGCGGAAGATATTTTTGCCCCTCATGCTTGTAGCCGGGGAGGGGGGTGAGCGAGAGTTAGTCGTTATTCAGAGCCAACACGCTCAGTGAAATGCTAGGTGTCCTGTCCCCTCCTGATTTGAATCCCGTCTGTCGAGGAAGGTCGGGAGACCATCGGGGAGACCCATGAAATCTAAAACGATTTCAAACTTTGTTGTCCTGTTATACGAAAAACGAATTTCCTTTTTCAAATTCCTGGCTATGGGCCTGCCCTGGTTCGGCAATTTTACAGGAATACAAGTGAATTTAGCAGTTCACAAGTTGCCGATCTGACTTCTTATTTCATTTTTATCTTTCACTAAAAGTTCATCTTTTAGCATACTTCTTTGAGAGTGTATAAGGTGTTTGAATTTATTTTCAATACTTCTGATGGATTTAATATATATATTCGGAATAAAATCGGCAAGATAAAGTAAGTTTATTATTTTTTCTTTGGAGTTACCCTTTGTCCTGTAAAAGTTAAACGCGCAAATACGTACAGCAGGCCAGAGGCAGATTGGGAATTAAACTTCCATTGGTCGAGGTGCTCCAACGAGACGCCATGACGGACTGAACTGGAGGAGTCTAAGCCCCTCCCCCCTCCAGCGTGGGCCACCCCGGCGGGTTTTTTTTTTACGCTTTGTGAGGCATATTAGACATTACTTGAAGTAAGGGGGCGACACTATGGTGGGGGCATCGGTCATTGACCGATTGACCAACTAGCCAGTCCGCCCCTGAGCATATACAATCAAACCAATTAAATACGATGTTGAATGAAAGTGAAACTATGAATGGTCTTGATATTCTGTGCGGGAATGATAAGTTTATATTTCGGTGACAAGCGAGTCGGCCGTTCGATAGGCCTATATGCAAAACTTGAAGGAACTATCATCATTTTCATTTGCTATGCATGCAGCTCGATGTGTTAATACAAGAATGTACGAACATATCCGTGATTAATGGAACAGAATCTCAACAACAACAAAAAGAACTAGTGATATAATGTTTTGTTAACTCTGTGAGGTAAAATTGAATCATGAAAATCAATCCATGAAAAATCGAACCACGTAACATAAGAAATAACATGCACAACAAAATGAATAATGAAAACAATTGTTTGGTCATGATTCTTCCATTCTTGAAATGGTCCCGCTGTGAAAAATAAGAAGGAAAAATACTTTACAGGGATTTCAAAATTGGTTTTCTTTTCTTTTTTTCATGAAGGATCAATATACCATGGAGGTCTAAAGTGGTACCTCCATGAATATACACTGCAAAATCAAATCGTATATATACCACTTGTACTACGGTATGTGCGAGCGTATGATCACAAATGTGTTACGATTATATTCAACACTAACTATAAAATGTAAATCATGACGCGTTTCTTAAAAATTCTGTTGACAGAAGTAGTAAGAGGACACAGACCCCGAACAATCAGAAGCCAGCTTTACTATGACGGCATAGCTTTGCCGTAATTCGCTTCTGTTCTGATTGGTCGGGGTCTGTATAGCAGTATAGTGTCCTCTGAAATTTTTCATATGAGTCATCGGATTGCGTCACTAGATATTTTCGATTGTTCCGCAAGAGTCCATTTAGCGAGGTTGTATAGCTCATTTGCATATACTTAATGCTGACTTCTGATAGCCCTGGGATCTGTATAGTGTCCCCTGAGATTTTTTTTATGAGTCTTCGGGTTGCGTCCACAGGATAGTCCTTACTGTTCAATCATGGAAGTGGTACCTCCATGGTTCAATAGAGTCCTTTTTAACGAGGTGTAGTTTTTCCTGACTGGATGTGTCAGGTAATTGTAGAGTAAAAGTACCTGCCCCAACCAACGCAGGATACCGTAGAAGGCAAGCCATGGTAGCTCTTTTTTCCTCCTTCCGACCGCATTGGGTTTCATCAGATGCTGACTTGCTAATGTTGGCATCCATCAGATGCTAGTGTGGTCTAAGTTGAATCACCCGTTTGTCGTGTACGAACCTGTCGGTTTCATGTAAGAGGACTTGTGGAATGAAGGGTTTAATATCCGTAGGAGAGGGTTGTAAGATCGGCTTGAATGACGCGTTTTGTGTAGATTAGATGATATTCCTTGGTGATGGCTCTGGTTAGAACTTGGTAGTGGACGGGAACGATGACTTCTTCATCATCGTCCCTGCCGGTTATTTTTAATCACTCCAAAGTTAACCATTTGAATGGCATTGTGATTCAGAGTTAATGCCCTTCACTTTGCATTCTCCGGCAATGACGGTGTCAGCTTTGGTTGAGTGAACTTTGTAAGTGTAGTTCTTTGGACCTCCCGATACGAGTCGGTGATGTAACTTTCGACACCGTAAGTTTTTTCAAGCTCATCGGTCATATCGCCCAAAAGGTTCCCGACGGGTGGTTGCCAATCTCCGGGTCGGTGGACGTGGACAATGAAATCCGTGTCGAAGCAGACCACGCGTTCTCATAGTTTTTCCACGTAGCTGTAAAGTTTGAGGCGGGCGTGGACCGTGGTATAGGTTGCATTGAATATGTTGGTGTTAAGTGACATTTCAATATACTCATAGGTGTCGACCCACTGGATCTGGGCGGTGAACTTGTTGTTGAACTGCACATATTTAATTTCTTTGGATTTGTCCAGCAGCAGTTTGTATAACTTTTCCAGTGTGTTGACAAGCTCTGTCTTGGTAAGTGTGTTGCGTTGACCAAACTTTCCCCCAAAGGAGTTTAACATCAGTTTAAGCAAAGGCACGCTTTTCCTCGTTTTTCTTTTTCTCGATATTTTGTGGGTCGAGTCGGATTACCTTCGCGAGCTTCGTAATCGTTAATATACAGGGCAACGTTGCTCTTCGGTGTCGCATCCTAGAGGCCATTCGCTCGCTTCTTGTTCATTTTCAGGAACGTGTTGATATAAGCCGTGAACAAACCTGCTTCTCCGGTTGAGTGGTCGTAACGTACCGTTTGGTTAAAATGCCACACTTCTTCGACATGTATAACGCGATACCCGATTTCTACATCTTTCTGCAACTCACAGCTCACCCAGGTTCCATGGAGAGCGCGTTGATCTTCGTGGTGTTTGCATGGTTCTTTGGCTAGTGTTTCTGCGCAGGTGGCACATAGTGGAAACAAGAGTTTTCCTTGACATCGGTACGGGAGTAGGGGATGGTACAGACCACAAGGAGGTAGGACGGTGCATTTGATCAGTCCTTCATAGTCACTCACATCGGTCGTGTTCGGGATCTTGATGGCCGATAAGATACTTGCAGTATTTGTTGACCCACGGGAAGAGTGAGCAGACATCGATGTATTTAATTATTTCACCGTCTGCAAAGACATGGTGCAGTTTATTGGCGTTGGTGCGTCCTCCAAAGGAAGCGTCCCTTGGTTGGAGAGATGATGTCAGTTTCAGGTTATCGATGAAATTTTTCATCGACGGATTCCTCGCCAGCTCATTTTGGAACTGGCATTCCCAGATGTCCACTAATTTCCTGCCTTGACGACAACCTTCGTTAATCAACCACTTTCGTTGTCGGTTAAGCTTAATGAGAGCATCATCGACGGTCGTTTCGACACCTGGCAGTTTCTGATCTCTTCTTGGGTAGCAGGTTTGACAACCATGCCACAAACAACCGTAGGGCTCGAAAGCGGTCTTTGTCACTTCGTCCCAGCAGTCTAACTTTGTAAGACCCTATGTGTTTTTCTCCTCCACGAGACCAAGCATGCTGAATGCGTCGACCGTCTCGGTGCTCCAACCATTTCAACCATTTAAAGAGCTTTGACGGATTGGGTGTCATTGTCGTAACCACGATGCGGAACCAGAGCGATCGTATTAGGGCGTAGGAATTTTCGTCGAAACATCCACATACAGGCCATGGAAAAAGTGATGCATTTTTCGAAGGGATCCTCTTTGGTGGTCTTCAAAAATTCTTCTCTGAATATCAAACTTCCTTGACGAAGCAGTTATACGTTGCTGCAACAAGTACTCGTACATTTCTCGAGGCATGTCAAAAATCTTGGCCTTCTGCTCCTCATACCAGACGAAAAAATCTTTGCGTTGAGCAGGTTTCATGTGATCGGGATTATAGGTATCAACTGCAGGCCATGAATCTTTTATTGGATCTGGTGTTAATAAGGTACGAAAAATGACCCTTTTTCATCTCTGTCAATCCGAACGTCCTGGGAAAGGATGAGAGCGGATCCCGAATGAAATTGCATTAGTCAATGATCCTCAAGATCGTGACATCTTTCATTTTTTATTTCTAGCTTTTTCTTTCAAATCTATGCCCATCAGTTTGGATCCATTCATCACGACATTGGAACACATTCCGATGCTGTTCATGTAGTCCAGAATGAAATGGCCATCGTATTCTTTGATGTTGTGTGCAATAGCCGTGGCTCCTTTGTTTTCTAGAGAGAGTAACCATCGACAAATATCCTGTTGGGTGTTTCTTTCTGAGAAGAGGTGTTCTCGCACGCCACATGTTTCACAATCTTGGTGAATATCGTTGTCGTGGATGCAGGTGAAGCAAACACGATGCGCTACACAGTACTTCGGCACATGCATGTAAAAACCGTTGTCAAGCTCGTCTTCTTGAATACATTTGAAAGCGAAGAATATGTATTTCAACGAGGGGTTTCTTCTTCCTCCTCTGCCTCGTCTCCCAGACCGAGAAAAACTCGAGCCTCTCGTCGTCGATATCGGCGTGTCCACCTGCTTCTAAAAAATACTATAGAAAAGGAGGTAAAAATATAAGAAATACGTTGACACATCAAACTTGCCTTTTTCCAATTTACTGACACAGGATTATCGTCAGAAAATAGCTCGCAGGCTAAATGACGTCCGCACATTAGCACTGTACCATGAAATAATACGCCAAAAACTAACACGCAGGTTATATGGCGCTAAAAACCATCACTAATCAAACAATGAATATTCAAAATGAAAAATATTAAAAGTAACAATGTTTAAACAAAAGTAACATCAGCAGTGCGTGGAATCCGGTTTACTTTTATCTATTACTTAAAGGTTTGCGATACAGCGCCCTTTTTTTTTCAACGATTCACTACTTTAGTTTGAGTCTGTTGTTGCGACGAGGAGACGGGGTTACCCGTTCCGACTCCGGTCATTTCGGATGCTCATGATGACGTCTTTAGAAAGTGCTCTTTAGTAGTTGATGGGCGTTTACTGTAATCGAACAGAAATCTGCCGGATTTTGGCTCTCCCGTGGACGTCGTACCTCCACTCCTCGCCTACTAGTCTATCAACAGGAACCCCGTCGATACGGTCGAGATCGCCCTCCGCGGTGGAACAGGACAAACAATTCCGTTTACGTCAGGACGTACCATCGTCACGCAACACTTTCGTCAACGACGTTCCGCGTGGCTCTGACCATATAATTGTGTGGAGTGCGCATCAATCCTCATTTACACATCAGATAACATCATGGCAGGATCTTTACCTGTGTTTGCAGGACCTCGAAATCAACGAGGCTACGGTCTCGGAGACCAACATAATCCTCTCCCCTCACCAACGTAGCTTCCGGAAACGTCGAAATACCCTAGACCACTTAGTTACGCTCGACACCGCTATCCGGGGTCCTTTGCAAAAAAGAAACACCTCATTGCTATCTTTTTCGACCTCGAGAAAGCTTTCGATACTACTCGGAAATACGGCATTATCCGCAAACTTTACACAATCGGCCTCAGAGGCCACTTCCCCATCTTTATTCAAAACTTCCTCTCACCCAGGCACTTCCAAGTTCGTATTAGCCATACCTTCTCTAACCCTTACCCCCAAGAAGAGGGCATTCCCCAGGGCAGTATCCTCTCCCCCACTCTCTTCAACCGGAGCATTAACGAGATGTCAACCTTGGCCCCAACCTTGGCCCCAACATCAAACGTGCGCTTTACGTGGAAGACTTCACCATCTTCTACTCCCCCTCTAGCTTTCCTCTTGTTGAAAATAGGCTCCAACTCAGCCTCAACCGGCTACAAGACTCCTACAAGCAACACACCATCAACCTAAAACAGAAATGAAACAGCTACCTAAACCTTCTCCGCCTCCTTTCCAACACCACTTTGGGTGCGAACCGCCATCTCTCTTCAAAATCTTTAGGCTCACCATTCGTGCCAAGCTTGACAACGGCAATATTGTCTACTGTGTCGCTCACAACTCTTACCTCAACCACATCAATACCATGCAAAATAAGGCCCTCAGCCTTTGTCTGGGTTCCTACAGGACCTCCCCAATCACTAACCATCATGTTAAAGCCAACAAACCCACTTTCTGCTAAGGTGTAGAAAGATAAGCCTTTGCTATGCTTTTAAAGTCCTCACCAACACCCAGAACCTTGTTTACAACTTTATTAGGTACCCCCAATTTCTTCAACCTTTTTGATGGGACTAAAACCCTATTCCCTTCCTTTAGCCTGCGCATCAAATCAGACCTCCTCAATCTCGGCATCAATCCTGCCACTCTTGGCACCTTCTCCTGGCCCACCTTTCCTCCCTGGGCCACTCCCTCCCTTCTATCCACCTGGGCCTCTCTCCTCATCACAAAAATGAAACCCACCCTAACCTCTTCATCAATCTCCACAACTAAATCAAAAACTAACTCTCAAACTACACCTCTATCTATACTGATACCTCTAAGGAAGGCAACAAGTCAGCTGCCGCTGCCGTCATCCAAAACATCACTCTCAGTAGCAGGCTTCCCGACTACTCGTCCATCTTTTCAGCCGAGGCAAAGGCCATCCTCCTCGCCCTTAACTTTATTGAGTACTCTCCGCTCAGCCACTTTGCTATCTTCTTCGACTCCAATGCTGTTCTTACTTCTCTACCTAATATTAAATGGGGTAACTCCACATCCCATCTTCTCCTCCTCCGAAAACTCCTTTCGCCCACCCTCTGCAAGAAAAGTATTATTTTCTTCTGGATACCCAACCATGTTGGCATTCCCGGCAATGACATGGCTGATGCATCCGTTAGGCTTGCCCTCAATCTCCCCTACCCCGTTTTCTAAAACCCTTTCTGACATCAAACCGCTTATCGCTTCC